>JANAVB010031416.1:7954462-8291908 GCA_029216955.1 Iris pallida | reverse complement strand
AAGCCCCTATGCGGCTAAGCACCGTTGCTTGTACAAGTATTTAACGGCCATGCGGCTAGCAAAATTCGTAGATCAAATTTGGACCAAACGAAATTCTCTGTAACATGGGATCACCAACTAGCAAAATGCAAGTTTGATAGATCCAAAATATAGAAACCGAAAATACCACAAAGCTAGATCTACGAAAATTTAACCATAAAATAAAAAAGCCAAGTACTAAAGTGGTTTAGAAACACATGAGGAAGACAATGGAACAATAAAAATGGACTTCCTCCATGAAGCAAGGTACACTTGCCTAAGCTCTCCCCCTCTCTCTTCTCTCTCTGGTGGTTGAAGAAGTAATGGTGGAGAAGAAGTAATGAAGAGGGAGAAAGGTTAGTAGGATATTTAATGAAGAGGGTGGTGGTGGTAGGTGGAGTGGTTCACATAAAACCGAACCATACAAACCAAGCCGAACCAAGTCAAGTTGGGGCCGAACCAACCAAGAAACATACAATACGGGTCTAAATACATACACGTATACAGAGATATGTGATACGAATAATGGTCATTACAACTCTACCCACCTTAAAAGAATTTCGTCCTCGGAATTTTAATCAAGTGGCTAGAGATGCAAGGACAAGCTATACTACTCACAGGCAAGCTATACTAGTTAAGCAATCAAACAATCATTCATTGTCACTCCCCGTTTCCGAATACGTAAATTTTTATTTTTCATGTATATGGTATCTGGCACCTGTATCTTTATTGTATTTATCCTGTATTTGTAACTGGCCATGGCATAGAACAGTATCTCGTCGCGGATTAGTGTGCCACCCCTTGTCCTTGTCTGGTTGTAGGCGTAGTTCACTGTTTCGATGATAAGATTTCTGAACCGTGTTGTGGTTAGGATTTTATTTAATTAATTTAATTAGTTGTATCATGTAGCATTTAACATGTCATTGGTCATGTGGTTAAGAGCATGCTTAAGCTTAGGGTTTCTTTGAGTCAACCCAACCCCTATATATATTCTCTTCCACACTCTCTCTCCTCATTCAGTCTTTCATTTATTTTCCTCAAGCAAACTTTTAGGCAAGTACATCTTGCACCAAATGGAGAGATTATTGCATTTTCATTTCTTGATTTTTCTTTGATATTATTTGTCGATATTGTTCTTCTCTTCATTCTCTACAAGTTTAGTTCTTGGAGTTTTTGATTTTAATGACTAGTTTGGTGTAGATCTAAGTTTCTAAAACTAGGGTTCTATGGGTTTTCATGGTTTTGATCTATCAAACTTGGTTGTTTTCGAAAACTAATGGTCCTATGTTGTAGAAATTCAATTCTACCCAATTTTGACATTTGAAAGGTTAGATTTTGACTTGATTTGAGGAAGTTATGGCCAAAATAATATTTGATATTTTCTATGTCATCAGTCCTGGTTTTGGCAGGGACGATGAATAATGCCGCATGCATAGTATCCAGCCGCATAAGAATGCTGCATAGTGCCGCATAGTGTCCAGCCGCATAAGAAACGGTGTCGCATAGTGCCCAGCCGCATAAGAATGCTGCATAGTGCCGTATAGTGCCCAGCCGCATAAGAATGCTGCATAGTGCTGCATAGTGCCCAGCCGCATAAAATGTTGTATAGTGCCGCATAGTGCCCAGCCGTATAAGAATGCTGCATAGTGCCGTATAGTGCCCAGCCGCATAAGAATGCTGCATAGTGCCGCATAGTCCAGCCGCATAAGAATGCTACATAGTATCCAGCCACATAAGAATGCTGCATAGTGCCGCATAGTGCTAAATAGTGCCGCATAGTGCATATTTTGGCTGTTTTTGGCTATTTAAGTCCTATTTGGCTGATTTATGGCCAGAATTTTTCCCAACTTCTAACATGAAAGTTGTAGATCTTTGTCTTGGCTTCAAGGACCTTCGTGTCTCACTTTAACCAGAATTTATATGTGACTTTTATGTCACGAGCGGTCCACGCGACTTTCTGACTTGACCATGTTCCTGACCTGATTACCTGTATACGTGCTGGTACATGTTCTAAGTGTGTATTGAGATACAATATTAGTATGCACTGCGGTGCCATTTAATGAGTACACTGAGGTGTGACTCTATATGCTAAGTGATCATTCGTGTTATATGTCAATACATGTGTACCTTCCAGCACAGTCATGGTAATTGGTCAGTAATAGTATCATGGTTGTTGATTGTTATTTGATGCATTATACTAAGCATGGATCTAGATTGAGCCGATGTGGATTCATACTTAGGATACGCGTACTATGGTACGACATATAGGAGGATGACCATGTGACCACGACATGTAATTCCATATTAAGATAGGGTTAATCTAAGAAACTCAAATTGGTAGATACATTGGGTGGGAAGAATCCGAGATCGTGCCATACTGGCCACCCCAGGTCCTGTCCTGACGTGTCGGGTTGGACGCCACGGATACAATTTAATCCGCCTATAGTGGATGACTATATCCGATTCCTACGCGCTATGTGTTATATGTTTTAGCACGGTGGCCTTACAGGGGACCGGTGCATAATCAAAGTGATATGTGTATATGTATATTATATGGTTTGGCTAGCCCTGCTGGGTTGACACGATCTGAGGATTCCTATATATATATATTGCATTACTGGTATAATCCAGACAAATCATAGAAAGCCGTAGGATTAATTGGCCGCTTGTAAGCTGACTTGTTTGTGATACTTTTTTCTGTTAGCAACTGAGGAACATGGACTATCGTGGTGCGGTCCAACCCATGTCCTTGTTTGGTTGTTGGGTTGGACTATTGTGCTGCGATAGGCTATGGACCGAAGTCGCGAATCAGAAGCCCTTTTACCTGCCCATGGTTATAGGATATATCTTATTCCGGCACGATATTGGCACCGTTTGTCCTTGTTTGGTTGTAAGGGTGCCGTATTGTCTCGATGATATGGTATAAGCCTATAACTCATGAATCAGGTCTTATTTAACTCATTGGATTTATCTCACTCTTTTGTGCTCCCTTGTGGTACTTGCTATTCGGGGCCTGACCCCGCTGGTTTTGTTTGGCCAGATCTCGTAGCAGCTCCAGAGGATCCAGCCTTCCACCCGAACAATGGTGCACACCAGGAGTATGGGCGCCAGGGACCATGAATGGATTTCTTCTTCACCGCTCTGATATCTTCTATTTTGTACTTGGCATTTAGCCACCGGCACTTGTTTAGCCGGCAGTTCTGGACACTAGTTTCTTTACATAATTGTAATTAAATCAGACTGCAGCTGACTATACTTATGTACTATTGACTCTCGGAACTAGCTCATCATTTTGTATAGCTAGACTCATGAATCATTCTGATGAAGCGTCGGAGACGCCTTACTGCTTTGTCTTATATGATCATTATTTACTGCTTCTTGTTTTAATTGATTGAGACATAGATGCTCTGTGGGACCATAGGAGACCTGATTGTAGCATGCACCCCCTAGTCTCTTGACAGCCACGAACGCCGTATGACATTTATATACATCATACGGTGTAGCTGGCCTAGTCCGTCTCAGTATTCGGTACTGGGCGTGACAAGGTTATAGTGGTGGCCCATGCAGGTCTTTTTCAGACTTGTAGGGTGTTGCGATTATAGGAGTCTCAATCAAAATATGTTCCCTTGATCTCCTGATTCGTCTTCTCTTTCTTCTACCTTGATTGCTAACATGATTATCATCCTCGTTTTTTCCGTCCTGTATTTTGATACCTTGTATACTTTCCTTTAGGGTCACATCATTCTCGACTATTGGAGGAGCCGGCATGGAAGAGAATCCAGTAGATCAGGGACCAGTTGGAGATCAGCAAGGGGTAGCCCCTCTACCTGGACAGATTCCCATCGAGAACGTTACCGAGCATGAGCCAGTTGAGCTACACAGGCCAGAGGATCCCGTACCTCCAGTGATGCAGGTAGTACCAGTAGCATTAGATGCGCCGGCACTATTACAGATTATTAGAGGGTTATTGGAGACCCAGCAACGCCAACGGCAGCCCAACAGCAACAACAAACCCGACAGCAAGAACAGAATGTGCTACAGAATCAGGGGTTGCAATTAGCCCTTGAGAGAAGTGTCAGGAATGATTCAGGAGCGTCCGGAAGGTTTTGTCGACTTAACCCGAAATATTTGACGGCATGGAGGATGCCATCACGGCGGATGCTTGGCTTCAGGATACAGAGGCCATATTGATCGCAGCAAAGGTTCCAGCAGAAGAGAAGGTTGACCAGGTCAAACTTTTACTTCAGGATCTCGCCCGCGATTGGTGGGCATCGAAAGAGGTTGGAATGAGGCATCTTGTTCCTTAGGATAGCTTCAGTACCAGATTCAAGGCCAAGTACTTTGGCGTGGTAGCACGGTATGAGCTACAACAGAGGTTTATCAGTCTCAAGCAGGCTGGTAAGACGTTGGATGGTTATGCAGCGGAGTTCTGCAGGTTAAGTATGTTTGCTCGGATGATGGTGGCGACAGAGCCAGAGAGAGCAATGAGGTTCCAGCAGGGACTTCACCTAGAGATTTTGCAGCTGGTCGAGGGGCACGACTACCAGACATTCGATGCAGTATTGACGGCGGCTCGGAGGCACGAGCTTACTATTCAAAGGTTATCAGCAAGGACTGGGGGCCAGAAGAGGTCTCATACGCAGAGTGCTGGGGGAGGAGCAGTACCTCGGATGTTAGCACCAGCTCCTGGAGTCCGTATTCGTGATGCAGCACCAGTCACGATAATTGTGACTGTACCAGTTCGACAGCAGCAACAGAGGAACCAGCAGCAGCGTCAGGAAGCACCAGTGGGTTGCACTTACTGTGGTAAGGGAGGGCACACTAAGGATGTGTCGTTCAGCTAATGGATTATGCTTGAGGTATGGCAGTCCAGACCATAGGATTGCCAATTGTCCTATGATGCAGAGGCCAGGAGGGCCAGCTCAACGGTTTCCGGCGTTGCCAGCTCCAGAGGTAGCACCGTATCAAGGGCCAGCACTAGCAGTGAGGCCACTAGCCCAGCGCCCATTACTGAGGCAAGCTAGATGTACCGACAAGCGCAACATCAGGTTGGACAGCAGGGCCAGGGAAGGCAGGGACAAAGGCAAGAAGAATTTGGAGTATTAGAGCAGAGGTTGGCCGAAGGCGGTCAGATTGTGGGTAAGATTTCAGTATTATTCATTATAATTCCTTGAGTTCTATATTCGAAGAGTGAAGACGACTTTCTCGTCTCACTCATCTGCTCTCGTATCATGTGATACGTGATATTCATCATGTGTCTTGATTACGAGAGTACGTCCTGGGCAGAGTCTCGTTCTTGATTTAGTCATTGGTATCGACTTATCTCAAGCATTGACCCTTGTCCACTTTGGGTGTCAGTGTAGGACCTCGAGGACGAATTCCTACCTGACTTGAGAGACATATTTTATTCGTATGTCTGATCATTTCTTCTAGGGTATGATTATTGTTTGTGCTCTTACTTAATTATTCTTGCTTTCTTAAACTGTTCATGTGCCATGTGTTGTTTGATAATTGTGCTTGCTATATGTCATGAGTGTATTTCGTGATCTGAGAGCGTGCTCAACTAGCCTTATCAAAATTCCGAGGACGGAATTTTTCTAAGGAGGGTAGAGATGTCACTCCCCGTTTCCGGAATACGTAAATTTTTTTTTCATGTATATGGTATCTGGCACCTGTATCTTTATTGCATTTATCCTGTATTTGTAACTGGCCATGGCATGGAACAGTATCTCGTCGCGGATTAGTGTGCCACCCCTTGTCCTTGTCTGGTTGTAGGCGTAGTTCACTATTTCGATGATAAGATTTCTGAACCGTGTTGTGGTTAGGATTTTATTTAATTAATTTAATTAGTTGTATCATGTAGCATTTAACATGTCATTGGTCATGTGGTTAAGAGCATGCTTAAGCTTAGGGTTTCTTTGAGTCAACCCAATCCCTATATATATTCTCTTCCACACTCTCTCTCCTCATTCACTTTTATTTATTTTCCTCAAGCAAACTTTTAGGCAAGTACATCTTGCACCAAATGGAGAGATTATTGTATTTTCATTTCTTGATTTTTCTTTGATATTATTTGTCTATATTGTTTTTCTCTTCATTCTCTACAAGTTTAGTTCTTGGAGTTTTTGATTTTAATGACTAGTTTGGTGTAGATCTAAGTTTCTAAAACTAGGGTTCTATGGGTTTTCATGGTTTTGATCTATCAAACTTGGTTGTTTTCGAAAACTAATGGTCCTATGTTGTAGGGAATTCAATTCTACCTAATTTTGACCTTTGAAAGGTTAGATTTCGACTTGATTTGAGGAAGTTATGGCCAAAACAATATTGTATTTTTCTATGTCATTAGTCCTAGTTTTGGCAGGGATGATGAATAGTGCCGCATGCATAGTGTCCAGCCGCATAAGAATGCTGCATAGTGCATAGTGTCCAGCCGCATAAGAATGCTGCATAGTGCCGCATAGTGCCCAGCCGCATAAGAATGCTGCATAGTGCCGCATAGTACCCAGCCGCATAAGAATACTGCATAGTGCCGCATAGTGCCCAGCCGCATAAGAATGCTGCATAGCTGCATAGTGTCCAGCCGCATAAGAATGCTACATAGTGCCGCATAGTGCCCAGCCGCATAAGAATGCTGTATAGTGCCGCATAGTGCTGAATAGTGCCGCATAGTGCATATTTTGGCTGTTTTTGGCTATTTTAAGTCCTATTTGGCAGATTTATGGCCAGATTTTCTTCCAACTTCCAACATAAAAGTTGTAGATCTTTGTCTTGACTTCAAGGACCTTCATGTCTCACTTTAACCAGAATTTATATATGACTTTTATGTCACGAGCGGTCCACGCGACTTCCTGACTTGACCATGTTCCTGACCTGATTACCTATATACGTGCTGGTACATGTTCTAAGTGTGTATTGAGATACAATATTAGTATGCACTGCGGTGCCATTTAATGAGTGCACTGAGGTGTGACTCTACATGCTAAGTGATCATTCGTGTTATATGTCAATACATGTGTACCTTCCAATACAGTCATGGTAATTGGTCAGTAATAGTATCGTGGTATGTTGATTGTTGTTTGATGCATTACACTAAGCATGGATCTAGATTGAGCCGATATGGATTCATACTTAGGGTACGCGTACTATGGTACGACATATAGAAGAATGACCATGTGACCACGACATGTAATTCCATATTAAGATAGGGTTAATCTAAGAAACTCAAATTGGTAGATGCATTGGGTGGGAAGAATCCCGAGATCGTGCCATACTGGCCACCCCAGGTCCTGTCCTGACGTGTCGGATTGGCCGCCACGGATACAATTTAATTCGCCTATAGTGGATGACTATATCCGATTCCTACGCGCTATGTGTTATATGTTTTAGCACGGTGGCCTTACGGGGGATCGGTGCATAATCAAAGTGATATGTGTATATGTATATTATATGGTTTGGCTAGACCTGCTGGGTTGACACGATCTAAGGATTCCTATATATATATATTGCATTACTGGTATAATCCAGACAAATCATAGAAAGCCGTAGGATTGATTGGCCGCTTGTAAGCTGACTTGTTTGTGATATTTTTCTTCTGTTAGCAACTGAGGAACATGGACTATCGTGGTGCGTGGTCCAACCCATGTCCTTGTTTGGTTGTTGGGTTGGACTATTGTGCTGCGATAGGCTATGGACCGAAGTCGCGAATCAGAAGCCCTTTTACCTGCCCATGGTTATAGGATATATCTTATTCCGGCACGATATTGGCACCGTTTGTCCTTGTTTGGTTGTAAGGGTGCCGTATTGTCTCGATGATATGGTATAGGCCTATAACTCATGAATCAGGTCTTATTTAACTCATTGGATTTATCTCACTCTTTTGTGCTCCCTTGTGGTACTTGCTATTCGGGGCCTGACCCCGCTGGTTTTATTTAGCCAGATCTCGTAGCAGCTCTAGAGGATCCAGTCTTCCACCCGAACAATGGTGCACACCAGGAGTATGGGCGCCAGGGACCATGAGTGGGTTTCTTCTTCACCGCTCTGATATCTTTTATTTTGTACTTGACGTTTAGCCACCGGCACTTGTTTTGCCGGCAGTTCTGGACACAAGTTTCCTTTACATAATTGTAATTAAATCAGACTGCAGCTGACTATAGTTATGTACTATTGACTCTCGGAACTAGCTCATCATTTTGTATAGCTAGACTCATGAATCATTCTGATGAAGCGTCGGGGACGCCTTACTGCTTTGTCTTATATGATCATTATTTACTGCTTCTTGTTTTGATTGATTGAGACATAGATGCTCTGTGGGACCATAGGAGACCTGATTGTATCATGCACCCCCTAGTCTCTTGACAGCCACGATCGCCGTATGACGTTTATATACCTCATACGGTGTAGCTGGCCTAGTCCGTCTCAGTATTCCGGTACTGGGGCGTGACATTCATGCAAGCAAGAAATCGAAAACATGAGGCATAAGAAGGATATTATACCTCACGAGTCAAACAGGTCGGGATATCGCGATCGGATATCATCCTCACGCTCCCACGTTGACTCTCCCAAAGAGTGATGACCCCAAGCAACACGGACTAACTTGATAGTCTTGTTCTTGAGTATCTTCTCTCTTTGGTCCAATATGGATATGGGTCTCTCCTCATACGAAAGGTTGGTACCAACAACCAATTCCGAATGATCCAGGATGTGGCTCGGGTCCGGGATATACCGTCGTAGTTGAGATATGTGGAACACGTCATGTACCTCACTCCAAGACGGTGGAAGAGCGAGACGATAGGACATATCTCCTACTCGCTCCAGAATATTGAACGGCCCTATATACCTAGGACTAAGCTTTCCCCGTACGCCGAAACAAATGACGCAACGGTTAGGCGAGATCCTCAGGAATACATGGTCGCCGACAGAAACTCAAGAGGGCGCCGATGAGAATCGGTCCAATGACGCTGGCGATCTTGGGCAACTCGAAGATAACCTCTGACTCTCCTGACCACCTCAACTGTCTGGGCGATCATCTTTGGACCAAGCATCTGCCTTTCTCCCACATCGTCCCATGCTAGTGGAGATCTGTACTTCCTACCATACAGTGCCTCGAACGGAGCCATCTGGATACTGGCTTGGAAACTATTATTGTACGAGAACTCCACCAGGTGCAGGTGATCTTTCCACGAACCACCGAAGTCGAGTGTACAAGATCTCAACATATCCTCAAGAGTCTGGATCGTGCGTTCCGATTGACCATCTGTCTGCGGGTGATATGCTGAGCTGAACAGGAGGCGAGTTCCCAAACTCTCTTGCAAGCTACGCCAAAAGTGTGACGTAAATCTCGAATCCCGGTCCGAGGTGATACTAACTGGTACACCGTGGAACCTGACAATCTGCCGGAGATACATCTCCGCTAGCTGAGCTGTCGATTGACCCACTCTGAACGGGAGAAAGTGAGCCACCTTCGTGAGCCTGTCAACTATAACCCAAATAGCATCTCTACCTGCTGGGGATCTAGGTAATCCAGTCACAAAATCCATGGTTATATGTTTCCACTTCCATTCTGGAATCGACAAGGTCTGAAGAAGTCCAGCTGGCCTCTGGTGTTCAGCCTTGACTTGTTGGCAAACCAAACACCGAGAGACAAACCGAGCTATCTCCCTTTTCATGCCATTCCACCAAAGTGCTGACGGATATCTCGGTACATCTTCGTGCCACCGGGATGAATCGAATACTGAGAACTGTGAGCTTCCGCCATCACCTCCTGTCTAATATCTCCACTGGGTACACAAAGACGCTTACCATGTCGAAGTGTACCATCTTCATGAATGCATAATTCTGGTCGTCGTCCTACTTCACATTCTGCTCTAAGTCGCTGAAGCTTAGAATCGGAGGACTGAGCTATCTTGATCCTCTCAACTATACTGGACTGCACTTGCATGCTGGCCATCAATGCCACATTGGTAGGAAGGACAACTTCTATACCCATCTTCTGAAGATCTGCCAACAACTCTGGTTGCGCTGTCAGAAGGTAAACTCCGGCTCTTCTGCTTAATGCATCTGCCACAATGTTGGCCCTCCCAGGGTGATACTGCAGGTTGACATCATAATCCACAAGTAGCTCTAGCCACCTTCTCTGACGCATGTTAAGGTCCTTCTGGATGAAAACATACTTCAGACTCTTGTGGTCGGTGAATATCTCCACCCTATCTCCATACAAGTAGTGTCTCCATAACTTAAGTGCGAACACTACTACTGCCAGCTCTAAGTCATGGGTTGGATAATTCTTTTCATGATCACGAAGTTGACGTGACGCATAAGCTATTACCTTCCCCTGCTGCATCAAAACACATCCTAAACCCTTGCCTGAGGCATCACAGTACACTGAAAAACCTCCGGTCCCATCTGGAAGTGTGAGAACGGGTGCCGTCATCAAGCCTCGCTTTAGCTTCTCAAAAGATTCCTGACATTCTGCTGTCCAAGCAAACTGCACATCCTTGCGGGTCAACTGTGTCAATGGCGCTAAAATTCGAGCAAAGTCCGAAACAAATCTCCGGTAATAGCCGACCAATCCAAGAAAACTGCGAATTTCTACAACTGTGTGGGGCACTGGCCAGGTTTTGATAGTCACTATCTTCTGAGGATCCACTTCCACTCCATCCTTGGTGATGATATGACCCAAGTATGAAATGCGATCGAGCCAGAACTCGTATTTACTAAACTTGGCATACAACTGGTGTTCTCGAAGAATCTGGAGGACAAATCTGAGATGCTGCTCATGCTTCGTTTCACTCTTGCTGTAGACCAGGATATCGTCTATGAACACTATCACGAACTGGTCCAAATAAGGCATAAAGATACGATTCATGAGGTCCATGAATACGGCCGGCACATTGGTTGCTCCAAAGGGCATAACAAGGAACTTACAATGCCCATATATGGATCTGAAAGCTGTCTTCAGGATGTCCTGCTCTCTGACTCTGATCTGGTGGTACCCTGACCGCAAATCAATCTTCGAGAATACTGCCGCTCCCTGAGTTGATCAAACAAGTCATCTATCCTTGGGAGAGGATATCTGTTCTTGATTGTCACCGAGTTCAGGGTACGATAGTCAACACATAATCTGGACGTACCATCCTTCTTTTTTACAAGAAGCATCGGGGCACCCCAAGGCGATCCACTAGCACGAATGAATCCCTTGGTCCTGAGTTCTTCAATCATCTTGTATAATACCTCCAACTATGATGGCACCATCCTGTAGACTCTCTCTGATACTGGTGCTGTCCCGGGAATCAAGTCGATAGTGAACTCGATCTCCCGTTCTGGCGGCATCCCTAGAAGCTCTTCTGGGAAAACATCTGGAAATTCCTCGACTATCCGGGGTAACTGCACTGCTGCTACGGCCATCCGTAATACTGGAGGAGAAGGTTCCACTTCGCCTCGAGAAAAGAAAAACTCCGGCTCGCCTGGAATGCTAAAAACAACTCTGCCAATATGGCAGTCTATCCTAGCATACTGGTCTCTCAACCAATCCATCCCTAAGACCACATCATAATCGGCCATCGGGAATTCTATCAGCCTAGCGGGAAACTCTCTACCGCTAACCACGATCCGACACGAGGAAAACACTCTATCTACTCCCACAAGACCGTTACCAGTAAGTATATTGAGCCTTACTGATAACGACTCGGGCTCCAGTCCTATCCGTGTCGCGAATCGTGCAGACATAAATGAATGCGATGCACCAGAATCAAATAATACTGAAGCGGGAAATGTGTTGACGAGAATAATACCTGCCACTACCTCACCTGGTGCCACTCCTTCTTCTCCCATGGTCAAAGCCAACACTTGACCATGTCCTCTAGGTGCCGGCCCTCTCTGCTGGAATCCTTGTTGCCTATTCTGGGCTTGCGCCTGGACAAACTGCTGAGGCCTTTGCTGATGAAAAGCCTGGGTCTGCGTCGGCAACGGCCTCGAAGAAGGAAACTGCTGCTGGACTGGTACTGGGGCTGGTCCCCTCACTGATGAACTGGCCCTGGCGGGTGATGAGTCAGTCCTGAACGGGCAGGACCCTACCTTGTGGTCTGGCGCTCCACAAAGCAAACACAATCCTCGAGCCTTGCGACACTCTGAAACAATATATCCAGGCTTCCCACAATAAGAGCAGCCCATGGAGGAAGACTGCTTCTGCTGCTGAGGATACGTCGAGGTTGAATGCTGAACCGACGTAACTGAAGCTGTCCTTCTCGGAGCTCCAATGGTCAAAGCCCTGGCTGCCAGGGCTGGGGCTGACGACTGATTCATCTGGCCGTGAGATCGCTTTCGACCTCCGATCTTGTCCACAATCCTCTGGAAGGTATACTCATGCCTCCTAGCTGCCCTCAATACCGCATCAAAAGTCTGATGCTCGAACTGCTCCACTGCCAGCAAAATCTCCAAGTGGAGTCCCTGTTGAAATCGCTGGGCTCTATCGAACTCGGTCGCCACCAAGGTGGGAGCAAACCGACTAAGCCTAGAAAACTCGGCCGTATACCCATCGACCGTCCTGTCCATCTGCTTCAAATTGGTGAACTTGGTCTGAAGATCGTACCGAGCCACCGTATCGAAGTACTTGGTCCGGAACCTCTCACGGAATACTGCCCAAGCAATAGGCACCGCTAGTCCAATGGCCTGAGCCGCCCACCAGCTGCGGGCTAGATCCAATAACTGCAGGCGCACCACAGCCACCTTCTCATCTTCCGGGGTCTTCGCTGCTTCCAATATCACCTCTGTGTCCTGAAGCCACGCATCAGCAGCGATAGCATCTTCGCTGCCATCGAAGAATGGAGGATTCAGACGCTTAAAACTGTTCGCTGCACTGTTCCCATGATGTCCACCTCTGCCCAGAGCATCTGCCACTGCCAGATGCAAGGCATCTCCTCGACGATTCTGCGATACAAGCAACTCCCTGATAAGTCCAACTAAGGCTCTATCATCCTGCCTCGCGGGCTGGGCTGACTGCACCGGGGGTTCTGGATCTCCGGAAGGCATGGCCCGGGAGGC
Source organism: Iris pallida (assembly GCA_029216955.1). NCBI lineage: Eukaryota > Viridiplantae > Streptophyta > Magnoliopsida > Asparagales > Iridaceae > Iris > Iris pallida. The sequence continues at coordinate 8,278,852 of JANAVB010031416.1, read as the reverse complement.
TGCTCCTGAGTGCTGGGCCTGGTCTTCTTGTTGCTGCTAGTCCACAGGGTGCGCTTCGCCTTGCTGATCAGCAGGTCCAGGAACAATGCCGCTGAAGAAGACGACATAGGGAATAATAAGGAAGGACCAAGACAGATTCAACGATACAAGCATGTGATCAGGTCGAGAATCTCAGGGATTAGAAGATACGGGTAGAGATCAAAGGCGAGTGCTGATTGAGACATCTATTCGGTAAACCCTCACGTATCTTGATTTACAAGACCTGCATGGGCCACCACTTAAACCATGTAACGCCCCAGAACCAGAATACTGGAGAGCGGGGGCATACATAGCCAGCTACGTATAATGAAATGAAATCCATCCTACTATACGGTCACGACTGTCTAGATACATGAGGGTTTAACTACAATCCATCAGTCTCTTATGGTCAATAACAAGCCTAATTGTCTCAATCTCAAGTAAGCAAGTAAAGTTACAAGATGTAAGATCACCAAATATACAATAGTAAGGCGTCCCAAACATTACACATCCAGCTGATCATGAAGCTAGTCGTTACAAAATATGAGGACTAACAAGAGTTTAGTCATACATGATCAATCCTAGGATCTGTCAATCATGTTACAGTCCGTAGGAAGATAATAATAAGGTATGCAATACAAGCTAACAGGTGCTCGCCGGCTAAACGCCTCAAAATGAAATTTTTACAATAGAGTGGGAGAGCAAAAATAAACCCACTCGTTGCCCTGGTCACGCCTGATGGTCACCATCGGGCTGGAAGGTCGGTAGATCCTCTGAGGTAGCTCCGAAATCTGGCCACACAAAACCAGCTGGGTCAGATCCCAGAAAGAGCAAGTGCCACAAAGGAGGCTTCACTTAACTAAAACCAGCATATCATAAAATGTATTAAAGCAGTTAAAAGAACTGGAGGTAAAGAGATAACAACAGTCATAATGGAGTACGAAGGAACCATTCAAGTAGCCAGGTCACAACCCTTAAACCAAACAAGGACCGGGATTGTAATCCTTCACTTGAATAGAACTCCGTCTCCAATCTTGTTGGTAAGGTAAATCATTACAAGCATGACGTGGGGTGCAAAAATACAATAAACGAAGAGAGGACTTAGAACTGTTCCGGGAGCCAGGTTACAACCCTTAAACCAAACAATGACCGGGGTTGTAACCCTTCGCCTGAACAGACTCAGCCTCTGATCTTTATTGCTAAGAGTGACAATCATGCGATCAAACCTGCAATAATCGAGCACTGAAACTATACCATACAATCGTTTCCGGCCAATCAATGATTATGGCTTTCTACATTAGCTAACTAGGGTTATCACAATATGCAATGAGATGTTCCTCCAGCCACAAGCCCTGCAGCTAATCCAGGTTATCCAGGCGACTTGGGTTCATTAAGCAGTGTATCGTTCCTTTCCATACATTAGTGAATTTAGACTTGTGCCCTACTCGTCGGCAGGCTGCAAGTCCCACAATGGTGGCCGGGATAACGGGATCGCCTGTAGCTGGGGAAATCTCTCATGACTACTGAATTATTCTAGTTTTTAGCCTTAGCCATTTATAGTGGGTACCCCTGACCGTGGTACTCAGGGATCCCTGTCCTAAACATGATACAAATATTACCGGTTCAATTGTACAAACACAATCACCCACGGTGTCCAGGCCATCCAATCTTGTCATGTCATGTTCACTGTCAGGAGTGCGCCGCGTCGGGCCACTATCATGTCATGTCAAAAGTGCACCTCAACGGGTCACCATCGTGTCAGGGAATAATTAATTTAGCACAAGTACACATTTAGTAATTAAATATTAGAAGGGACAAGGGCTGCGGGAGAACTCATGCGGCTCGAAAAATTTCTATGCGGCTGACTGTCACTTGGCCATATGCGGTTAAGCCATTAAATATACGTTCATGCGACTAGCAAATTATATAAATATAATAATTATAAGCATGATAAATAGAAGCATGCATGCTTGCAGGCAATTAAATATATTAAATACATTAAGTACAATATATTAATATATATTATATCATATATTAATATATATATTAAAGGTATGCTAGCTTGCATGCGGCTGATGTCGTTCCCCATAAGATATCACGGTAAAAGCAAGCCATGCGGCTCTCTATTGCTCCTATATGCGACTGAAATGCATCAGAGAATGCATAAAATATGTTCTATTGCTCCCTTTAGAGAATGCCTTTAATAAAGCATTAAAGGCATGCATAAAATATTGCATTAAATGCATATGCGGCTGTGCTAGGGAAAATGCATTAAAGCAAATGCATTAAAGTATACAATATATATAGTATCAAAGCATTAAGGACTAAAATGCATAAAGCATTAAGTATCAACATAAGGATTAAAATGCATAAAGCATTAAGTATTAAACATGAGGACAAAAATGCATAAAGCATTAAGTATTAAACATGAGGACAAAAATGCATAAAGCATTTAGTATTAATCATGAGGAATAAAATGCATAAAGCATTTAGTATTAATCATGAGGACTAAAATGCATAAAGCATTTAGTATCCAGAAGCCTATGCGGCTCTCTAATAGTGCATGCATTATTATGCATTATTATAATGCATATGCGGCTGTATAGATTATAATGCATATGCGGCTGTATTATAATGCATAGATTATAATGCATTATTGTAATGCATATGAATGTTTTGATTGAAATGAATGCATGCGACTCACTTTATAATTCTCATGCGACTGACTTTATTTCCCAGCCCACGTGAAGGCTTGCCAAGCATGCATGCATGAGCTCTAGTTAGTGCCTTTAAGGCATTAATTGCCAAGCAAGCTAAAATGCTTGGAAAACATTATTTCTAAAGCAATTTCAAATGATGCATATGCGGCTCATTTAGTTAAGGGCCATGCGGCCAGCAATGCCATACAATTAATTGCATGCTGTTAAATTGCTGAGTACTATTAATTAATGCTCAAGCAACTGCCCAAGCCCCTATGCGGCTAAGCACCGTTGCTTGTACAAGTATTTAACGGCCATGCGGCTAGCAAAATTTCGTAGATCAAATTTGGACCAAACGAAATTCTCTGCAACATGGGATCACCAACTAGCAAAATGCAAGTTTGATAGATCCAAAATTATAGAAACCGAAAATACCACAAAGCTAGATCTACGAAAATTTAACCATAAAAATAAAAAATGCCAAGTACTAAAGTGGTTTAGAAACACATGAGAAAGACAATGGAACAATAAAAATGGACTTCCTCCATGAAGCAAGGTGCACTTGCCTAAGCTCTCCCCCTCTCTCTTTCTCTCTCTGGTGGTTGAAGAAGTAATGGTGGAGAAGAAGTAATGAAGAGGGAGAAAGGTTAGTGGGATATTTAATGAAGAGGGTGGTGGTAGGTGGGAGTGGTTCACATAAAACCGAACCATGCAAACCAAGCCGAACCAAGTCAAGTTGGGGCCGAACCAACCAAGGAAACATGCAATACGGGTCTAAATACGTACACGTATACCGAGATACGTGATACGAACAATGGTCATTACAGTGTTAAATAGGTTGGGCGACCCGAAATTTGACCTTGAACAGGCCCGATAAACGCTACTATGGGTCAACTCGGGGCGGTCAATGGGCTGACCCGGCCTGATCCACAAACATTACGGATCTGGGTTGGGTCCGACGAAGCAGTCCGATAGCTCGGTGTCGTCCGGTTTAAAAATCGGTCTGAATCGATTTAAGACTATAAATTTTGTCGACCCAGACCGGACCAGCCCAATCCAACAACCCGATCTAGGATCAGTCCATGCATGGTCAACCTGGTCAGAACCACACCACACCTTATATATATATATATATATATATATATATATATATATATATATATATATATATATATATATATATATATATATATATATATATATATATATATATATTACCCAATATATATATATATATATATATATATATATATATATATATATATATATATATAGGGTAAAATATATATAGGGTAAAATATATATATATATATATATATATATATATATATATATATATATATATATATATATATATATATATATATATATATATATATAGAATGAGGCTTCAAAACGACTTAAAAGTGAGCCGTCTAAGCCGTCATTATATCACGGTTCATTTTATTTAAAAATTTTTTTATTATAAAAATTGTTGAAAAAAGTTTAAATTTGCCAACATGGAGAATCGAGCTCAACTAAACAAGAAAAATACCTCACACCTTAACCACATGAGTTAGAAGAGATACGTTAATATAGTTGAATACTATTCTTATTATCAGTTATTATACGTGCAAAACACGTACATTTACTAGTATATATATATATATATATATATATATATATATATATATATATATATATATATATATATATATATATATATAGTAAATATATATATATATATATATATATATATACATATATATATATATGCTAAATTACTAGAATAGTTCATATTATAGTCATTTTATGAAATGTTAATATGTACCAAAATATCCCCATTATGACAGTTTTTAGCCGTTTGAGGGATATTTAGATCAATTTGCTGAAAATAACCAAAATACTCCTATAACAACTATATTTGGTATTAGGGATAATTTTGCACCCTAAAATCCTATAAATAAGACACAATCCATCAAAATTAATTACAATTTTTTCTATCTCTTGCAATATTAACGAGCAGTCTAGTGTGAAGAGGTTATTTATTATCATAAAAAAATCAACTACCACATCAATTGCAAGATGAACAACCTCAACGCGCACCGCAACAAGGACCTCAATTCGAAAATTTGACAATATTTTAGTGGATTTTACAATAAGCGCGACACAAAAAGGATATCCTTGAATAGAGTTGTTGTTGAATGCTTGTATTATAGGAAATGACTCAAATGGGAGCCTAAGGCCTCGTTTGGTTCGCAGAATGGAAGGAAAAGGAAATCAATTCCTTGTCAATTCCTTTCCTTTGGAAAACTTTAATTCCTATTGATTTTCCTTTCCGATGTTTGGCAATGCCAAGGAATTTGGAAAGGAAAGTGAATACTTCAATGTGGGAAAATGATTCCTTCCTTGGATGGATGGAATCACTTTCCCCCCTAATTTTCCTTCCATTGGGAATCACTTTCCTTTCCTCATCAGTTCCTTGGGCACCCAAACATAGGAAAGTAATCACTTTCCTTTCCAAATCGGGAGATTCTGCGAACCAAACGAGGCCAAAGGTTTAAGGATTCTACATAGGCATCTGAAAAAGTGTGTATTTAGTACTCTTGTATTTTATACACTTTTTTTAATATATATTATTGTTGTTAGATAGGTCGTTAATACGTGTCAGTAGTATCAATAAACATAATTTGAATTATGTACGACTAGTGTATGAACCTAACTATTATTTATTTTATTTCAGATCTTATTATGTATTAGTATGACTAATTTTAATTACATTAATATTTTTTTTTAAAACCGGAGCATCACTACCAGATCCTGATAAAATAACATTGGACCCGGCCCGGCCCGATACACAACATGACCTTCCATGCCTCACCGTATTTATCTCATTTTATTCTCCTCTTCCTGCCAAAATCTCCCATCTTCATCATCGTCTTCAACTTCACTTGCTCACCATTGTCGTCAGCCACCGGAAGACAGCAACAATAGAAGCAGCTAGGGGCAGACGCTCCCCACACCCTCGCCCCTGACGCCACACCTCCCCAACATGACCGCCCAGGTCATGGTCGAACCCTTTGCACCACTCACCTAATGTCTCGACAGCCTCACCGATGCACGTCTGTTGAGCCTGCACAGTGCCACTACTTCTCCACAGCTTGCTTGCACCCTGCGGTGCCACCCTGTCCCGTCATCGGCCCAACTCCACGCCCATGCTCACGTGCAGTGCCGGACTTTTAATTTCGAGACCTGAGGTAAATCCTAAAATTGGTATTTTTATTTATTTATTTATAGATAATGATATAATAGTATTTTCAACAATAAAATAATAATAAAAATTTAGCATCCAAAATAATATATGTTACAATGAAATACTAAAAACAATCAGCAACAATTTACACAAAAGATAGATTAATAAATTATAAAGTCCACGAAATTGACTCATTCTAGTAGTTTTTTTTAGAAACAACACCCAATCGTAGTCTTTGACTCCGGGTAGTAGATCAACTCAGCATGAATAACTATATGCATTAGCGTTAATATATTGTTTAATAAATTATAAGTTGTTGGGTTTTGGCCTTTGTATTAGAAACTTTAGTTCCACATCGGCTAGGCCAAAGGAGTTGTATCTCTATATATTAGCTATGCTATTTTAGAGATGCACATGTGGTGTGGAGGTGCACATGGGTGTGCCATGTGGGGTTATTTTTCTAATGGAAAAAATGCTAAATAAACAATTGAAAGCATTCATGCTTTTTGTTCTTGGAAAATTTATTTCCATGGGAGCTAAGCCCCGTATGGGCTTAGCGACTCGGACTCGGACTCGGACTCGGGCTCATGAGGCGTAATGTGACGTTTTGTTGGCACACTTTACACTTAGCACAGGTTGCACGACCATGTGCGCGTCAAGTGGCGTGCCCAGTTGTGCGCACAGGTGCACGCTTAGTTGCACGGTTGGCGCATGGTGCGCAGGTGGCACAAGTGGCTCAGTACGCATTCAGCGCGTGGTGTACAAGACGCGCGGGGTGCACGAGGTGCGCAACTTGCTTCAGATCGTGCCTGTGCATGATCTGAGCGATTACTGCACGTTCAGAGTGGTTATTACTACGTCCTGAATGTTGTGCTAACCGAGCAGTTGCTACTCGGGCCTATAAAAGGTCTCTTCTCTCTCACAGGCAAGGTACACAGAGCATATACAGTGAGTTACGAAAGTTTACAAGTGTTTCTTAACACAAGTAAACAGAGGCTGTGAGAGAGAAGAGAAGCTTTGCGCCAGCGTTGCTTTTGTACGGGAGTCCGTGTATGATACGAGGAGTCAGAAGAGCAGAAGTATTCTAAAGTTCTTCGACGAACTTGCTAGTTCATGAAAGTTATTCGTATGGGACGGATATTGCTTTGAGCAACGATGATCATTCACCCCAGCAAGATATTTATCCATCAATCGCCAGTCATCTTCATCTTCTTCGCTGCTGTGGATTACGAAATCTTTTTAGATTCTCGTAATATCATATGCTGCTATAACGAGATCTTCTTAGATCTTCGTTAAACTTGCACAACCTTCCCAGAAGTGTTGCGTTAGAATATTGTTTTTACAATTGTTTCATCTTCTCAGTTTTCCATCAAAAAATTGTGCCCCGACACTGACAATCTCAAAGCTATATTGCTACGATGGAAAACTTTAATGCTTTACTCCTCAATACTGACTTCTGTAAGTTAGAAAAGTTTGATGGAGAGCATTATCAAGTCTGGAAGAGGAAGGTTTATCTCACTCTTCAACTCAGAGACGTTGATCATGTGCTTCTTGAAGAGGAACCTACTGTTCCAGATGTTGGGTCTGCTACCGCAATCACTGCGGCTACTAAACTTCAGGCCAAGTGGAGAAGGAAGAATAGCATTTGCAGGCTGCTTATCCTGAATGCTATGGAAGATTCCCTATCAGAATGCTACAGTAAGAAGACTATTGCTAGAGACATATGGGAGTCTTTGGAGAAACTGTACGAAGAAGACAAAAATAGGAGCAAGATATTTGTGGTTGAAAAATATCACAAATGGCTCATTGAGGATGAGAAGTCCATGCTGCCGCAGGTGAAGGAATTCTTGAATCTGCGACAGAAGCTGGAAGACGAGGCGATGCCCCTCCACGACAAGTTTGTTGCTGGAGGGATTGTCTCGAAGCTCCCCACTGGGTGGAGTAAGTTCTATGCAAACATGCATAGGAAGAAGCTTGAGATCAGCCTTAAAGATCTCTTGCAGGAAATCTATATTGAGGATCAGATGCGGGCTCAACTGTAGGTGGACGCACTGTCCAAGCAATTGGCTAACGCCATTCTGGTTCATACCAAGGAACCAAGGGGAAAGCAGGCGGCTTTCCACAGCAAAAAGAAGGACCCTGACAATCTGAAAGTCAAGGGAACTTCGTTCAAGCAAAAGAAGCCAAAGTCCCATTTGGCTTGTTTCAAGTATGGTAAGAAGGGCCACTTCAAGAATGAATGCAAAGCAAAGACCAAGCAATCAGAGCAAGGAGAGCCTAGTAAGATATCTATGATCACTGACGTTGTTGCTATGATTGCACAGGTTGATACGGTAGGGACTGACTCTGACTTGTGGGTAGACACTGGAGCCACCTGTCATGTCTGCTCCAGCAAGAAATGGTTCACCACGTACACACGTACTTCTGAAGTGGTTATGGTGGCAAACCAGGCACAAGCTGAAGTGCTCGGGATTGAGACGGTGGTATTGAAGCTGACTTCTGGCAAGTCTCTGACGCTTCAAGGCGTGAAGCACGTACCTGCTATCGCCAAGAACCTGATCTCAGGAGGCCTACTCTGCAACGTAGGCCTCAGGATGGACATCAATACTGGCCAGATGGTGATGTCTATCAAGGGAACATATTTCGGGAAAGCTTTTTATACCGAAGGAATGTTCAAAATTCAGCTTGTAAATCAGTCCAATGTTATTAATGCAATTACTCCTTTTGCTTATACTTTTGAGTTGTGACATAATAGACTAGAACATGTTCATTGTAAACAAATAAACAAAATATCTAGTCTAGGGATTATCTCCAAGTGTGGGGGTAAGGTAGAGAAATGTGAAGTTTGTGCTCAAACAAAGATCACAAGGAAATCCTTTCCTCAGGTTAATCGAAGTACAGATCTTCTGGAGTTGGTACACTCCGATATCTGTGATTTCAAACAATTCTCTACAAAGGTCGAGATAAAGTATTTCATAACTTTCATCTATGACTTCTCAAAGTATGCGTTCGTCTACTTGCTGAAGACTAAAGACGAAGCATTCGAGAAGTTCAAGGAGTTCATAGCCGAAGCTGAGCGGCAGACTGGACAACAACTCAAAATAATAAGAAGTGATCTAGGTGGGGAGTACATGTCTCATGAATTCGTATCGTTCTGCAAAGAACATGGAATTGTCAATGAGACAACAGCCCCGTACTCTCCTCAATCAAACGGAGTAGCAGAGAGGAAGAACAGAACGTTAACAGAAATGATTAACTCAATGCTGTTGACTGCGGGTCTTCCAAAGTGCTACTGGAGAAAAGCTGCATTGACCGCCACTTTTTTCTAAATAGAGTGCCTCATGCAACTTCAGACATTACTCCTCATGAACTCTGGTTCAAGGTCAGATCTAACTTGAATGTCATTCGAGTGTGGGGATGTCTGGCATGTCAAGCTTCAAGATCTGAAGATTCAGAAGCTTGGGACAAGGACTACTAAGACGATCTTCTTGGGGTATGCCGAGAAGAGTGATGCTCAGAAATTTCTTGATATTGAGTCAAATTATATCATTGAATCTTGCAACGCAGAATATTTTGAAAACAAATTTGCAAGGCACAAGAATATTGTTCTTGCGGATGTACAGGAGAACAATGAGGGTGCGCAAAAAACTAAAGTATTCAATAAAGATGTGGCCCAAGAAGATGTTGTTGAAACATCGATTGAACCAGAATAAGCTGAGCCGTCAGCTAAGCGTGTGAGGAGGCTGAAGGACTTCGAAAGTGACTTTGTCACCTATCATGTGGAAGCAGATCCGTTTACCTATGATGAGGCGATGAAGACCAGAGACGCAGTTTTCTGGAAGGAGACGATTGACAATAAAATTGATTCCATCACCTCAAATAACACTTGGGTGTTGGTTGATCTTCCTGAAGGAGTAAAACCCATCGGATGCAAATGGATCTTCAAGAAGAAGATGAAAGCAGACGGAACTATTGACAAGTTCAAGGCTAGGTTGGTAGCCAAGGGGTTTTCTCAGAAGCAGGGGATTGACTACTTTGACACGTATGCTCCAGTAGCCCGGATAACCACCATCAGAATGTTGATTGCTCTTACAGCAATACATAAGATGGTGATACATCAGATGGATGTGAAAACGGCTTTCCTAAATGGCGAGCTGACCGAAGAGATTTACATGCAACAGCCAGAGGGATTTGTCGTCAAGGGTCTTGAAGACAAAGTCTGCAAGTTGGTAAAATCTTTGTACGGTCTTAAACATGCTCCCAAGATATGGCATGAGAAATTTGACAAAGTTATAAGGTCAAATGGCTACATGGTCAGTGAGACGGACAAGTGTGTTTACACGAAGTTCGCTGATGGAAGAGATATGATCGTTTGTCTGTACGTGGACGACATGCTTATCCTAGGTACGGATATGGGTTGTGTCATAGAGACAAAGAAATTCATCTCGAGCAAGTTCAGTATGAAGGACTTGGGGGAAGCTGATGTGATCTTAGGGATCAAGATCATCCGGACAGACACTGGACTAGTGCTATCACAGTCTCATTATATTGAGAAAATGATCACTCGTTATGGGTATCAGGATCTTCCAGGGATCGATATGCCGTACATGTGTGATCTGAAACTGAAGCCTAATTCAGGAAAAAGCGTCAGGCAGTTGGAGTATGCAAGCGTAATCGGAAGTTTGATGTATGCTACTACTGCTACAAGGCCTGACATAGCTTTCGCCGTGGGAATGCTGAGTCGTTTTACGAGCAACCCAGGTATTGAACACTGGAAAGATGTGAAACGGGTTATGAGATATCTTAAGAAGACTCAGACATATGTACTGTACTACAACGGAGATCCGCCGGTAGTGAAAGGTTTCAGTGATGCCAGCTGGTGCTCAAAGGTGGAGAGCGAGAGGTCCACAGGTGGATTCATTTTCATATTGGATGGAGCTGCTATATCGTAGAAATCGAAGAAGCAGACTATGCTCTCGCGATCATCCATGAAATCTGAGTTCTTTGCACTTGATACCGCAGCCGAGAAAGCAGAATGGCTTCGGGAGCTCATGTATGATCTTCCAGTGGTTAGGGCACAAATATCGACGATACCGATATTGTCACTCCCCGATCCCGATATACGTATTCTTTCATGAATTCTGTACATGGTATCCTGTATTTAGCATGTGCATAATTCTATTTATTATTTATTAATGGTTGCATATAGCTTTTAAGCATGTCATTAGTGAAATGGTTAGAGCATGTTTAGAGATTAGGGTTTTCTTAAGCCAACCCTCACACACTATAAATAATCTCTTCCACACTCTCTTTCCTCATTCACTCTCTCATTTATTTCCCTCAACCACCGACCCTCTTAGGCAAGTGCAACTTGTTAAAAAGTGGAGATTTGTGCATTTTCATTCTTGATTTTTTTTCTTTGATATTATTTGTCTATATTGTTCTTCTCTTCATTCTCTACAAGTTTAGTTCTTGGAGTTTTTGATTTTAATGGCTAGTTTTGTGTAGATCTAAGTTTTTAAAACTAGAGTTTTATGGATTTTCAAGGTTTTGATCTATCAAACTTGGTTGTTTTCGAAAACTAATGGTCCAACGTTGTAGGAAATCTCATTCTACCCAATTTTGGCTTTTGAACCGCCGAATTTTGACTTGTTTTGAGGAAGTTATGCCCAAAATAATATTTGGACATCTCCTAGGTTCATCTGTCCTGGTTCTGGTAGGGACGATAATAGTGCCACAGGAATGAATAGTGCCACATGGATGTATAGTGTCACAGGAATGAATAGTGCCGTATGGATGCATAATGTCGTATGAAATGAATAGTGCCACAGAAATGAATAGTACCACATGGATGAATAGTATCGTATGGATGCATAGTACCGCAGGAATGAATAGTACCGCAGGAATGCATAGTGCCGCAGGAATGAATAGTGCCGCATGGATGCATAGTGCCACATGGAATGAATAGTGCCGCAGGAATGAATAGTGCCACATGGATGTATAGTGCTGCAGGAATGAATAGTACCGGATGGATGCATAGTACCGCTGGAATGAATAGTATCGCATGGATGCATAGTGCCGCATGGAATGAATAGTGCCGCAGAAGGCCGCATAGTGCCGCAGAATGCCGCATAGTACATATTTTGGCTTTTTTGGCTATTTTTTGTCCTATTTGGCTGAATTGTGGCCAGAATTTTTTTCAACTTCCAACATGAAAGTTGTAGATCTTTGTCTTGGCTTCAAGAATCTTCATGTCTCACTTTAACCAGAATTCATATGTAACTTTGTCACCTTGTGCACCTTTTACCTTGCACATTGCCCGTGCGCCGTTTGGGCCACTTCATGACTTGCGAGCACTTCATACCCTAAGTGCGTAGTACATTTTTGTTCTCTTCCCTCTTGTGTCTTGGTCCTCATTCCTGATCTGACTACCTATGTGTGTGCTGGATAACCCTATGCGTGTACTAAGGTACAATCTACGTGAGCACCGAGGTGCTATCCTATGTGCTAAGTGTTCCTACGTGATACCTGCTAGTACCTTCAAGAGTCCAGTATTTACATAGCGAATGGTCGGTAACAATGACGTGGTATGTGTTGTGTGTTGCATTACACCAAGAAGGGGGTACATACGTATGACTCCATGAGCCAGTACGGATCCCTTCTTGGGGTACTCGTACAATGTACGACATCTAGGAGAGTGAGCATGTGACCACAACATGTGAACTCCGAGGATAACCTAGGGATTAACTAGGCAACTAACTTGGTAGATGCATTGGGTGAGAAGAATCCTGAGATCATGCCATACTAGCCACCCCAGGTCCAGTCCGGACGTGTCGGGTTGACCGCCACGGATATGGTTTCATTCGCCTACAGCGGATGGCTATATTCGACTTCTACGAGCTATATGTTATATGTTTTAGCGCGGTAGCCCTCCGGGGGACCGATGCATAATTAATGTGCTATATGTCTTATGGTTTGGCTAGCCCTGCTGGGTTGACACGATATGAGGATTCCTTTTAATCAGTATCGCGGGGATAACTCCTGCCAAATATGGAAAGCCGTAGGAATGAATGGCCGCTTGAAAAACTGACTTGATTGTGCCTTGTGCCTTCCATTAGTAGCCGAGAGACATGGACTGTCATGGTGCGTGGTCCAATCCATGTCCTTGTTTGGTGGTTGGGTTGGTCTATCGTGCTAGGACAGGCTGTGGACCGAGGTTACGACCGAAAGCTTTTATTATTACTAGTATTATTATTTTATGCTTGGGTTTTATCTCTCTTTTGTGCTCCCTTGTGGTACTTGCTATTCGGGGCTGATCCCGTTGGTTTTGTTTGGCCAGATCTCGTAGCAGCGCCTGAGGACCCAAACTTCTTCTCCGACATCAATGGTGCATACTAGAAGCATGGCTGGCGGGGGACTCGAGTGGGTTTCTTCTCCACCACTCTAGCATCTTTACTCATGTTCTGGCGTTTAGCTACCGACATCTGTTTAGCCGACTAATCTGGATATTTTGTCTTTTGCATAATTTTTAATTAAATCAGACTGCAGCTGAATACAATTATGTACCTATGACTCTCTGGGCTAGCTAACTTATAAAGCTAGATCCCCATGATCATTTTGATGAAGTGCCGGGGACGCCTTACTGCTTTATCTCATATGTTCATTAATTGATGTTTTCTTGCTTTGAATGATTGAGACATAGATGCTCTGTGAGACCATAGGAGACTTGAATGTAGCATGCACCCCCTTGTCTCTTGACAGCCATGATCGCCGTATGACGTTTGTATACCTCATATGGAGTAGCTAGTCTAGTCCGTCTCCGTATTTCGGTACTGGGGCGTGACAAAGTTTTATTGGTGGCCCATGCAGGTCTGATTTTCAGACTTGAGGGGTGTTACTATTATAGGAGTCTCAATCAAAACTTGTTCCCTTTGAATCTCTTGCCTCGACTTCTCTTTCCTCACCTTGATTGATAACCTGAATTGCATCCTCGAATCTTCCTCGTCATGTTATTTAATATCATGTATCTTTCCCTATAGGGGTGCTTCTTTCTCAGTAGCTGGCGAGGCCAACATGGAGGAACATCCAGTAGAGCATGGCTTGACGGGGCAGCAACATGAAAGAATACCTTCTCCTGGCCAGATCCGAGTGGAAGTGATATCAGAGCCAGTGGAACCGCAGATTCTAGAAACTCTTGTACCCCCAGCGGTGCCAGCAGCGACGACAGTACCTGATACTGCAGCACTCCTAGAGGTTATCCGGGGATTCTTGGCCACTCAGCAGCGTCAGGTTGCAGCCCATCAGCAACAACAGACCCAGCAGCAGGAACAGAATGTGCTACTGAATTAGGGGTTACAATTAGCCCTTGAGAGAAATGTCAGGAATAATTCGGGAGCGTCGGAGAGGTTTTGTCGACTGAACCCGAGATACTTTGACGGCACGGAGGATGCCATCACGGCGGATGCTTGGCTTCAGGATATTGAGGCCATATTGACCGCAACAAAGGTTCCAGCAGAAGAGAAGGTTGACCAGGTCAGATTGTTACTTCAGGATCTCGCCCGCGACTGGTGGGCATCGGAAGAGGTTGGAATGAGGCGTCCTATTCCTTGGGATAGCTTCAGTACCAAATTCAAGGCTAAGTACTTTGGCGTAGTAGCACGGTATGAGCTACAACATAGGTTTATCAGTCTCAAGCAGGCTGGTAAGACGGTGGATGGATATGCAGCGGAGTTCTGCAGACTGAGTCAGGTTTGCACCGACGATGGTAGCTACAGAGCCAGAGAAGGCTATGAGATTCCAGCAGGGACTTCATTTAGAGATTCTACAGCTACTAGAAGGGCACGACTATCAGACTTTTGACGCCAGTTTTAACGACAGCTCGGAGGCATGAACTCACCCAATAAAGGTTGGTGATAAGACATGGGGCCAGAAGAGGTCTCATCCCCAGAGTAGGGGTGGAGGATCAGTGCAGCGAACATCGACGCCAGCACCTGGCATCCGTATTCATGAGTCAGGAGCACCGCGGAGGACTGGCGGTATCAGAGATAACAATACCAGTTCGGCATTAGCAGCCGAGGAACCAGCATCAGCGCCAAGGGGCGTCCATTGGATGTACTTACTATGGTAAGGGAGGGCACACTAGGGATGTGTGTCGTTCAGCTTACGGATTGTGCATGAGGTGTGGCAGTCTAGACCATAGGATTGCCAATTATCCTATGATACAAAGGCCAGGAGGGCCAGTTCAGCAGTTTTCGGCATTGCCAGCTCCGGGGACAGCATCCGAACAGAGGACCAGCATTAGCGGTAAGGCCGCTAGCTCAGCGTCTGCCGACGCAGGCTCAGATGTTTCGCCAGGCGCAAAACTAGGAAGGCCCGCAGAGGCCTGCAGCAACAACATGGTCGAGGAAGACAGCAGCAGGGAGCTCAGCAGGGCCAGGGCCAGGCCTTCACCTTATCACTGGAGGATGCACTAGCTTCAGACGACGTGGTTGCAGGTAATGTTTCTGTTACCTCTTTTTCTGCAGTAGCATTGTTTGATTCGGGGGCTACCCACTCTTTTATATCTGCACGATTTGCGACACGTATTGGATTGAAGTTCGAGGCTTTGCCAGCGAGGATGAATATACTCACTGGTAATGGGCTCGTAGGAGTTAGCAGAGTGTGCTTAGCGTGTCCGGTCGTAGTGAGTGGGCGATTATTGTCCGCATCTTTGATTGAGTTCCCTATGGGCAACTTTGATGTTGTCCTAGGCATGGACTGGTTGAGAGACAGTCATGCGACGATAGATTGTCGGGGAGGTAGGGTAGTATTTAATGTACCTGGCATTGAAGAGTTCGGCTTTGTTCGATCATTGGAGGATCGACCCAAGGGCATTGTTGCAGAAGCATTGGCAGAGCAGGAGCAGATACCAAGAGTGGTCAGAGAATTTCTTGATGTATTTCCAGATGAGCTTCCAGGTTTACCACCGGTGAGAGATGTGGAGTTTTGCATTGAGTTGAATCCTGGAACGGAGCCTAAAGTCGGCAGAGTTTATAGGATGTCGCAGTCAGAGTTGGACAAGTTGTACCAGCATGAAGAAGAACTGGAGGCGAAGCAGTTTATCCGAGACAGTGAATCGCCCTGGACAGCACCGGTGATTTTAGTACCCAAGAAGGATGGATCGACGCGAATGTGCATTGATTACCGGCAGTTGAATGCAGTGACAGTGAAGAACAAGTATCCGTTACCAAGGATTGATGACTTGTTTGATCAATTGAGTAAGGCCTGTGTCTTCTCTAAGATTGATCTTCGATCTGGATATTATCAAGTGAGGGTCCGGGAGCAGGACATACCCAAGACAACATTTAGATCACGGTATGGGCATTATGAGTTTCTGGTGATGACATTTGGACTGACTAATGCCCCAACAGTATTCATGGATTTGATGAATCGCATCTTTATACCATATTTGGATAAGTTTGTAGTAGTGTTTATAGACGACATCCTCGTCTATTCCAGTAGTGAAGAAGAACATGAGAAACATCTTCGGACAGTTTTGTAGACCTTGAGGGAGCATCAACTTTATGCGAAGCTTAGTAAATGTGAGTTTTGGTTGGATCATATTTCGTTCCTGGGATACATTATTTCTGGAGCAGGAGTGTCAGTAGATCCGAAGAAGGTTGAGGCAGTAGAGAATTGGCCAGTTCCGAAGACAGTAGCAAATGTGCGTAGTTTCCTAGGATTGACAGGTTACTACAGGAGGTTCATGGCAGACTTGGCCAGAATTTCGGCACCCTTGACGCATTTGACACATAAGAATGTAGAGTTTGTTTGGTCAGCAGAGTGTCAGACATCATTTGAAGAGTTGAAGAAGAGATTAATCTCAGCCCCGATCTTGACACTTCCAGTAGGATCGGGAGGGTTTACAGTGTATTGTGACGCATCCGGGAAGGAACTTGGGTGTGTATTGATGCAGCATGGTAAGGTGATAGCATATGCATCTCAACAGCTTCGGGACCATGAGAAGAACTATCCGACCCACAACCTAGAATTAGCAGCAGTAGTGTTTTCGCTTAAGTTATGGAGGCACTATTTATATGGGGATCGAGTGAAGATTTACACTGATCATAAGAGCTTAAAGTATGTATTCACCCAGAGGGACCTGAACATGAGACAGAGAAGATGGTTGGAATTACTGAAGGACTTTGATGTAAATCTTTAGTATCATCCAGGCAAGACGAATGTGGTAGTAGATACCTTGAGCAGGAGATGTGGTGCATTCATTTTAACCTCGCAGAGGCATATTTTGGAAGATCTTCAGGAAAGGGGAATTGAAGTGATCTTGCCACAAGATACGGGAGTTATGGCCAGTTTGCATATTCAGTCTACTTTAGTAGAGAGGATCAGAGCAGCCCAGGCAGGGGATCCGCGGATCCAGAAGCTTCGATCAGAGTGTGAGTTAGGTCTCAGGAAGGAGTTAGTAATCCATGAGGATGGTACACTTAGGTTCAGAAATCGTCTTTTCGTACCAGGTGGAGACCTTCGACATGAAGTTATGTCAGAGGCTCATAGTTCTCCTTATTCTATTCATCCCGGAGACACAAAGATGTACCAGGATATGAAGCAGCACTTTTGGTGGAATGGCATGAAGAGGAAGATAGCGAGGTTTGTATCCAGATGTTTGGTATGTCAGCAAGTGAAGGCAGAGCAACAGAGACCAGCAGGATTGTTACAGCCGCTTCCTATTCCGGAGTGGAAGTGGGAGCACATCATGATGGACTTTGTGACCGGTTTACCTAGATCTCCGACCGGTCGAAATGCAGTTTGGGTAATCGTAGATTGGCTCACGAAGGTTGCTCATTTTCTTTCTTTCAGAGTAGGGCAGTCTACTAAACAGTTGGCAGAAATGTATATGAAGCAGATAGTGAGGCAACATGGTGTTCCTGTCAGCATAGTATCAGATCGAGACACACGGTTCACCTCTTACTTTTGGCGGAGTTTGCATCAAAGTTTGGGTACCAAGTCACAGCGGCGTAGTACCACAAATAGGCAGTTAGCCTAATGCTGTATGTTAAAATAAAGAGTGGTGTAGTCAGTACTACAAAGAGAGGAGTTTCTCATGTTACAGTGGCACTGACACCACGATGAGGTACCCGGTTAGGGATAAAGCCTCGGCCTTGCAAGCCATGTCGTTGCGGCGTAACACCGCAAGGGAGCCTAAGGCTTCATGCTGGATAGTTTTGTACTACAAAGAGGCGGTGGCGTCATGCTACAGTAGTATGCCACTACGATAAGGTTCCCGTTACGGGGCAAGTCCTCGACTTTAAGCCATGTCATAGCGGCGTAGCACCGCAAGGGAAGCGCAAAGCGCTTCATGCCATGTCTCTTTATAATGAACTCACCTATAGTGTATGGACAAAGAGATATCAGGCCGTCTCTTGAGGGTAAATTTGTAGACGCCCAAAATTATACACTGAAACCAGGCTGGTACAGGGCCTTTAATGTGTAACTAGAAGCACATGTAACTACATTATGTGAGTGGAAAGAATTTCAGCTATGGTGCAGAATTCAAGGCTTAGTCCATTCTTGTATTATAGTATGTTGTTTGACCCATGCGGAAAGATTCAAGTCGTCAGCGACATCTTTCCTAATGCATGATGGACAGTTACTGTGGGGAACACTTATACCCATATATAGAGATATATGGGGGATTGTTGGATTTTGGCCTTTGTATTAGAAACTTTAGTCCCACATCGGCTAGGCCAAAGGAGTTATCTCTATATATTAGTTATGCTATTTTAGAGATGCACATGTGGTGTGGAGGTGCACATGGGTGTGCCATGTGGGGTTATTTTTCTAATGAGAAAAAGGCTAAATAAACAATTGAAAGCATTTATGCTTTTTGTTCTTGGGAAATTTATTTTCATGGGAGCTAAGCCCCGTAGGGGCTTAGCGACTCGGACTCAGACTCGGGCTCATGGGCTCATGAGACGTAATGTGGCGTTTTGTTGGCGGACTTTGCACTTAGCACATCAACATCGTCGCTAGGCGCATAGTGCGCTTAAGTTGCGCTCGTTGCACGAGCCACTTGCGCGACCAGGCGCGCTGCCAGGTTGCGCGGCCAGGTTGCGTAGGCCAAGTTGTGCGGCCAGGTGCGCTGCCAGGTTGCACGGCCAGGTTGCGCGACCAGGTGCGTGCCCAGTGGCGTGCCCAGTTGCGCGCACAGGTGCGCGCTCAGTTGCGCGGATGGTGCAGGGTGCGTAGGTGACACAAGTGGCTCAGTGCGCGTTCATCACGTGGTGTACAAGGCGCGTGGGGTGCGTGAGGTGCACAACTTACTTCAGATCGTGCCTGTACATGATCTGAGCGGTTACTGTACGTTCGGAGTGGTTATCACCACGTCCCGAATATTGTGCTAACCGGACAGTTGCTACTCGGGCCTATAAAAGGTCTCTTCTCTCTCACAGGCAAGGTACACAGAGCATATACAGTGAGTTACGAAAGTTTACAAGTGTTTCTTAACACAAGTAAACAGAGGCTGTGAGAGAGAAGAGAAGCTTTGCACCAACGTTACTTTTGCACGGGAGTCCGTGTACGATACGAGGAGTCAGAAGAGCAGAAGTGTTCCAAAGTTCTCCGATGAACTTGCTGGTTCCTGGAAGCTATTCGTGTGGGGCGAATATTGCTTTGAGCAACAGTGATCATTCATCCCAGCAGGATATTTATCCATCAATCGTTAGTCATCTTCATCTTCTTCGCTGCTGTGGATTACGAAATCTTTTTAGATTCTCGTAATATCATATAGCTGCTGTAACGAGATCTTCTTAGATCGTCGTTAAACTTGCGCAACCTTCCCAGAAGTGTTGCGTTGGAACATTGTTTTTACAATTGTTTCATCTTCTCAGTTTTCCATCGAAAAATTGTGCCCTGACACTAACATAAGTCAACCACAAATAACTCAATACTTTGTGCATCGAAACAATTATACAATGATCTAAGTTATTGCAATTTATGCACTTGACATGTCATAATAATTTCTACGAAAATATTAAAATACTTTTGCAAATAAAATGCAAATAAAATATAATAATGCACTCGACATCCATTTATATGACACATGCGCGCGCGCACACATACACACACACACATAGTATCTCCTATTTTTTTTCTTGAAAGCCAAGCACCTCTTGTCTTTCCAAAAGTCGTCAAAAATATTCCTATTTTCAGCCATTGTAGCAACTTTATATGGTCATATCTTCTAGCTCCGGCCTCCGATTCGATTTTAGTTTTTTAGAATCGTATCAAAGTAAAAAATTTATAGTATATATTTTAATAGATTTAATTCGAACTATGAATTTTTAGAGTATCAGGTGACCGTGAAACAAACACGTTGCGATTGGTGTTTTCGTGATTAGGGGGAACTCAAAAATGAGATCCGTTTGATTTTTTGGGAAGTTGACATGTTGAACTACAATATAGTGTAATTTCAAAGATAATTGAATTTGTGTAGTATATTTAGGTATTAATTAGAAGTAGAAAGTGACTAACTAATTTTACCGAAAACATGAATTTTGACATAGAAACTAAAATAACCATAACTCCAAATGAATTGAGTTTTGTCCAAACCGTCGATCCTAATGCTTTTATAGCGTTGAAATATTCAAGACTATATATACAAATCTAGATTTTGAAATAGTTGATTTTTGGGTCAACGGGTGCATCAACTTGCATGACAGGGATTCCAAATTTATAAACATTGTCCTAATAACCTAAGATTTTAGAATCGGGTTATAACACATAAACTAATATGTACTGTTATATGTCCTAATTCGTCCACATGCGAAACACTTATATTCTAAAACATAATTTACACTTGAACTTAATTATTGTTGATATGGTCTCTAGTTATTGTCTTCTCATAAATATTAGATAGTGCTCTTTTCATTCCATGTATGCATGCATATCATATTGTGTATATTTCGAGTTATTGCTTTCCTTTGTTCCAATTCTGATTGGATACTTTGAAAGTTTTAAGCGACTGACTACCCTGCACAATGGATCATGTGGTGAACATATAGATGCTTTTGGAGATCAACCATCGATTCCTCCGTTGATATTAGTTAGTTAGATCTGGTAGAATCTTAAATATTTGAGTATTTGCGGAATGAAGTCTACAATTGAGGTCTAGGTAACGCACTACAACTGATGTTGTGGCATAGACATGACTTAGCCATGTACTCGTATCCCAAAAAATGAGAGTGGGTTGTAACACCAAACTCTGTTTGACTCTGAAATGACGATTTTAATTCCTCACTTTGGCCAAACTGGACTTATGTGAAGTTTTTCTTCACCTTTGATAACATCTGGGCTTGTGGTCATATCCGTTTCAACGTTCAGACTTATCTCTTTTAGTCGATCTTTTGGGTATTTCATATTCTGTACGTTATTGTGATTTATGGACTAGAGTTCATACTACCCCGTGACATGTGTACTATGTTTGTAGTTACTCCCCCAAGAACTTTCAAAAAATTATTTTCTTGGGCTAGAGCAAACAAGGTTGTAGCTTTAGGGACTCCCATCGACAATATATGCCATGTTGACTTCTACAAATAAATACGATGAAAATGGATGAGTGAAACATCTCAAACGTGCACGTCTTATGAGACTATAATTTATTAATCATTCGCTACCATGTCATCGGTAGCAAAATACTAATAAGTCGTAGTTTTTTAAGCCATATAAATTGAGATCTTTCACCCATCCTCCTATATTTGTGCCCGATAGTGCTTTATAGAAGTCAACATAGCCTATTTTGTCGTTAGGAGTAACTAAAATTAAAATCATGTATGCTCTAGTTCACAAAAGTTAATCCATGAACTAGAAAGGTTCTATATGGATTCTCCCGGTCAATTAGATGTCAAAATATTTTTTCAATATTCAGTTTTGACTGAATCGAACTAGAACGACATGTCTACAAATAGTCTGTCATCCAGAGCAGAATACTACAAATATTTCAAGTATCTAGCCTACAAGCAGGGCCGGCCCAGGAGCTTGGGTTGCCTTAGCCGGAACTAGTTTTGATTGCCCTTCACTCCTATTAAAACATATAGGTTTATGTTGGGTCTGACATGAGCCGGTCCTAAGAAAACTAAATAGCCTGGGAGGTTACCCTATGGAGGGGAGTTGCCAAGTCCGAAGTCTTGTCAAGCTTACCCAAGAGCCGGCCATGCCTAGAAGTATGCGTAGCAAACAAATAGGTTTTTTTTGGGTTCAAAATCAACTGTACTACGTACTATTTTCCAGCAGTGTGACAAAAATTTATAAGCTAAGCATGTCAAGCAAATTACTGTATAACATGCTCTAAAATATCAGCATTTAATTGAATTTTAAGCATGTTTTTGCAAAAAAAGAGCACAAAATATTAGTACTTACATAGAGTACCAAACAACTCCATCTTGAGCAAATTACAAACATCTACCCGACATACATAGATGCATGTCAACAAACAAAATAGTTATTTAGATATTTCAAGTATCCATTCAATCAAAATATGATATAATTGTGCTGATATATCAAAAACAAAATTTCAAGTATCAGAACATTGTAATTATGTCATCTAAAGATACTTTTTCTCTAGATATTTAAAAAATTGGCGATACATGCATGCTTAAAACATCACAACCACCAGTATCACAGCACTCCTATTTTTCAATTATCAAAAATATCAAAATTGTGTCACAACAATTTTGTCATCTAGATATTTTTGTCATATAAGGTAAAAAATGGAGTATGCAGACATGCATGCTTAGAACATCATAACTAAAAAAATTCGACCAAGCACAAAAATAAAGTTACAGTGGAAAAAATCAAATAACTGACCAGCAAAAAAAGGATAGAAAAAAATGATATATAAATACGGTACCCCCAAGAAAAATTAAGATATTGTGTTTGATGATGGATTTGTAGTGATCAAAAATTTGTAGAGCTCTAGTGGAGCAAAATAAAGTACAAAAAGGAATCAAAACCCGAAAAAAGGAAGATAGACGTCTGAAAAAAAACATCCAAAAGACATAACAATGGGGGACAATCGACAATATACCTATGATATCACAAAAAATATGTTAAAATAACATAAATTTATATACTTTGGGAAAATAAAGTAAAAAAAAATTGAAAATCATATAGATGACGTCCAAAAATAGAAAAGGGAAGAATCGGCAATAGATCTACACCTTATCACAAAACATTATGTTTATAACATAAATTGACGAACATTTGGAAAAGTAAAGTGAAAAAAATGAACATAGTAAGAAGAGGACCAAAAAAAGAAGAGAAGAAATGGGAAGAATCAAAAATAGATCTACATCACATCACACTAAAATTGACAAAAATTGGGGGAAAATAAATTTCTATGGTTCAAGAACATGTATACAGTGGGGATGTTTGAAATACCAAAAAGGAAGTGGAACAATGTCCATTACAAGGGAAAAGAAACGCTTCCAAATGTTACTACTGTCTCTTGAGAAAGCAATGCTCTTTTACACAATTCCGTACTTCTTTATTGTGTTCAAACAAAAGCTAAGGCTAGTAATGCTTTGAATATAGAACAATGTAGAAAATTTGCAGCATCACTTGCGAACACAGTATGCATCTTTGGATATGCATGCTAGCGTATTGAAGGAAAAGATAAATCATGTGGTTCAGTTAGAAGCTGCTAAGGTTCTGCAGACACATCGTCTTGTCGTGCAATGTATTCCTTCAAGTAGCTATCATTTGAATTAGGCCTGGGCTTGGAGAGATTAGGTTCGGCTGCACAAAGATTTTTCCTTCAGCACGATATAGATAATAACAACTCTAACAACAACATATAGTTATCAATATGACAAAGCAAAAAGAAAGCACTTTCAGTAACTAGAGATCTTAGAATACAAGATGAAAAGCTTAAGCTACTGATACCATAAAGACTACCAAAATCCTCCAAAGGTGAATTTTGAAAATAGTTCAAAAGTTTCTTTGAAATTGTGCTTCCTAGTCCTCAATGCTCTTTGATCTTGGCATCTTTAAAACCAACCAAACAAACAAACTCACTTGATGTCCATCCTTTCTCACAATTAAATATACCAAAATCTTCACTATTATCCATCATTTTCTTAAAACTAAGCTTGTGAGAGAGTTCTCTAATATTCCAATATCTCTGATATTCTGATGACTATAAAACTTAAAAATCCCATCAAGATGCAGCATGTTCAGATTTTAAATATTTGGTTAATGACAACTGATCAACTAATAAATAAAAGTTCGATCGTAGTATTTTGTTCTAGTTTCATACAGATCCATATTTACAATAGGAATGACAATAATTTGGCGATAGACATGTTCCAGTGACTGGTTGGAATGATGGATCATTTTGAATGTGGTAAAGAGAAACAACAATTTTCAAAAATATTATGTTAGATTAGGATTTAATCTGATGTTCACACAAACGTATTATTGCAGTTAAAATGGAAAGAGGAGTTCAGACCGAGTTTCTTTCTGTCCTTTTGATAACTTGCTATTGCAATTTTACTGTTTTTGAGAACTCCTTCAAGAAAGCTTCAGATAAGGCGTCGGCCTCCCATTTTTCCTGCCATTTTAAAAATTGCCAAGATAAACATCAAGTAATATGAGTGTAAAAGCTTTCAAATAAGTTGTGAAGAACAAGAACCAACCCGTAGGACACTCTTCACTGATGGTATGACTATAGTAAGATAATCAACACAAACGATCTTATCAAACCTTTCCTCCAATCTTTGAAAGGCAGCAAAAGTGTTCTTGACTTGTGCCGTATTCTGAAGGTACTGCAGAACTAGCAAGTTATAAGTGAGACGAGCTTAAACACAAAAGGTTCTAAACTTGTCTCTGGAAATGCTGAAAATTACACATACCTTCATGCTTAACTCTGTCTTCTCTTCCGCTAACGCCTTCATTATGGCGTCGTCTTCCTTAGATATGTCACAACCACTTTGAGTATCAAACTTATACTCGTCATCCCTATTCCCAGAGGCTTTGATGATATCTTCTGCCCCCTTAAGGACTTGGTTGATAGCTTTCATAACTTCGTCGGAAGGTTCAGCTTTCCATCCTTCCAGAATAGCCTTAAAGCTTTTAGTGGCATGCTCTGCCTCGGCCCTTCCCTTGTGCTCATCCTCACACTTGGCCTCTATTTTTAGCAAAGCAACTTCATATGTCATCCAGTATTCCTTCAGTCCCAGAAGAACACTCATTTTCTTAAATATCACGACATACTTTTTAAGTATACGATGACCTAAATCGTATCTTACACTTTCTGCTTTGATCAAAGATGTTACAGCATCTTCAACACTAGCACCACTGTATAACCAAGAAACCAAGGCCTCAGCATTAACCTTCCAAGAAGCATTACCATTGCTGCTATCAGACTGTCTAAACCATCCATCGGCATAGATATGGAGACTGGACCTGCTGTGATCAAGAACCACCCTGATATTGCTGTCAGGAGGAGCAAGAAACACATTGTCTTGAGGATCAAGAAAGACATCATTGTCATCAGAAGGGTTTTTTTCTTCGGTCCACATCTCTATCATACGCAAGATGTATAGGACATACCCGAGTTGTGGAGCCTCCAGGCAGCGAAAGCACAACGTCGAGGTCCTATCCACTCCTTTCATCATCAGCAGCTTCCCCGACGGTAGGGCTTCCACTGCTCCCATGGCATAGTCTAGTATAGTATAGAATTGGCTAATATGGAGGATCTTCTTCTCTAGAAGAGTCTTGAAGGACACACCGATAGATTCAAGAAGCTTGGCCCTCTCCGTGTCTGTCGACATGAGCGACACATCCCAATCGGTAGTGGGTGGCCAGCAGCCCTCTGTAGATAAAGCGATGTTGGAAACATTAATGGGTTTCCAGCAGCTTTCAGATATCTTCTTGGTCCATTCCTCAGGGAACTCTTCTAGAAAGCCTGGCAAGTTGGCCAGCAGACGTTCAGCGAGGGGTACCATATGCTCCATTGAGATATGCCTCCTATGGGATGCGAAGTCGGGGAGGTTGAGGTTGCAGTAGAAGCAAGACCACCGTCTCCAGGGGTTTTCTGACTCCGGCAAAGGAGAGCCCTCTGAGAGGATAGCCGAAACCGCCTCGTTCCCTTTGAAGGATTTCTTGATGATTTCAAGATCCACTTGTATGTGATCTTGGGAGATCTCCACTGGACTTGTTTCTCTTTCAAGAAAGGAACGGACCATCTTCTTCTTCTTCTTCAGGGAAACCATCTCTCTCTCTCTCTCTCTCTCTCTCTCTCTCTCTCTGGTTTTGGGCAGGAGAATTTGATGTTGGCAGTAGTAGGAGTTAGTTTAGGCAATTGCTCTGTTTCATCATTTACTCTGTTGTGCTGATATAAATAGGATGGAGTGTGAGGGGATTGGAGCTCTATGATAGCGGCCTATAGGTTGCATGGATACTCCTCGACAGGATTGTGTCAGCATCAGCTACTATCTTCTCCCTCCAAACATAATGGAGATATTAGAAACTAATATATATGTCACATGATCCTTTATTTGTAACATTTATAGATACTGATACTAGTGAGATCATAAACGAAATGTACGTAGTTATGTGTCATTTGAATGTATTTGTATCCAAATTTTCTTAGGGATTTTGTATTCCTAGTCCATATTATGTCCGTATCCCTATCAGTATCCATGTTTCTGCAACCTAGATAGGTACTTGGAGGCAACAATGGATAATAGTGGCAGTTGTCTTGTGGCCTAGAGATGAATGTACGTATCCAGAGTATTTCGTCATCTTGCCTATTAGTAATAGACAATAGACTCTTATCTACTCTAGACAATAGACTCTTATCTATAGTACTTTGTTATCTTACCTCAGCATTTTTTTTTTTTGCTAAAGAACTGAACTGCATTAAAGAGCTGATAAAAACAGTTATTCATATCATATCATATGTGATATGAGGTAAGATACAAATGGGAACTTCTTCAGAGATTATATTAGCAATTCTAATATAGTATCATGCATCAAATGTCATATCATATATAGTAGGATACAGTAATCCTAGAACTTAGGAACATTATTTTGATAATTCTTTCCGGGCCTCTATGGAGAGTTGGGTTGTCTAAGTCGAAGCTTATTTTGGTTGTCCCTTGACTATGACCTCTTGTATGTCACGTTCGACCTGGGGGGTTGTCCTAAGCAGAGGGGGGGTTGTCCAAACCCAATAGGCTTATCCTAGGGTCGGCCCTAAATTATTTTACTTGTTTAATCTTTACAATTCAACCTAGTTCCAAAATCCGAACTCTTTAAGTATATATTACATCATGAGTCAAATAGACAAACCTACAAAACTACCAGTCTAATTTGTATTTTATGGTCACTTGTACTTTGACGTCACTATAGGTAGCCGTGGGGAACGACTGAGACGAACGACTCAACCAATATTTATGAAACAGTAGTATATCATATGGTACCATAAGATACGTTTCATGTATTGTACACCATACTAACAACATATCAGCTACATCTTCTTATATGCACAAATGACTCATTTATACAACAATGATTTGATCTTAAGCACCTATCTTAGCTCTATTAATTTTTCACTCGAAAGACGAACAACTAATGTTAATCGAAATATCTATGATAATATTTCTTAAAGTCATCATGTCAGGTTGGTCTTATGAACTAGAATCCTTATGTATAGAAAGCACTGTACCATGATCGAGTATTGTGAAAAATGAAAATTCAAAAACATTGTCATCTTCCTTTTTTCCTTTTCTATTTCTCTTCATGGTATCAGAGTGTCTTTGAAAACCAAACGGTCCATCCATCCACCATAAATGAAATATCCCTTTTTTTTCCATCAAACAAGCTCCTTCACCAACATCCGACACTATGTTTCCGTCAAACTGGAGAGAGAACTACTTCCTATGGAGCTCATTATTTCAACCCATCCTTACTCATTTCAAACTACGCGGGACTCATCGATGGAAGCAAACCTTGTGCACCAGAATTTATCACTACCAGAGGCGAAAATGCCACATGGCTGCTTGGAGAGAGAGACCTGGAAAATGTCTCTTGCTCCTCTGACGTCGTCAAACTCAAAACAGAGCCGCACTCCCTTACTAAAGGTGACAAATCCGTCAAACTGGAGAGAGAACTGCTTTGTCGATTAATTCTTCTCATGGAGCCACAATTGCCGAGAAGCATATGCTATCACCTTCGTTTGTTAGGTAGTTATAAGATGGAATTGTACAACGAACAAGTTAATAAGAGTGTCATCCTTCAAATAATAGGAGCTTGCCTTTCTAGTCATGTAGTCAACCTCCTACTTTCCCAAAGAATGGTCATCCGATATGCTCCTCTAGGCACACACGCAGTCAAATGGAGGCCTATGTATGTGAAAGTGAAAACTTTGCAACTTAAGATTGAAGATTGACACTGCCGTTATTGTGCAACTCCCCCTTCCTCCTAGTTAACTACCACACTTTTGTGGTAGTTGATCTTAAACAAAAACTAAAATAATAAAATTCAAGAATTTGGGAAACAGAGCAACTGTGGCAACTAACTATATAACTGAGCCAGGGCCTGCCAAGAGGGTGGGCGAGCTAGGCGACCTCTCCAGGACTCTCAAAAGGCGAGAACCCCAAACATGACCCAATGCTACTTGCTAGCCAGCCCGCCCAGCCCGCCCTTGTAATGGGAAGACACAAACATGCTCTGGACCCATTTATATAATACACCGTATTAACGAATTTAGTAGGAAGATTGTCCAAAGAGGACATGTACTCACTTATAGGAAGCAAAATAACAATAGCATGGTTCAAACCATATATCAAAAAAATACTTTAAGAGGATCATTATCACAAGACCAACTATTTTTTTTCTTCAAAATATCTTTTATTATATAACACTTACTTTGTCCTTTTGTCTCCAAATGATCTTATTTTTATTTTTTTCTTTGACAATTAGAAAAAAGGAAAAAACTTCAGTAAAGTTAGTCAACTAGTTACTTTTTAATCATTTTTTTTTTGAAATTTTGATTGATAAAATTGGTAACAAAAAAAAATCCATAAAATTTGTATGAGAAAATTAGGTGTTTTCCGTTTACCAAGAGGCCTCACTTTCAAACTCCGTCCTAGGCCTCGAAATTATCATGACCGGCTCTGAACTTAGCACACTCTGAACATGTTCATCTGGATATCATATCAATGAGCGTTAATTCATTTTTTAGCCTCGAAAAAAAATGTTCATATGGATATGACATCATTGAGGGAGAAGCTCAAATCCATATGATCCTCCTTTTTACTTATATACTCATCTTAATTACTGAAAGAAAATAAAGTTGTTCAACCCATTTAAGATTAGGAAAAACCCATATCACTACTCCCTATACATTTGTGCCTTTGGATTCTAGTTACATTTCGTAGTCTGTAGTAAAGGAAAAACCCTACAGTATCATTTGCATGCTTAACTCGATCTTCAATTTAAAAACCCTACAGTATCATCGGAAAGTTCAACTCGGTCTAAAGAGGGAGAAACTCAAACAAACACATTCAACTATATGGGAATCTGATTTATGAATGTAACCTTTGAGAACATCTTTCCATGGTGACTGCTGTAGATCCTGCTACTGATGCCAGAAATTGACAAACATTTGGGGGAAAAAATTGAAGTAAAAAAATTGAAGATAACATCCAAAAAACAGAAGAAATGGAAAGAATCGAAAGGAGCTCTACAGCTACCACACTTAAATTGACAAAAAATTGCACAATGTAAAAAAATTGCAGCATTACTTGGGAACACAATAAGCATCTCTGAATATGCTAGCCTATTGAAGGAAAAGCAAGAGGAAACATGTGTTCATTGAGAAACAGCACTAAGGTTCTGCAGACATTGTCTTTTGATATTCAATTTTTTCCGTGAGCCTTCTCTCCAACTCCTTGACATCAATGTTGAGTTTTATTCCTTCAAGTAGCTATCATTTGAATTAGGCCCAGGCTTGAGAAGATTAGCGTCGTCTGCACAAATATTTTCCCTTCAGCAAGATATAGATGATAACTATTCTAACAACAACGTATAGTTATAAAGGAAAAAAGAGGTACTTTTAGTAACTAGAGATCCAATCCAGATTAGGTCTGTACATTATGATCTTAGAATACAAGATGAAAATCTTAAAGCAACAGGTACAACATAATTCTACTATTCTCCCTACTGCTGTAGATCTTGCTACTGATACCATAAAGAGTATCACAATCCTCCAAACCTGATCAATATTGGAATATATTATAGTTCAAAAGTTGCTTTGAAATTGTGCTTCCTAGTCCTCAATGTTTAATTGTGATATTGGCATCCTTAACATATCATTTGACATGTATTACTTCTTAGAACCAAACAAACAAACTCACTTGATGCCCATCCTTACTCACAGTACCGCAATCTTAACTATTATCCATCATTTTCTTAAACCTAAGCTTGTGAGAGAGTTCTATGATATTCCATTATCTCATGTACTCGTATATCCAATTTTGCTATCACAGAAATGATGATAAACCTTAAAAATCCCATGTAGCATGTTCAGATTTTAGGTATTTGGTTTACTGATCAACTAATAATTAAAAATTCCTTCAAAGTATTTTTTTTTTCTAATTTCATACAGATCCATATTTGAAATTGGAATGATAGACAATGAAAGATACAATTCCACAGATAATTTGAGGATAAGACACATTCCTATAACTGGTTGGAACGGTAGATCATTTTGAATGTGGTACAAATATACTATGTCAGATTATAATTTATTCTGATAGATCACACAAACGCTTTATTGCATTTGAAATCGAAGGAGAAGTTCATACCGAGTTTCTTTCTGTCCTTTTGACATCTTGCTATTGCAATTTTCCTGTGTTTCTTCATACTCTTTCAACAAAGCTTCAGACATCGCATCAGCCTCCCATTTTTCCTGCCATTTTAAAGTTGTGAATATATACTTTAAGTAATATGGGTGTAAAAGCTTTGAAATAAGTTGTGAGCAGCAACTGACCCGTAGGACACTCTTCACCGATGGTATAACTAGAGTAAGATAATCAATACAATCGACCTTATTGAGCATTTCCTCAAATCTATGACACGCAGCAAGACTGTTCTTGACTTGTGCCGTATTCTGAAGGAACTGCAAAAGTACTAGATAGTTATGAGTGAGACAAGAGGTAAAACACAAAAGGTTCTAAACTTGTCCCCGGAAATGTTGAAAATTACACACACCTTCATGTTTAACTCTGTCTTCTCTTTCGCTAACGCCTTCCTTATGATGTCGTTTTCCGTCAAAATGTCACAAACATTTTGAGTATCAAAATTATACTCATCATCCCCAGAGGCCTTGATGTCTTCTGCCCCCATAAGAACTTGCTTGATAGCTTTCATACAAACCTTACTATCTTCCTCAGAAAGTTCAGCAAGAATCTCTTTCATTCCTTCCAGAATAGCCTTCAAGCTTTGAATGGCATGCTGCTCTCCCTTAGCCCTTCCCTTGCGCTCATCCTCAAACTTGGCCTCTATTGTTAGCAGAGCAATTTCATATGTCATCCAGTACTTCCTCAGTCCCATAATAACACTCATTTTCTTGAATTTCACGGTGTACTTTTTAAGTATACAAGGACCTAAATCATCCCTTACACTTTTTGATTTGATCCAGGATGTTACAGCATCTTCAACACTACGACCACTGTATAACCAGGAAACCATTGCTTCTGCATTAACCTTCCAAGAAGCATCACCATTGCTGTTATCACACTTTCTAAACCATCCATCAGCATAGATAAGGAGTCTGGACTTGCTACGATCAAGAACCACCCTGATATTGTTGTCAGGTGGAGCAAGAAACCCATCATCTTGAGGACCAAGAAAGACATTGTCGAGGTCATCAGAAGGGCTTCTTTCTCCGGTCCACAGCTCTATCTTACGCAAGATGTCTCGGACATGCTCGAGTTGCGGAGCCTCCAGGCAGCGAAAGCACAATGTCGAGGTCCTATCCACTCCTTTAATCATCATGATAAGTACCCATCATCATTGGCCCAGGTTAAAGCCTCAGAATATAGTTCACCATCATCATTGGCCCAGGATAGAGCCTCAGTAATATAGTCGAGACTAATAAGCCTGCCTTTAGGCCTTCTCAAGCTCAGGCCTAAGTCTCAGGCCTTGTTTTCAATTCAATAGCCTTTTTGCTTTTTTCCCAAAAACTGTATTAACTGAATGGCTAGAGCCTTTTGCAGAGCCTTTTGCCACTGTAATCAGTAGCTACAGTAGCTAGAGAGAGGGGCAATATAGATAATTCCTGCACCCTCTTCTCAGCATAAATAGTAGCTGATATGCTACGCCAAGAGTGTGGAATGAGAATAGAGTTTACTTCTTCCTCAATTCTTCTTTAGCCATAGATCTGTAATTTTCTCTCTTGCAATTCTCTTATTCAATAAAAACATAGATAATTCTCCTCTCTGATTCTGTTCATCTTCTTCTAATTCCTGCATAGATCATAAGGTTAGCTACAAACAATTGTGAGAATGACAAATGTTAACAGACCTGTGTTGAATCTAGGTCAGTTGGGACGAGGGCCCAACAATTTGGTATCAGAGCAGCTTGATCCCCTGATGGAAGGAAGCAGGGAAGGGTGCTCTACCCATGGTGGATCTGGTGAAGAAGCATCGGATGGACGAAGGATGATGCCAGTCGAAGATCGAGTTCATACTCTGGAAGGTACAATACTCAATTTCAACAGCAAATTTGATAGAGTCTTTGAAGAATTGGCCAGATCTCGTCGAGACTTCGAAACTCTTGCCCAAAATCTGAGTCCATCTCCATTCCAACACTCCAATATAGGAGCCAGATCTGCAACTCCCCATCCATTTAATTCTTCCTGGGGAATGAGCCCTCCCATATTAAATCCTCCTTTGCCTTCATTCGAACAAACACCTATGGGGCAAGCAGGTTTAATGCAGAATACCAGCCACATTGGTTCTCCTGTTCCCAGTACTGTCATGTGTACCACAGCCCCACTCCTACCCACACCTGCACCACAAATGGCCCCCAATTTTAACAATACAAATTGGAATCAACCTACATTGAGGGTCAAGATACCTGCATTTGATGGAGAGGGAGATGTTGTTGAGTGGTTGATGAGGGTGAACAATTATTTCAACTATTATGGCACCACTGAGGCTGAGAAGCTTCAAATTTGTTCAGTACAGCTCAAAGGAACTGTAGCCTACTGGATGGATTGGCTCTTTAGAATTCGAAATGGGGCAGTGACTTGGAATGACTTCTGCACATCCATTAGATCAGAATTTGGCCCTTCACAGTTAACTGATCATATAGTTGAGTTAAAACTCCTCAAGCATGAAAATACTGTCCAAGAATACAATTCCCAGTTCCAAAAACTCTCCAAGAAGGTGCATGGAATACCTGAACGTTGCTTAGTTAGTCATTACATTGGAGGGTTGAAAGAAGAGGTCAGATATGAAGTTCAGGTAGCCAGTCCTGTCAATTTACCTGCAGCTATGTCAGCAGCCAAATTATATGAAGCCAAAATTGCAGCTCTAAGGAAGATTTACAAAACAAATCCA
The DNA here is from genome assembly GCA_029216955.1 of Iris pallida. Classification (NCBI taxonomy): domain Eukaryota; kingdom Viridiplantae; phylum Streptophyta; class Magnoliopsida; order Asparagales; family Iridaceae; genus Iris; species Iris pallida. The sequence continues at coordinate 8,245,280 of JANAVB010031416.1, read as the reverse complement.
TTTCCTCCTAAGCACCATTACAACTCAGGACAGGTGAGTACCTTATCACCAACTACAGCTAATACAAGTGAAGCTGGACAAAAGTTAAACAATATACCTCATAGAACTTTGTCCTCTACTCCTACAATTTCTCCATCAGAGATATTAAGGAGAAAGAGTCTGGGTTTGTGCTTTATGTGTGATGAGAAGTGGTTCAGGGGTCACAAATGCAAGGAGAAGAAGTTATTCATGCTAGTTGCTGATGAAGAGGGTACTGAAATTGAAAATCCATTTCTGTTGGAAGGATCACCTAGCATTCCTCCAACTCCCATAACTCCTAACCAAAATCTATTTGAAATATCACTCCAAGCCTTGATAGGTTCCAATAATCATTCCACCATGAGACTAAAAGGGCAGTTTAAAAACAAACCAGTGTTGATACTCATAGACTCAGGGTCTACTCACAGTTTTATTGATAGTGGGTTCTGTGAAAGGATGGGAGTTCCTACTCAGGATAGCCAAACTTTTGAAGTACTAGTAGCCAATGGGGAGAAGCTGGTGAGCAAAGGAATGTGCAGAGGAGTACAAATTGACTGCCAAGGGCACAAAATTATTGCTGACCTATTACAATTACCTCTCCCAGGTTATCAGGTTGTCTTAGGAGCAAATTGGCTCAGCACCTTGGGGTATATTGTCTGGAATTTCCAGGAATTAACCATGCAATATGATGAACAAGGGGTTCCCAAGTATTTTCAGGGAGTTAAATCTGAAACAGAGACTTTACAGGAGTTAGGCAATAAAGATCTGAGACACAAGCCTCAAATGTATATCATCCACTTATGTAAAATGGAAGAATTCACACACTCACAGGCAGAAGGAGTTCCAGAGCCAAAGGAAATAGCTGAATTGTTGGAGGAGTACAAGATGCTGTTTGAAGAACCCAGAGGCCTTCCCCCACAGAGAAGCTTTGATCACAAGATACCACTTGCACCTGGATCATTACCAGTTTGTAGCAGACCCTATAGACATCCATACCTCCACAAGAATGAAATCGAGAAACAAATCCAAGAGATGTTGGAGTCAGGTATTATAAGGCCTAGCACTAGTTCTTACTCTTCCCCTGTGATACTTGTGAAGAAGGCTGATGGTTCTTGGAGGCTCTGCATTGATTATAGGGGGTTAAACAATAATACAATAAAGGACAAGTTCCCTATTCCCTTTATTGAGGAGCTATTTGATGAACTCCATGGGAGCAATTACTTCACCAAGTTGGATTTAAGAGCTGGCTATCACCAAGTCAGAATGGCAGAAGAAGATATATACAAAACAGCCTTCAGAACACATGAAGGACATTATGAGTTCATGGTAATGCCCTTTGGGCTCACCAATGCACCATCTACTTTCCAATCCCTCATGAATGCAGTGTTCAAAGGTTACTTAAGAAGGTTTGTATTAGTTTTCTTTGATGATATATTAGTGTATAGCACTAACTTGCAGGATCATTGTATCCATCTGCAACAAGTATTCAATAAATTGCAAGAGAATCAACTGAAGCTTAAAAAGAGCAAGTGTGCCTTTGCTCAGAGACAAGTGGGCTATTTGGGACATATAATCTCAGGAGATGGAGTGCAGGTTGATCCAGAGAAAGTCAAAGCAGTCATGGACTGGCCTACACCTACAACTATCAAGCAACTCAGAGGGTTCCTAGGTCTCACTGGATACTACAGAAGGTTCATCAGAGAATATGGAGCTATAGCCAGGCCACTTACTGATCTCCTCAAGAAGAACTCCTTTAAATGGAGTAATACAGCTCAGTCTTCATTTGAAGAACTTAAGCAAACTCTCATCAACCCCCCTGTCTTGGCTATGCCCAACTTTACAGAGGAGTTCATACTAGAATGTGATGCTTCAGGGGTGGGAATAGGTGCTGTACTGATGCAGAGGGGCAGACCTATAGCCTTCCTGAGCCAACACTTGAAGGGGAGAGCCACTGCCCTGTCAACTTATGAAAGAGAAATGCTAGCAGTTCTTTTAGCCATAAAGAAGTGGAGCCAATACTTATGGGGCAGAACATTTGTCATCAGAACTGATCACAAACCCTTAAAGCACATGTTAGAACAGAGAGTCTATACTGAGGCTCAATACAAATGGATACTCAAGTTACATGGGTATTCCTTTAGGGTTGAGTACAAGAAGGGGAGAGAAAACAAAGCTGCTGACAGTTTGTCCAGGAAGGAGGAGGCTCAACTGTCTGCCATTACATGTGTTACCCCAGAATGGATGAAATCATTCAAGGAACAGATGCAGACTTCTGAATTCTACAATTCACTGCTGAATCAATGGCAGCAAGGGCTATTAGATTCAAGCAAATATTCCTTACAGGATGGCCTATTTTACTATAAGAGGAGGCTCCTTATTGACCCCAAATCTGAGTATGTAACACTAATGCTTAAAGAGCACCATGATATGTTGACTGCAGGACATTCAGGGGCTTTGAAGACCCTGCACAGACTTAGAAAAGTTTGCTACTGGAAAGGTATGAAGAGGAGTGTGACTGAATATGTCAAAGCTTGTGAAGTCTGTCAGAGGCACAAATATGAAACCACTTCCCCAGCAGGATTATTGCAACCCCTGCCAATACCTGATAGAATTTGGGAAGAAATTTCCATGGACTTCATAGAGGGGTTACCTAACAGCTTCAACAAGACCACTATATTTGTGGTGGTGGATAGGCTTAGCAAGTATATACATTTATTTGCATTGACACATCCTTATACTGCTTCTACTGTGGCTCAAGTCTTCCTAGAAGGGGTTTTCAAATTGCATGGCATGCCTAAGTCTATAGTGTCTGACAGAGATCCTCTATTCACCAGTGCTTTTTGGAAGGAATTTTTTAAACTGCAAGGGAGCCAACTCAAGTATAGCACAGCCTACCACCCTCAAACTGACGGGCAAACCGAGGTAACTAATAGGTGCATTGAAAGTTATCTGAGGTGTTTTTGTAGTCACAAACCCAGGGAATGGTCCAAACATCTTCTATGGACAGAATATTGGTTCAATACCAATTGGCACACCTCTACTAGAACAACTCCTTTTGAAGCAGTCTATGGGAGGCCACCTCCAGATTTATTATCTTATCTACATGAACCAGTTCAAGACAGGGAAGTAGCTGAAGCTATCCTATTAAGAGATAATGCACTTCAACTGCTCAAAGATAATCTGGTTTTAGCACAGGATCGAATGAAGAAATATGCAGACTTGCACAGGACTGAGAGAGAATTCTCCATTGGAGATTGGGTGTATCTCAAGCTTCAACCATACAGGCAATCCTCCATAGCTCAGAGGAGGCCCCAGAAATTATCACCCAAATTCTTTGGACCATATCAGATCACTGAAAGAATTGGTCCAGTTGCATACAAGCTGGATTTACCTGCAGATTCCCTCATTCACCCAGTGTTTCATGTGTCACAACTCAAGATCAAAGTGAACTCAAGAGTGACAGTGCAAGCAGAGCATCCCAGTTTCCAGGAGAACCTCCTGTTGGAACCTGATTGGATACTGGACAGAAGGATGGTACCCAGGGGAAATCGAGCTGCTGTTGACCTGCTTGTGCAGTGGAAAGATGGGACACCTGAAGAAGCTACATGGGTTCACTATGAGAAGTTTATCAAGGATTATCCCTTGTTTGACCTTGAGACAAGGTCAATTTAAGGGAGGACCATTGATAAGTACCCATCATCATTGGCCCAGGTTAAAGCCTCAGAATATAGTTCACCATCATCATTGGCCCAGGATAGAGCCTCAGTAATATAGTCGAGACTAATAAGCCTGCCTTTAGGCCTTCTCAAGCTCAGGCCTAAGTCTCAGGCCTTGTTTTCAATTCAATAGCCTTTTTGCTTTTTTCCCAATAACTGTATTAACTGAATGGCTAGAGCCTTTTGCAGAGCCTTTTGCCACTGTAATCAGTAGCTACAGTAGCTAGAGAGAGGGGCAATATAGATAATTCCTGCACCCTCTTCTCAGCATAAATAGTAGCTGATATGCTACGCCAAGAGTGTGGAATGAGAATAGAGTTTACTTCTTCCTCAATTCTTCTTTAGCCATAGATCTGTAATTTTCTCTCTTGCAATTCTCTTATTCAATAAAAACATAGATAATTCTCCTCTCTGATTCTGTTCATCTTCTTCTAATTCCTGCATAGATCATAAGGTTAGCTACAAACAATTGTGAGAATGACAAATGTTAACAGACCTGTGTTGAATCTAGGTCAGTTGGGACGAGGGCCCAACAATTTGGTATCAGAGCAGCTTGATCCCCTGATGGAAGGAAGCAGGGAAGGGTGCTCTACCCATGGTGGATCTGGTGAAGAAGCATCGGATGGACGAAGGATGATGCCAGTCGAAGATCGAGTTCATACTCTGGAAGGTACAATACTCAATTTCAACAGCAAATTTGATAGAGTCTTTGAAGAATTGGCCAGATCTCGTCGAGACTTCGAAACTCTTGCCCAAAATCTGAGTCCATCTCCATTCCAACACTCCAATATAGGAGCCAGATCTGCAACTCCCCATCCATTTAATTCTTCCTGGGGAATGAGCCCTCCCATATTAAGTCCTCCTTTGCCTTCATTCGAACAAACACCTATGGGGCAAGCAGGTTTAATGCAGAATACCAGCCACATTGGTTCTCCTGTTCCCAGTACTGTCATGTGTACCACAGCCCCACTCCTACCCATACCTGCACCACAAATGGCCCCCAATTTTAACAATACAAATTGGAATCAACCTACATTGAGGGTCAAGATACCTGCATTTGATGGAGAGGGAGATGTTGTTGAGTGGTTGATGAGGGTGAACAATTATTTCAACTATTATGGCACCACTGAGGCTGAGAAGCTTCAAATTTGTTCAGTACAGCTCAAAGGAACTGCAGCCTACTGGATGGATTGGCTCTTTAGAATTCGAAATGGGGCAGTGACTTGGAATGACTTCTGCACATCCATTAGATCAGAATTTGGCCCTTCACAGTTAACTGATCATATAGTTGAGTTAAAACTCCTCAAGCATGAAAATACTGTCCAAGAATACAATTCCCAGTTCCAAAAACTCTCCAAGAAGGTGCATGGAATACCTGAACATTGCTTAGTTAGTCATTACATTGGAGGGTTGAAAGAAGAGGTCAGATATGAAGTTCAGGTAGCCAGTCCTGTCAATTTACCTGCAGCTATGTCAGCAGCCAAATTATATGAAGCCAAAATTGCAGCTCTAAGGAAGATTTACAAAACAAATCCATTTCCTCCTAAGCACCATTACAACTCAGGACAGGTGAGTACCTTATCACCAACTACAGCTAATACAAGTGAAGCTGGACAAAAGTTAAACAATATACCTCATAGAACTTTGTCCTCTACTCCTACAATTTCTCCATCAGAGATATTAAGGAGAAAGAGTCTGGGTTTGTGCTTTATGTGTGATGAGAAGTGGTTCAGGGGTCACAAATGCAAGGAGAAGAAGTTATTCATGCTAGTTGCTGATGAAGAGGGTACTGAAATTGAAAATCCATTTCTGTTGGAAGGATCACCTAGCATTCCTCCAACTCCCACAACTCCTAACCAAAATCTATTTGAAATATCACTCCAAGCCTTGATAGGTTCCAATAATCATTCCACCATGAGACTAAAAGGGCAGTTTAAAAACAATCCAGTGTTGATACTCATAGACTCAGGGTCTACTCACAGTTTTATTGATAGTGGGTTCTGTGAAAGGATGGGAGTTCCTACTCAGGATAGCCAAACTTTTGAAGTACTAGTAGCCAATGGGGAGAAGCTGGTGAGCAAAGGAATGTGCAGAGGAGTACAAATTGACTGCCAAGGGCACAAAATTATTGCTGACCTATTACAATTACCTCTCCCAGGTTATCAGGTTGTCTTAGGAGCAAATTGGCTCAGCACCTTGGGGTATATTGTCTGGAATTTCCAGGAATTAACCATGCAATATGATGAACAAGGGGTTCCCAAGTATTTTCAGGGAGTTAAATCTGAAACAGAGACTTTACAGGAGTTAGGCAATAAAGATCTGAGACACAAGCCTCAAATGTATATCATCCACTTATGTAAAATAGAAGAATTCACACACTCACAGGCAGAAGGAGTTCCAGAGCCAAAGGAAATAGCTGAATTGTTGGAGGAGTACAAGATGCTGTTTGAAGAACCCAGAGGCCTTCCCCCACAGAGAAGCTTTGATCACAAGATACTACTTGCACCTGGATCATTACCAGTTTGTAGCAGACCCTATAGACATCCATACCTCCACAAGAATGAAATCGAGAAACAAATCCAAGAGATGTTGGAGTCAGGTATTGTGAGGCCTAGCACTAGTTCTTACTCTTCCCCTGTGATACTTGTGAAGAAGGCTGATGGTTCTTGGAGGCTCTGCATTGATTATAGGGGGTTAAACAATAATACAATAAAGGACAAGTTCCCTATTCCCTTTATTGAGGAGCTATTTGATGAACTCCATGGGAGCAACTACTTCACCAAGTTGGATTTAAGAGCTGGCTATCACCAAGTCAGAATGGCAGAAGAAGATATATACAAAACAGCCTTCAGAACACATGAAGGACATTATGAGTTCATGGTAATGCCCTTTGGGCTCACCAATGCTCCATCTACTTTCCAATCCCTCATGAATGCAGTGTTCAAAGGTTACTTAAGAAGGTTTGTATTAGTTTTCTTTGATGATATATTAGTGTATAGCACTAACTTGCAGGATCATTGTATCCATCTGCAACAAGTATTCAATAAATTGCAAGAGAATCAACTGAAGCTTAAAAAGAGCAAGTGTGCCTTTGCTCAGAGACAAGTGGGCTATTTGGGACATATAATCTCAGGAGATGGAGTGCAGGTTGATCCAGAGAAAGTCAAAGCAGTCATGGACTGGCCTACACCTACAACTATCAAGCAACTCAGAGGGTTCCTAGGTCTCACTGGATACTACAGAAGGTTCATCAGAGAATATGGAGCTATAGCCAGGCCACTTACTGATCTCCTCAAGAAGAACTCCTTTAAATGGAGTAATACAGCTCAGTCTTCATTTGAAGAACTTAAGCAAACTCTCATCAACCCCCCTGTCTTGGCTATGCCCAACTTTACAGAGGAGTTCATACTAGAATGTGATGCTTCAGGGGTGGGAATAGGTGCTGTACTGATGCAGAGGGGCAGACCTATAGCCTTCCTGAGCCAACACTTGAAGGGGAGAGCCACTGCCCTGTCAACTTATGAAAGAGAAATGCTAGCAGTTCTTTTAGCCATAAAGAAGTGGAGCCAATACTTATGGGGCAGAACATTTGTCATCAGAACTGATCACAAACCCTTAAAGCACATGTTAGAACAGAGAGTCTATACTGAGGCTCAATACAAATGGATACTCAAGTTACATGGGTATTCCTATAGGGTTGAGTACAAGAAGGGGAGAGAAAATAAAGCTGCTGACAGTTTGTCCAGGAAGGAGGAGGCTCAACTGTCTGCCATTACATGTGTTACCCCAGAATGGATAAAATCATTCAAGGAACAGATGCAGACTTCTGAATTCTACAATTCACTGCTGAATCAATGGCAGCAAGGGCTATTAGATTCAAGCAAATATTCCTTACAGGATGGCCTATTTTACTATAAGAGGAGGCTCCTTATTGACCCCAAATCTGAGTATGTAACACTAATGCTTAAAGAGCACCATGATATGTTGACTGCAGGACATTCAGGGGCTTTGAAGACCCTGCACAGACTTAGAAAAGTTTGCTACTGGAAAGGTATGAAGAGGAGTGTGACTGAATATGTCAAAGCTTGTGAAGTCTGTCAGAGGCACAAATATGAAACCACTTCCCCAGCAGGATTATTGCAACCCCTGCCAATACCTGATAGAATTTGGGAAGAAATTTCCATGGACTTCATAGAGGGGTTACCTAACAGCTTCAACAAGACCACTATATTTGTGGTGGTGGATAGGCTTAGCAAGTATATACATTTATTTGCATTGACACATCCTTATACTGCTTCTACTGTGGCTCAAGTCTTCCTAGAAGGGGTTTTCAAATTGCATGGCATGCCTAAGTCTATAGTGTCTGACAGAGATCCTCTATTCACCAGTGCTTTTTGGAAGGAATTTTTTAAACTGCAAGGGAGCCAACTCAAGTATAGCACAGCCTACCACCCTCAAACTGACGGGCAAACCGAGGTAACTAATAGGTGCATTGAAAGTTATCTGAGGTGTTTTTGTAGTCACAAACCCAGGGAATGGTCCAAACATCTTCTATGGGCAGAATATTGGTTCAATACCAATTGGCACACCTCTACTAGAACAACTCCTTTTGAAGCAGTCTATGGGAGGCCACCTCCAGATTTATTATCTTATCTACATGAACCAGTTCAAGACAGGGAAGTAGCTGAAGCTATCCTATTAAGAGATAATGCACTTCAACTGCTCAAAGATAATCTGGTTTTAGCACAGGATCGAATGAAGAAATATGCAGACTTGCACAGGACTGAGAGAGAATTCTCCATTGGAGATTGGGTGTATCTCAAGCTTCAACCATACAGGCAATCCTCCATAGCTCAGAGGAGGCCCCAGAAATTATCACCCAAATTCTTTGGACCATATCAGATCACTGAAAGAATTGGTCCAGTTGCATACAAGCTGGATTTACCTGCAGATTCCCTTATTCACCCAGTGTTTCATGTGTCACAACTCAAGATCAAAGTGAACTCAAGAGTGACAGTGCAAGCAGAGCATCCCAGTTTCCAGGAGAACCTCCTGTTGGAGCCTGATTGGATACTGGACAGAAGGATGGTACCCAGGGGAAATCGAGCTGCTGTTGACCTGCTTGTGCAGTGGAAAGATGGGACACCTGAAGAAGCTACATGGGTTCACTATGAGAAGTTTATCAAGGATTATCCCTTGTTTGACCTTGAGACAAGGTCAATTTAAGGGAGGACCATTGATAAGTACCCATCATCATTGGCCCAGGTTAAAGCCTCAGAATATAGTTCACCATCATCATTGGCCCAGGATAGAGCCTCGGTAATATAGTCGAGACTAATAAGCCTGCCTTTAGGCCTTCTCAAGCTCAGGCCTAAGTCTCAGGCCTTGTTTTCAATTCAATAGCCTTTTTGCTTTTTTTCCCAATAACTGTATTAACTGAATGGCTAGAGCCTTTTGCAGAGCCTTTTGCCACTGTAATCAGTAGCTACAGTAGCTAGAGAGAGGGGCAATATAGATAATTCCTGTACCCTCTTCTCAGCATAAATAGTAGCTGATATGCTACGCCAAGAGTGTGGAATGAGAATAGAGTTTACTTCTTCCTCAATTCTTCTTTAGCCATAGATCTGTAATTTTCTCTCTTGCAATTCTCTTATTCAATAAAAACATAGATAATTCTCCTCTCTGATTCTGTTCATCTTCTTCTAATTCCTGCATAGATCATAAGGTTAGCTACAAACAATTGTGAGAATGACAAATGTTAACAGACCTGTGTTGAATCTAGGTCAGTTGGGACGAGGGCCCAACACATCAGCAGCTTCCCCGACGGTAGGCCTTCCACTACTCCCATGGCATAGTCTAATACAGTGTAGAATTGGCTAATATGGAGGAACTTCTTCTCCAGAAGAGTCTTGAAGGACATACCGATAGATTCAAGAAGCTTCGCCCTCTCCGTGTCCGTCGACATGAGCGACACATCCCAATCGGTAGTGGGTGTCCAGCAGCCCTCCATAAATAAAGCGTCAATGGAAACATTAATGGGTTTCCAGCAGGTTTCAGATATCTTCTTGGCCCATTCCTTAGGGAACTCCGCTAGAAAGCCCGGCAAGTAGGCCAGCAGACCTTCAGGGAGGGGTTCCGAATGCTTGGTGAAGATATGCTCCCCATGGGATACGAAGTCGGAGAAGTTGAGGTTGCAGAAGCAGCAACACCAACACTTCCAGGAGTATTCTGACTCCGGCAAAGGAGAGGCCTTCGAGGCGAAATCAGCATCCACCTTGTATTCTTTGAAGTATTTCTTGATGCTTTCGAGATCCACTTGTATATGATCTTTCGAGATCTCTGCTGGACTTGTTTCTTTTTCAAGAAAGGAACGCACCATTTTCTTCTTCTCCAAGGGAGCCATCTCTGTGAGAATTCGAAGTTGGCAGCAGTATGACCATATGCAAGGCAATTGCTCTGTTTCATCATTTCCTCTGTTGTGCTGATATAAATAGGATGGGAGTGTGAGCGGATTGGAGCTCTATGGTAGCTACCTATAGGTTGCATGGACACTCTTCCATAGGATTGTTATCGGAATCTTCTCTCAGCAGACAGTGGAGATACTTAGAAACTAATACATATGACACATGATCCTTTATATACATCTGCAACATTCATAGGCAGGCAGATACTATTAAGATTATAAACCAGTGTTATGAGTCTTATGACTCCCTAATAAAGCCACAACCGACTACAACCAATATAAATAGAGAGAGAGAGACAGAAAATAAGAAGGAAGAGCAGTAGCTAATGCAAACCCTAGCTTGGCCGACTGGTCAGCGGGCGCCCCCTAGTATCCCCCTTTGGCCACCAAGGTTTGAATTCCCCTCCGTCGTTTATATATATTTTGTTCATATCATAGGTTATATATATAAATATTTTTAATTACTATTAAATTTTTGTAGATTATAGCATACCATGACTTGCAATTTTAACACATTTAAAAGTACTTTTGATGTGTATTATCTTTATATAAATATTGTGTTAGATTTTATGACCAAGGTTAGCATAGTGTGCCATGACCTTGTGACCCGAACCTAGTACAACGTGATCTAGTTGGTAAGCACAACACATAGCAATTTATCTTTAAACTAAGAACATATTGTACTTTTACAAGTTGAGGACCTTGAACACCAAGTCAACATCCATCCTTCGGTAAATCAAGGCAAGTACACTACAACGAACAAAACTGTACATGATATGATTTGCATGTTTCTGTTATTAATTGTATCTCCTCTAAAAGCATGTCGTCTTTAAATTTTCAAGTTACAATTATGCCATGTTTCTCCAAATTGCAAGTTATTAACTGTTTCCCATATGACCAGTATGTTTCAATTGAACCGTACATTTTAACTGACACTGGGAAGGAAAAAATGTCTAGTTGATACGTGATCAAAGTCCCATAGTGTAATATTGTGCATAGCTTGACTCACACATCGTGCACGTGTGAATTAAGCCTGACCGTGGTAATAGACCACCATACTATTGTGTATTGTGCATCCTATTTAGCCGATCATGTATCTACTAGCTTTTCAAAGCCACACGTAGTATAGCTAGTCCAAGCATGTTGTTCTTTCTTTCGAAACAAGCATGATGTTTTTACTTGTAAGTACCCTCTATCATATTGTCTCTCTTGTTTCATGTTTCTCTTTTATTATCACTTCATTCTTATCATGCCATGTATCAGTAGCGTAAATTGTAGGATTGTACTTGCTCCTTTTCTAACTGGTTCATTGTAGGTTGTACCTTGATCGAGGAGGAGTTAGCATGCAATACATACTACGGACCTGACAATGACGATTTTTCGATGAACATCCCTACTGAAGGAACTATTGCTTAGCTTAGAATCATATTTCTTTCATTGCAACAAGACATCTTTAGTTTAGTTTTTTTTTTTTTGCATTTTTGCTGTATTTTTATGCCAGCCTATCTTGTAGTGAATGTTTATGGAACAAGTGTTTATTGGTTCTTTCTAATAAATTTAGTGCGATTGAGATAGATTATTGTGAGATATTGATGATGTGAATATAACTAAGAATAGATACAGCTTACTATGTTGTCTCCCATAACATAGGCTAAGCGTGTCCGTCTCGTATCCAAAATCACAGGTGCGGGTTGTTACATACTCCAAAGTACTTGGTCCGAAACTTCTCCCTGAAGCTATCCCAAGAGATGGGATGCCACATATCCATTTCCACAGAGGCCCACCAGTCACGAGCTTGGTCCTGAAGTTGCATCTTCACCGCAGCTACTTGTTCCTCAACCGGAACCTTTGCTGCTGCTAGGATGGACTTTACGTCCTCGACCGAAGCGTCAGATGTGATGGCGTCCTCCGTGCCTGTCACTCCCATTTTTGTTATACGTATTTCCAGTGTACATGTACGGATATCCGACCCGTATTTAGACTTGTCTAGCATGGCTTGGCTTGGTTTGGTCTTGGTTTAACTTGGTTTAGCTTGGCTTGGTTTATTTTGGTTTTTGTTATAGGTGGAGAGGATTGATATAAATATCAACTCCACACTCTCTCTCTCTTTATTATTTTCTTTACTTCTTCTTCCTCCATTAATTCTCTCCACCCACCAAAGGCAAGTGCAATCTTGCTTCATAATGGATCTTAGATTTTGCTGTTCCATTGTCTTTCCCTCTTGATTCTAAGCCTCTTTAGAACTTGGAGTTCTTGGCTTAGATGAAGGGAATCTTGTAGATCTAAGTTTGTAGCTTTTTCGGTTTTCTTGGATTTTGATCTACCAAACTTGATTATTTTCAAGTTTTGATTGTTCTATGTTGTAGAGAATTTGATTTTACCCAAAATGGACCTTTGAAAACCTGGATTTCGATTTATTTTGAGTGATTTATGGACTTTGAAAGTTTATGGGTTCCATGGTTCTTCTTCTTGGGTTGGAGAAGAAGAACAGTATGTGGGCGCATGGCATTTTATGCGCCCACAGTGACTTCAGCCTTGGGCGCATAGGCCTTTATATGCGCCCAAGCTCCCTACCTTCCTTAGTATGGGTGCATGGCTTTATATGCGCCCATGGCTTTTACTTGCTTATGCACATAACTTCAAATATGTGTTAAGTCATAGTGTCCCGTTGATGTGGGTGCATAGCCCTTATTATGCGCCCACATAACCAGTATAGATGGGTCCTGACTTAGCTTCCTATTGCTCCCTGCCTCACTCATGTGGGCGCATAGACCATGGGCGCATGCTTGTGGGAGCATAGACCATAGGCGCATGCTTGTGGGCGCATAGGCCATGGGCGCATGCACTCTCTTGTGCATTCCTTCCATAGCATATGTCCTACATGATGTGTTTAGTCTTAGGCGCATAGCCTTGGGGGCATGCCACTCTCAGCACATGCATTTTGGGTGCATGCTCTTCATGACACCCCATTGACCCTTTGTGCCTTCTCTTACAAATGTTCGTATTTATCCCTATGGTCCTTAGTATAAATTGTGACTTTGTTTGTACTCTTTACTTGGCTAGTCCTAATATGTTAATTTCTATGTTGCACATGTACTCTGAGCTTTAAACACGATCTTGGTATGGCACGTACACTCTCTAACAACTCCTTGATAGTGGTCCGTCGTGGTACACTTACATGAACACGACGTGACAATGTAACTTTACATGATAACTCTCGATAGTGACCCGTCGTGGTGCACTCTTGACAAGTAACTCGACTTGATAATTCTTGATGGTGGTCCGTTGTGACGCACTCTTGCCTTGATAAGTAACACAACATGACATATGATCTTGATAAGTAACATGTAACTCTCGTCTTGACACTGTAGATAATTTCTCTTGATTGTATCTGTACAAGCTACATGTCTCGTCTTGCATCATGTCTAGGACATGAATTCCTGATTTCCACGGTCAGGGATTCATACTGAATCTGACTAAGTTAATGACTAGATTGATCAAGTAGACAATAATGAGATTCCCTAGTCACATGCAATCCCATTATCTGGGCGCTTTAATTGGACTTGTAGCCTGCCGTCGAGTAGGGCACATTTCCAGCACGCTGTCATGTGTTGCACCCCCAAGTCACCTAATCAACTCTTCCAACCTGTGGAAGGATAACTGGATAGCTGCAAGGCTTATGACTGCTGGAACATCTCAATGCATCTTGTAGTAATTAGGCTTGTGATAACCCTAGTTAGTTAAAGTATCAAGCCGTACTCCTTGCTTGGCCGTGATTGATAAATGAAGACCCGTCTAGTTTTGTCTAGGCAAGGCCAGTACATGGTTATTTCAACACATTACCGTTTATGCTTTGCCTTATCGATAATCGGTCAGAGACTAAGTTCTATTCAGGTGCAAGGTTACAACCTCGGCCCTTGTTTGGTTTACGGGTTGTAACTTGGTTACCGAAATAGTCTCTTAGTTATCTTATCGTTTATTGCCCTGTTTTCTTTAACTCATGTCTTTCATTATCATTTATGTCTTTATGTGCTAATATGCTGGTCTTAGTTCTTAAGTGAAGCCTCCCTTGTGGCACTTGCTCATCTGGGTTCTGACCCCAACTGGTTTTGTATGGCCAGATTTTGGAGTAGCACCCAAGGATCTTTCAGCCTTCCAGCCAGATGGTGAACACTAGACGTAACCCTGGCAACGAGTGGATTTTATTTTGCTCTCCCACTCCATTGTAAACCAATGCCCCATACAATAAGCCCCAATTTTGAGTTGTGAAAACCAATGCCCCATACAATAAGTCCATAATATTTTATGAGACTGACAGAAGTTATACTCTTTTGTAGAGAAATGGCCCCTACTCGACCAGCTGCCTCGACCGATCCGATAGAACGGATCATGATATTGTTGGAACTACAAAGGCAAGACAATGAGGAACGTGGCCAAATGCAACAGGCCCAAATTGAGGCACAACAGAAACAGTTGGAATCCTTGACCCAACTTGTAATGGCGCTAGCGGCAAATCGAAATACCACCGCAGCGACTAAACCAACGGGAACACCTGAGATCGAGCCCGTGGATGGCGACGAACCCCAGCCTGCGCAAAGGCACACTTCCTTTAGGCCAAAGGACTTCTTAGACGCGAAACCTCCGGAATTTGAAGGTAGGACATCACCCGATAAGGTGATGGACTGGATTGATAAAATGGAGAGTCTGTTCGCGTTCGTAGAAGTTCCAAGTAACAAGAAGGTAGTTTGTGCCGTTCTGCTTCTACGGCTGCGGGCAAAGGATTGGTGGAAGGCGAAGAAGCCGGGACTGCTCGTAACGGCTAGAAATGGGAAGATCTCATGGGTCTCGTTCAAGAAGGTGTTTCTGGATCAATATCTGCCTCCAGCCATGAGCAAGAAGATGGAGGATGACTTCATCACACTGAAACATGGAGATATGTCTGTAGAGGACTACGAGTCTGAATTTGCTAAGCTGGTAAATTTTGCTGCTGTGATGCTACCCACAAAGCAAACTCGCATAAATCGATTCGTTGGAGGTCTGAATGACGACATCCAGTTAAGTATGTTGAATCGAGAATGTGGGTCGTATTCTCAGGCCTTTGAGGCGGCGCTATAGGTGGAACAGTTTTGCCTGAAGAAAGCGTCAACTAAGGTGCAGTACGGTCAGAATCAGCCCGCCAAGAGATATCATGACGGAGAGAAAAAGACCGATGGAGAACCACGAAATGAAATAATCTGTACCCACTGCGGTCGACGAGGACATGCGAATGAAGATTGTCGCTATGCGAAAGGTTTGGTATGCAGTCATTGTGGAAAGTATGGACACACCAAGGAAGTTTGTCGTGTCACAAATCACGCTTGTTTTAGTTGTGGCCAACAGGGTCACGCCATCAGAAATTGTTCGAAGAGAAATCGAAATAGAAATGATAATGAAGAGCGTGGGCAGCTGCCAGGCCCACCGCCGCTCCGAGATAATTCGCACAATCAGCAATTGTGGAATGCCAATACGGCGACATCACGCGTCTATAATCTCTCCACGTTGCTTGATCCAGAATGCAACAATAGTGGAGGTGAGTTTGTTTCTTAAGTTTTGAGGACAAAACTTTTTCTCAGTGGGTTATTATGTAGTATCCCGCTCCTCGCGGTCCACTATGTAATACCTACGGCTTGTTGACTCAGTCATGAACTGAGCATTGGGTGAAAACTTTGCCGGTATCGATTGATCACGGATGAAATGCAATGAACCTTTCCAATTGATGGATTGGCTTCTATTGAAATGAATCCAAGAGTTTTGCTGAATGTTTTCTCTCGCTGCTTGGTTTTGATGAATGCATTTTCGTGTTGGTTTTCGATGATTGGTTTTCATTGTTCGCTTTCATCGCATTTCGCATTCATTCCGAATCTTGAGAGAAAGAGACGAAGTATGCTAATCAACTGTTGGTGCCAATGTAGGACGCGTAAATTGTTCGTGAACGGCGCGTGAAGTCCACTCTTCTCTCAACTAAGATTCATCTTGGTGAGTTGCTTCAACCAAACAAATATTGATCTGTACGCCTAATAAAAATGATCTCTAGTCTACTCTGTTGCCTTGTCCCAATGATCAACGATACCACATCCACAAAAGATAAGAGAAGATAATTGAATTGAATCAAATGCAAGAATATGTATTGCTACTCTATCTGCTCGATAAGAATAATCATCTGTTCGGTTACCAAGTATGCTTGAAAATGTAGACATGTACAGACGAACTTGTACGTGTTGAGATAAGCTTGAAGGCACGAAATTAACGTGTCGTATATCTGTGCATAAGTCCAAGTGTGTCTCATCTGATAGAACGGCTAGAGCATGCATTTGGTCTCGGACAACTTGTATATACAAGGCAATATTTGTCTCTCGGATGGTATCTGGGGACACCTGGAACCGCTCGGCCTAGGAGAGATTATGAGCACCCTGGGTAAAAGAAACCCATGTTAAAAGGGTAGCCGACATCTGAGTCCTCAGCGACAAGCTGAACCAAAGAGTCACAGCGGCTAATCATGGGGATAACCCATGGACCAACATGTAGATTAGTCCACCTGCATGATCCGAATTACAACTTCAATAACTGCAATAATGAACATGAATTACTCGTTATACAAATTGTGATAACATATTTTTGTACAGGGATGATTGCCGGCGTTGGTAAGTTGCTTATGATATATTTCTACTATCATGTTCTTATGAATTGTTAAAAAGAACCTAGACAAGTAGAAAGATCACTAGTAAATGTTAGCTTCACATGTTGATTTAGTGCAGAGATTTGCGAGTTCGGCTAAAAGCCGCTCGCCAGTACATGATGTGTGCTGACCCACGTTGTGGGCATCCTTTTCAGAAAGCAAAAGGAGACAGGAGGATTTCAAGTGAGGCACTAAAGCTCGTCTAGCCCAGTAGAGCTGCGGACTGCCTCGAAGCTTCATTTTCATTCCAGTCAAGTTTCAAGCTTTCTTTTCCTTTGAAGGTGTCTTTTCAATTCCAGCTTGTAATAAAGGGATATCATGTATGGGCATTGTGGCTATTTTCAAAAGAGAGTTTCAAAAAGAATCATGTAGCCAATATAAGACAAATCTGAGTTGCAAAGCTTTGTACTTGTATTCCTATCAAGTTATCAATAAAAGAAGTATTTTCTATTTCAAATCTCTGTGTTCAATATTTGGTTTTCTGCAATGAATGGGTACGTGCGTGTGTTTTTGCTTGACTAGTTATTTTGTGCAGGCACATGGCCTTATGCAAGCGTAACTTAGGCTTGCACGGCATCACGCCTTAGCGAGGACGATTGATCCCGTAGGGATCCAGGCAAGACGGACGACCCAAGCGGGATCGGGGCGTGACACATACAGTAAGGACTGCCAGAAAAATGGGAAGTCCTTTGTTTCACATGCTGTGACTTAGGACTGTCCAGTTTTCTGGCAGTCCATTCAGTTTGTAGGACTGCCAGAAAATTGGACAGTCCTTGTTTATACTAGTTGAACGACAATATTATGGTTTCCACCAATATTAGGGTTTGTGCATTATGAGGAGCCTTTGGGTGCCATCAAAATTGGATATGAGAAAAAAAATTAGGGTTTAATTTTTTGGTGTTTTCTTTTCATTTTCTTCTTCTCCGTCAATTGAAAATCGAAATTCGAAATGGAAAGAAAATTAGGGTTTAAACCCCCATTATACTTGGAGATAGTGAGAATGAGTTGAGAAAGAAAATTAGGATTTAAACCCCATCAAAATTCTCATTTTTGTTGTTTTTGTTCTTCTTCTTCTTCCTCTTCTTCTTTTTCTTGTTCTCCTTGTTCTTCTTCTTGGATGAGTTGAGGAAGAAGAAGAACAAAATTAGAAAAATTGACTTTTATACCAAAGAGTGGGATAGCCATGATCACTTTCTTCAATGGCAAACTTGTAAATAAATCAAAGTTTAAAATGGACTAGCATGATCACATTTTGATGTGCCCATATAATTTGCAACTTTTCTGATCAAGCAATCTATATTTATTTGCTCAAAACAAAAGACAACAACAACAAAATAACCAATTTTTATGGATATTGATGATACTTGACGTTACTTGTAAATCCCTCCCTCAAATTCTTTTTTTTATATAAATAATAATTATGCGGTTTATAATTCTTAAATTAGTTAGTGTTGTTATTATTATTATGGACTAACTAGCTTTTAAATCATGGATTTTATATCAGCGGCCATCTCCAATGGTAATTTCTAAAATTAAGTTTTTATTCTACTTGGACATTGTACTTTAAAAAAATTTCTGTAATACTTAGTAGAGTTTCTCTATAGAGATTGCATAAACAAATAAAATATTCTCTTCAATTGCTCTCCATTTATATTCTACATGTCAAAAAATGAAAGGAATGGTTAATGATATAGGACCCAATAGTAGAGAGAAAATTTGTGTGAGAGTTTCTACGTATAGGAATTGTCATAAATTCGTCATTATGCATTAACGCACATAGAGTAAAATTGGAAGAAAAAAAAACCATTGAAATTGCAGAGATAGAAACCTCATTCGAGATGGCCTTAGAGTTTAAATCTTGATGGAAAACAATATACGTTTTACGTTATCTTTTAGTTGATTTTGGTTATTTTAGATAGAGATTATTTAATCTATTTTATCAGTTTTGATTTAAGTTATATTAGGGATAAGTCTTTAGACATTTTTTTTTCTTTCCTTCAGAGCCTATATGTAAGTTCATAAGCCATTCAATTGAATATCATAAATATATTTTGAGTTTCGCGATCATAAAACCATAAAGTTGACCTCTCTATCTTATTCTTTTCTGCTCAAACGTTGATGACATCAGCAATACATCATCAAATCGGGTACTTCAAATTATTGTTTTTTTATATTAAAATTATTTGTGATAAATTTATATCAGTTGATTGTTCACGTTTAAAACTTTTGCACCCAATTTTACTAAATTTTTAATTGTTACACTAATCTTATTTCCCCTAGGTCTTTGTCATGCTTCAAATTGGTATCATAGATCTAGGTTAATAATATATATTTTCATTCCTAGGCAAAGACCTATAGGGAGCAATTTTTAACTAAAGTATGGATCATAACGAAAAGTATGGATTATAAAGAGTTCATTAAAAAATTTTAAGAATCTTCTAGATTCTTAACGTAATAAACTTGTAAAAGCTAGATTTCATGGTGTTAGGGATGAAACTGTATTGACACACAAATAGAGTCCATCTCGGAACCAACATGAGTGTCCATACGTTGAACCTAACAAATCTAAAATAGTCAACTTATCTACACAAGTAGAGTGCAATTCGTAGACGACCACATCGAGTATCATTTAGTTGAACCTAATGAGCCTATTACAGTTAAGAAAAGAATTAAGTCCGTGGTTGAAACTAAGCCTAAGTTTACAACAAATATATATATATATATATATATATATATATATATATATATATATATATATATATATATATATATATATATATATATATATATATATATATATATATATATATATATATAAAAGAATAAAATATGTATGATCATTCCAATGAATTTTAACAAACACTATTAAGTATTCTAAATATTTTGAACATGTCTCAATAATCAATATCATGAATAATTTCTAATATTTTTTTTAAAAATGTAATAGTTTGCTATAAGTAATAATTGATTTCAAGAGCAATCATTATATCTTTGGACGCATGGAGACACTCACCATTTATAAATGTGCTTGACATTATTTGTCAAGTAAATATTCGGCTTCTTCCATCTTCAATATTCTGCTTCTTCCATCTCCACAATAGCCAATGTCCTGGTGGGATTTTGTCACCTTTTAAAAATCTTATGTTAACTAAACTAGCAAATCAGAGACTTCCGCAGCCAATACGGGGATATCATCAGCAGCAAGATTTCTAATTTTTATGCTTACATGATTTGAACTTTTTGAAACGGAAATGAACAATGGATTTTTTTTATGTTATCTTTTAGGTAATTTTGGTTATCTTAAATAGAGATTGCCTTTATTTGTTTTTATCACTTATGATCTAAGTTATCTTAGGAATAAGTGTTTTTTTTGACAGCATAGGAATAAGTGTTTAGATATTGACTTTATTTTTTTTTTAAAAATTATTTCTTGATAGCCTATAATGGCTTGTAAGTTCATAAATAAGCAATTGTATGACGAGAAATATATTTTGAGTTTGTATAATGCGATGCCAAAATTCTAAAATGGATATCTCTATCTTATTTTTCTTCTTCTCTGCACATGATGATGGCATCACCAACACATCATTGTATAATTGAGTGTTCCTAATTGTTATTTTTATATTTCTACTAAAATTATTTGTTATAAATTACGTAGTTGATTGTTCACATTTCGTTTAAAGCTTTCATACCCAATTTTCTTAAATTCGTAAATTTTATACTAATTGTTGCCCTTGGCCCATGTTCAGGGTATAATAGAAAAAATAAAACTACAAATAAGAATTATGGATCCAAACTTTCCAATTGTACATGTCAAGACATAAATTCTAAGCTTTGAAAATCCAAGATCTAAACGCTAATTAGCCATTATTTACTCAATTTTTTATGTTTACAAGTTAATTTTCTAAATAATTAAGTTACTTGGTATTATTGTAGATCATAAGTAAATTCTACATTGAATATAATTGTTGTTTAAATAACTATTTTACATATATATTGTATTAACCAATTTCCTAAACCTATTAATTAATCCCTAGTGTTTGATTGATTTAATTAATTGAACATTTTCAAATCAAGCCATCAGTTCCCTAGCGCAAAATACGAGAGCTGTCAAGGGGGCTAGGTTAGGCCAAGTCGACCAAACATTTGGGTGAGCCGGGCTGGGTTTGGATCTCTCATATCTATGCACTGTTGCGGACTAGATCAAACTTAAGGATGAAAATCTGAGCCCAACTCAACACATGACCCATGACTCGATGTGTTTTGAATCGGGCCGGACTGTGCCTTGGATGGACCTGGGCATCAAGAAGTATTAATTAGGTTTGAAGAAAATCACTAATGTAAAAAAAAAAAGTTTTCCCCCTATTTGGTTTATTTTTTACACTGTTCCAAGAGTTACAGTTTGAATATATTTGTGATTATATGTTGTGATTAAATGTCTCAGTTGTTCATATTGGTATAGTAATAATAGATTGTGCATATGCGGAATGAATTACTAACAAAATGGGGCTTCAATAAATGGTTTAAGCATGGCAAGTTCATGAGTCAACAAACATTTGAACTCCATTGGTAGATATTAATTAGGTTTTAAGAGAATCACTAACCTCAGAATGTAATTTGGGTCTTTCCTTCACAGATTAATGTTGTAGCAATATTGTGCACACATGGCGCATTGGCGCGGGTGCACTATACAAAATTGATTCATAGAGTTAAAAAAAAAATCGTATGGTAACAATATTTCAGTCGGGCCAGACCTCAGATCGGGTTTGGCATTGCCTCCGGACCTGACCGGACTTCTTTTATGGACCGAAATACGAAATCCGATACACCATGTTAGTGTGGGATAGCCCTGGTCCAAGATTAATCGGGTCAAATCGAACATATGGACTATTCCCCCCCCCCCCCAAAAAAAAAATCAAAAAAAAAAAGCCAAAAAGGTTTTTTATGGCCCCAAGGAGCTGGCTCCTGCACGCCTTCTGCTGACATGACCGGCCCTTTGCAAACATATCCTTTACATCCAGGCCGGCCCAAGAGAAACTTTCAAAATAAGTTCTCCATACATAATGTAAAATAAAAAAAATAAAACGAAAGTAAAATAAAAAAATGTCTCTACCAAGATTTGAACTAAGAACCTCTTCTTTGAAATTTTAACATAATAACCACTAGATCATAATTGCTTTGTTATAAAAAGGGCCCATTGTCACGACCCGTACCCTAGAATTAGGGCACAAGACGTAGCAACGCCCAGCCTACGCCGCAGTGTCGGCGGTAGAACGCTGTCCTAGGTCTCAATGCATCTAATAGTATAAGACTAACAGTTTATACTCCCCGAATGGGGGTGACATAGCAGATACATACTCAATCACATCTAGGGTAGAGCATAAAGGAAGATAGATAAAACATGAAATCCAAAGGAGGTACAACAGAGAGAATTCTAAGTGTCTAAGATACAAACTCAGAATACATCTCAAAGCTCAAATACAGTAATCCACAAAATAAATACAACTCCAGACAATTAAGAAAAACTAACTAAACCACCTCTAATGTGTCTCCTCTAGGCTAGCAGGCACCTCCAAACTATCTGTAAAATTTTGTCAACGTATCCTGTCAGGAAAATGAGCAAGTACAAAACACCAACAGCAGTTCCATGTGAATTGAGAAATACTATAAGAGACAGTAATAATGAAATACAAGACAAAGAATATAGGCGACTTGGGAACCATTCGAAAGCCGAGTTACAACCCTTAAACCAAACAAGGACCGGGGTTGTAACCCTTCTTCCGAACAGAACCTAGTCCCATAACCAAGGTACAGTATGAAAGACAGATAGAGCATATGAGAATGAATCGTAGCATGGTGAAAGTACAGTAAGTAAAGCTGAAGCTGGAATATAAGACATGACAAATAAAGTAAAAGTGGTTTGAATTATTAGAGTGATATGTGATCGGCTAAAAGGTAGCAATGCCGCATTATCCATTTGGCACGGCAATCCGCGGGAAACTCAACGGAGAATCATGCCGCCCAACCTGGATAACCGGGAATAGTATCTGCGACACCCTACGTGGAGTGAGGGTGACGCTAGCAAAATATAGTTACAATAGGGTTTGATCACATACACCCAATAATTCCCCCATTTTTCCCCGAATAGTATAAATGGATCTGGACATGGGACGTCATGACACGGGGTTCGAGAGCAGGTGATCAGCCAACTCCCAAGATGTGTCTATATAAGTACAGGAACACGAAAATATCTCATACCCATATACCAAGAAAGTCCAGGAATAACATCTCATGCCAGGATCCCGTATACTAGTCCGTGAACCGTCGTGTCAGGAATCAAGTATAACACTACGACTGAATCGGATATAGTAGATATCAAGACAATGAAAACTATCAGTGAATGTACTCGTCTGTGGTCCTGAGCTGATAAGTATAGAGGGTCCAACTGAAGCCACAGAGTTCTATTTAAAGCAACACAGGTTACAAGGTGTTCAAGTTATATTAAAAGAGTCTCTATAAACAATCTATTTTATTCTAGGTTCTTCTAATTCAAATTAACTCTAGGTCAACTTCGGTCAATAATTTAGTCAAACTAGGTCAAGCGTTGACTTACAGTTGACTTTGGGTCAACTGGTCAACTTTGGTCAAACAGGGTCAATCTAGTCTAATTATTGAAAATATAAAGTGTACTTCGTTATTCGTACGTCGAAACTTACGACACGTAAATCGAGATAGGAATATCAATGGTAAGGTTGATAATCTTATTACAGTGATCCATGTGCCCATCTTGTCAATTTCAGCGATGTGAGATCACTGGAATTGACTGAGCTCAGTTTCGTTGTACTAATCTCGAAATACGAACATTATAAGAATTAATTATTAATTAATTATTAAAAGGTTAAACTCAGAGAAACTATCAACAACATTGTCGGACGATGAAATGAACATCGCCAACGTGTCCAGAATGGTCAAATTAGCTAGGATAGCCTACCCATCGGTCCAATTTGGACACAAGGGCAAAAAGGTAATTTCGGGTCAAAACGGTGTCCGTGTCGGAGCCGTTTTGCACCGAAATACGTGTAAGAAAACAAGTCAATAAAATATAACAAATTATATGTCCACACAACCAGAATGACGATACGAACCCAACGGTATCTCCAGAATTGGATTCCGTTGACCCGATCTCAATTTGGCCCGTTGACCAGAACTTGGAATTCCGGTTTGCACGGAAATGCGTGCCGGAGCCAAAGTTTTCAAAACTCAGCAAACTACATGTCAACGAGTCCAGAATGACGATACGAGCTCAACGGTATTTCCGGAATTGGATTCCAATGAGCCGATCTCAAAATGATCCGTTGGCCCGGACATTGGTATCCAACTTGCACCGAAATGCGTGCCAGACCCAATGTCCACCAAAACCTAGCAAATTATATGTCAACGAGTCCAGAATGACGATACGAACTCAACGGTATCTCCGGAATTGAATTCCGATGAGCCGGCGTAAGTCCCGTTGACCCAGAAAGTGGGACCCACTTTGCATCGAAAAACGTGCCCGAGCCCACGTTCTCCAAATCTAACAAATTTTATATGAAAACATGCCAGAACGACGCCACAAGTCTAATGGTGGTGTCAGAAATGAAATCTGGAGTCCCGTGTTCAAAAATGGAATTTTACAAGTTGGAAATTACGAATTCGGACGGCCAACTTTGTCGTCGAATTCAACCAATCAAACAAGCTCAAACTGAAATGAAATCTAAAGGGGGCAGAAAGAGGGTTATACCAGCTTCGCACCGGAACTGGTAGCACGCCAAACGGAGCTGCGGTGGAGGAGATACAAGCGGACGAAGTTGGTCCCGCGAAACTGTCCAAATTTAATACAATTTAAACGGTCGACTTGGTGGCCGGTTTTCATGTATCAAACGATAAAATTAACGGTCGAAATTTGACAGGGATAAAGGTGGATATACCAAGATTGCGATGGAGTGAAGAAATCGCCGATCCAACGGTCGGATCTCTGGGAAAATGCGCGCGAAGTCGCTGTGACGGGGCACGAATTCTGAGTTCCAACTCGCGCGCGTCACGACGGGATTTCGTTGAAAACGCACGAATCGCCTCGACGGCGCGTCCCGGAGGACGGTGGCCGTCAGGGAAGGAGCGTCGGAGTTCGCGCGCATGGCCAGGGAGCCACGGCGGCCCGCACGGCGGCGCGGCGGCGCACGACGGCGGCCCACGCGTGCGCGTGCGTGCGCGCCTGTGCGCTGTGAACGCTGCTGTCACTTGCGTTGCGGGGTCGGCCGGCGACGCGCAGCGGGGCGGCGCACCTAGCCTCGCCGGCGAGGGCACGGCGGACATGGGATGGCGACGTGGTGGTCGCCGGAATTGATGGTGAATGTGGCGACAGCCACGGTGGTGACTGCGGGCTGTTGGAGGTGGTGGTGGATATGAGTTGGTGGTGGTGGTGATGAGGAAGGAGATGGAGGAGGAGGAAGCTAGGGTGGCGGAGCTGGTGGTCGTTGGCCGAGGAGGGAGGTGATGGTCGAAAAGAAGGAGCTGGGGATGTCGGGTTTAGAAGGAGGAGGCTGTGAGTTGTTTGCATGGGGTGAGGGAGTTGTGTGCTGTGAATAACCAAAAATGGAAGAGAGAGAATAGAGATAAGGTTTTGAATTAAAGTGTGAGAGAGAGAAAGGATTGCCTAGGTTTTAGGGCCGGCAAGTAGGCTGAGGGTGGAAGTGAGGGAATTCAATGGATGAGATTTGTTTGGGAAAACAAAAGGCTAGGATTAAATTTGTAGAAAATAGGTCATTCTTCTGGGAATTGAATAAATGTAAAATTCTGATAAATATTGAAATAGGTAACAGGGTATTAAATATTATTTTTGGACACGAAAAAAATGAGGGTGTCCCGATGGAAGGTAACACAAAGCTGGACTGGGCTCGGTGGAGCCGGATTGGATGAAAATTGGACATCGAGCAAAAATAGAATTAAAAATAGGCGTTGATGATCATGTGCAAATAAGTAGCACAGGGGGATTCCAATGAATGGGACACAAGTGGCGGACGGATAGTAGGCTCAAAGTGGGCCATGTCCATAGTTGGGGCTGACAGGTTTTGGTCGACAGGGGACCCACAAATCAAGTTGGAAAATGAATGTGACGCCGTGGCGTGAAATAAAATCGGGTCACGCGTCGGGAAAGTTGTGCGAATCAAATGGAGCCCAAGACGACGTGTCTGAGTGGGACACAAAGGTCATGGGTGACGAGCGTCCCGAGTAGATCATCAATGAGGAGTTGGTTTCAAGAAACTGACTGGTCTTGCGCTCCCCAATTTAAATGTCATGGTAACGCGCTGAAAATGATCAAGGAAAAGAGTGGGAAAAATAAATATCAATCAAATGGTCTAAACCGACCCGAAGTTCAACGAAGCAGAAAGAGCACAAGGGAACAAGTTTGGGTGGGACACCATATACCGTCATGAAGGTAATCGTGTCCACTCCAAAACTCGTGAAGAGGATTTCCAGAATTGAACATCCCTGATACTCCAAATATCAATGGCACAGAAAAGTACACTTAAGAAAAAATAATTCAATAAATTATTTAATGAAACCAATAAATCAGAAAATAAAATAAAAATAAAAATAAAAAAAAAATCAACCCGAAATTCAGGGTGCTCACATCCTACCCACCTTATAAAAATTTCGTCCTCGAAATTAAAACGTCCATACTCCCTCTAGGTCAAACCCCCAAAATCAAAGTCCCATCTTAAAACAAATCATGTGATCAAAAGGACGACATACAGGGTCATGGCATACGGTGTTAGTAAGTCTCATCTAGGTATACTAGTCATGCTAACCAAAACGGTTATAGGGTATCAAACACACAAGCAATCCAGGGTGCTAAACAAAAGGTTACAGAGACGACAAACCATCAAAATTGTAAGGCAGTCTACCATCCTATATGAAAACTGGTACTCATCAAAAATAAAATGAAGGTAACTACCAATTATCTGAAAAAGGTACTATTCAAGAAAAAATCAAAATCACTAGTTAAGGAATAAAAGTCAATTGCATCGAAATCCAATCACAATATATACAGAGCGTTAAAGAGGGAAAACTAGCATCATGTGTATGGGGACATGTTCATATGGTTGATAGTAGGCGTGTGTGTACGTGAATACATATGAAATTGTATATGAGAAATTGGGTTCCAAAACAACAGCTATCAAGTTACACTAATCATGGCATTTTTTTTTGTAAGAATAATAGCAAGAAAGAAATAACGATAAAATCTGTTTTGCTTATCTATTTAAGGAAGAACCATTTGAAATCCAGAGCTAAATTATCAAATCCAAGATAAAGTCTAGCAAAATCATCGATTCATTGTATTAAGAAGAAACTCATAGCAAGAAGTTACGCAAAATTTTATAAAAACAAGAAAACCTACTCTGAAGTTAAATAATGAGAAGCAAACAAAACAAGACAATTAATAAAAATAATAATAAATTTTTTTTGAAGGACAGAAACAAAAGTAGAGAAACGTGTTCGAAAACATTTAAAGTAAAATCTGATAATCATATGCGTCAGGTCAAAATCATGGTACCCTAATCCTCGTCATACTAGTAAGCAAGGCTACGATAATCACAGAGTCCTCGACTTTGGCACATACCTCTAGAATCATGGTATTTAACATTTTTGCGATGCCGCGCGCTTGGCTGCGAAAACCATAAATTCCCACACCCGAGAAATAGATCTAAGTCAGACTATATGTCCTCACCATGCTGGCTAATATGACTGTAGAAGACTAGACTCCACAACTTAGATGACCTAGCCCATATAATTTCATCTTGACAAAATTAATTTAAATCAACCAAGAATACTCAAAAATCAATTCAATTTATCAACGAACATCAAAATCCAAAAATGAACTAAAATCCATGAAATACAAACTCGGATGCAACAGCTATCATCAAAATTTAAAATTTAATAATCATCCTTCAAAATTAATAAATACAAACCCAAATTCAACCATAATCCATCAAAGTCAAATTCAATCAACAGAAAGTAAAGATAAATAAAATCAAGGAAAACGAGTTTTCAAATCGAAATTAAATAAGATTCTCCAGGGTCGTCCCAGGAATCTCTCAAGGGTCCTAACTGTGATTGAGTACCTTCAAAATATATCATATTCCTAGTGCAGGCTGTAGTGGTACTCTAGTTCGAATACCACTACACTTTAGTCTCGACCTGCATGGGCCACCACTAAAAACGTGTCACGACCCGTACCCTAGAATTAGGGCACAAGACGTAGCAACGCCCAGCCTACGCCGCAGTGTCGGCGATAGAACGCTGTCCTAGGTCTCAATGCATCTAATAGTATAAGACTAACAGTTTATACTCCCCGAATGGGGGTGACATAGCAGATACATACTCAATCACATCTAGGGTAGAGCATAAAGGAAGATAGATAAAACATGAAATCCAAAGGAGGTACAACAGAGAGAATTCTAAGTGTCTAAGATACAAACTCAGAATACATCTCAAAGCTCAAATACAGTAATCCACAAAATAAATACAACTCCAGACAATTAAGAAAAACTAACTAAACCACCTCTAATGTGTCTCCTCTAGGCTAGCAGGCACCTCCAAACTATCTGTAAAATTTTGTCAACGTATCCTGTCAGGAAAATGAGCAAGTACAAAACACCAACAGCAGTTCCATGTGAATTGAGAAATACTATAAGAGACAGTAATAATGAAATACAAGACAAAGAATATAGGCGACTTGGGAACCATTCGAAAGCCGAGTTACAACCCTTAAACCAAACAAGGACCGGGGTTGTAACCCTTCTTCCGAACAGAACCTAGTCCCATAACCAAGGTACAGTATGAAAGACAGATAGAGCATATGAGAATGAATCGTAGCATGGTGAAAGTACAGTAAGTAAAGCTGAAGCTGGAATATAAGACATGACAAATAAAGTAAAAGTGGTTTGAATTATTAGAGTAATATGTGATCGGCTAAAAGGTAGCAATGCCGCATTATCCATTTGGCACGGCAATCCGCGGGAAACTCAACGGAGAATCATGCCGCCCAACCTGGATAACCGGGAATAGTATCTGTGACACCCTACGTGGAGTGAGGGTGACGCTAGCAAAATATAGTTACAATAGGGTTTGATCACATACACCCAATAATTCCCCCATTTTTCCCCGAATAGTATAAATGGATCTGGACATGGGACGTCATGACACGGGGTTCGAGAGCAGGTGATCAGCCAACTCCTAAGATGTGTCTATATAAGTACAGGAACACGAAAATATCTCATACCCATATACCAAGAAAGTCCAGGAATAACATCTCATGCCAGGATCCCGTATACTAGTCCGTGAACCGTCGTGTCAAGAATCAAGTATAACACTACGACTGAATCGGATATAGTAGATATCAAGACAATGAAAACTATCAGTGAGTGTACTCGCCTGTGGTCCTGAGCTGATAAGTATAGAGGGTCCAACTGAAGCCACAGAGTTCTATTTAAAGCAACACAGGTTACAAGGTGTTCAAGTTATATTAAAAGAGTCTCTATAAACAATCTATTTTATTCTAGGTTCTTCTAATTCAAATTAACTCTAGGTCAACTCCGGTCAATAATTTAGTCAAACTAGGTCAAGCGTTGACTTACAGTTGACTTTGGGTCAACTGGTCAACTTTGGTCAAACAGGGTCAATCTAGTCTAATTATTGAAAATATAAAGTGTACTTCGTTATTCGTACGTCGAAACTTACGACACGTAAATCGAGATAGGAATATCAATGGTAAGGTTGATAATCTTATTACAGTGATCCATGTGCCCATCTTGTCAATTTCAGCGATGTGAGATCACTGGAATTGACTGAGCTCAGTTTCGTTGTACTAATCTCGAAATACGAACATTATAAGAATTAATTATTAATTAATTATTAAAAGGTTAAACTCAGAGAAACTATCAACAAACATTGTCGGACGATGAAATGAACATCGCCAACGTGTCCAGAATGGTCAAATTAGCTAGGATAGCCTACCCATCGGTCCAATTTGGACACAAGGGCAAAAAGGTAATTTCGGGTCAAAACGGTGTCCGTGTCGGAGCCGTTTTGCACCGAAATACGTGTAAGAAAACAAGTCAATAAAATATAACAAATTATATGTCCACGCAACCAGAATGACGATACGAACCCAACGGTATCTCCAGAATTGGATTCCGTTGACCCGATCTCAATTTGGCCCGTTGACCAGAACTTGGAATTCCGGTTTGCACGGAAATGCGTGCCGGAGCCAAAGTTTTCAAAACTCAGCAAACTACATGTCAACGAGTCCAGAATGACGATACGAGCTCAACGGTATTTCCGGAATTGGATTCCAATAAGCCGATCTCAAAATGATCCGTTGGCCCGGACATTGGTATCCAACTTGCACCGAAATGCGTGCCAGACCCAATGTCCACCAAAACCTAGCAAATTATATGTCAACGAGTCCAGAATGACGATACGAACTCAACGGTATCTCCGGAATTGAATTCCGATGAGCCGGCGTCAAAAAGTCCAGTTGACCCAGAAAGTGGGACCCACTTTGCATCGAAAAACGTGCCCGAGCCCACGTTCTCCAAATCTAACAAATTTTATATGAAAACATGCCAGAACGACGCCACAAGTCTAATGGTGGTGTCAGAAATGAAATCTGGAGTCCCGTGTTCAAAAATGGAATTTTACAAGTTGGAAATTACGAATTCGGACGGCCAACTTTGGCGTCGAATTCAACCAATCAAACAAGCTCAAACTGAAATGAAATCTAAAGGGGGCAGAAAGAGGGTTATACCAGCTTCGCACCGGAACTGGTAGCACGCCAAACGGAGCTGCGGTGGAGGAGATACAAGCTGACGAAGTTGGTCCCGCGAAACTGTCCAAATTTAATACAATTTAAACGGTCGACTTGGTGGCCGGTTTTCATGTATCAAACGATAAAATTAACGGTCGAAATTTGACAGGGATAAAGGTGGATATACCGAGATTGCGACGGAGTGAAGAAATTGCCGATCCAACGGTCAGATCTCTGGGAAAATGCGCGCGAAGTTGCTGTGACGGGGCACGAATTCTGAGTTCCAACTCGCGCGCGTCACGACGGGATTTCGTTGAAAACGCACGAATCGCCTCGACGGCGCGTCCCGGAGGACGGTGGCCGTCAGGGAAGGAGCGTCGGAGTTCGCGCGCATGGCCAGGGGGCCACGGCGGCCCGCACGGCGGCGCGGCGGCGCACGACGGCGGCCCACGCGTGCGCGTGCGTGCGCGCCTGTGCGCTGTGAACGCTGCTGTCACTTGCGTTGCGGGGTCGGCCGGCGACGCGCAGCGGGGCGGCGCACCTAGCCTCGCCGGCGAGGGCACGGCGGACATGGGATGGCGACGTGGTGGTCGCCGGAATTGATGGTGAATGTGGCGACAGCCACGGTGGTGACTGCGGGCTGTTGGAGGTGGTGGTGGATATGAGTTGGTGGTGGTGGTGATGAGGAAGGAGATGGAGGAGGAGGAAGCTAGGGTGGCGGAGCTGGTGGTCGTTGGCCGAGGAGGGAGGTGATGGTCGAAAAGAAGGAGCTGGGGATGTCGGGTTTAGAAGGAGGAGGCTGTGAGTTGTTTGCATGGGGTGAGGGAGTTGTGTGCTGTGAATAACCAAAAATGGAAGAGAGAGAATAGAGATAAGGTTTTGAATTAAAGTGTGAGAGAGAGAAAGGATTGCCTAGGTTTTAGGGCCGGCTAGTAGGCTGAGGGTGGAAGTGAGGGAATTCAATGGATGAGATTTGTTTGGGAAAACAAAAGGCTAGGATTAAATTTGTAGAAAATAGGTCATTCTTCTGGGAATTGAATAAATGTAAAATTCTGATAAATATTGAAATAGGTAACAGGGTATTAAATATTATTTTTGGACACGAAAAAAATGAGGGTGTCCCGATGGAAGGTAACACAAAGCTGGACTGGGCTCGGTGGAGCCGGATTGGATGAAAATTGGACATCGAGCAAAAATAGAATTAAAAATAGGCGTTGATGATCATGTGCAAATAAGTAGCACAGGGGGATTCCAATGAATGGGACACAAGTGGCGGACGGATAGTAGGCTCAAAGTGGGCCATGTCCATAGTTGGGGCTGACAGGTTTTGGTCGACAGGGGACCCACAAATCAAGTTGGAAAATGAATGTGACGCCGTGGCGTGAAATAAAATCGGGTCACGCGTCGGGAAAGTTGTGCGAATCAAATGGAGCCCAAGACGACGTGTCTGAGTGGGACACAAAGGTCATGGGTGACGAGCGTCCCGAGTAGATCATCAATGAGGAGTTGGTTTCAAGAAACTGACTGGTCTTGCGCTCCCAATTTAAATGTCATGGTAACGCGCTGAAAATGATCAAGGAAAAGAGTGGGAAAAATAAATATCAATCAAATGGTCTAAACCGACCCGAAGTTCAACGAAGCAGAAAGAGCACAAGGGAACAAGTTTGGGTGGGACACCATATACCGTCATGAAGGTAATCGTGTCCACTCCAAAACTCGTGAAGAGGATTTCCAGAATTGAACATCCCTGATACTCCAAATATCAATGGCACAGAAAAGTACACTTAAGAAAAAATAATTCAATAAATTATTTAATGAAACCAATAAATCAGAAAATAAAATAAAAAAAAAAAAAAAAAATCAACCCGAAATTCAGGGTGCTCACATCCTACCCACCTTATAAAAATTTCGTCCTCGAAATTAAAACGTCCATACTCCCTCTAGGTCAAACCCCCAAAATCAAAGTCCCATCTTAAAACAAATCATGTGATCAAAAGGACGACATACAGGGTCATGGCATACGGTGTTACTAAGTCTCATCTAGGTATACTAGTCATGCTAACCAAAACGGTTATAGGGTATCAAACACACAAGCAATCCAGGGTGCTAAACAAAAGGTTACAGAGACGACAAACCATCAAAACTGTAAGGCAGTCTACCATCCTATATGAAAACTGGTACTCATCAAAAATAAAATGAAGGTAACTACCAATTATCTGAAAAAGGTACTATTCAAGAAAAAATCAAAATCACTAGTTAAGGAATAAAAGTCAATTGCATCGAAATCCAATCACAATATATACAGAGCGTTAAAGAGGGAAAACTAGCATCATGTGTATGGGGACATGTTCATATGGTTGATAGTAGGCGTGTGTGTACGTGAATACATATGAAATTGTATATGAGAAATTGGGTTCCAAAACAACAGCTCTCAAGTTACACTAATCATGGCATTTTTTTTTGTAAGAATAATAGCAAGAAAGAAATAACGATAAAATCTGTTTTGCTTATCTATTTAAGGAAGAACCATTTTGAAATCCAGAGCTAAATTATCAAATCCAAGATAAAGTCTAGCAAAATCATCGATTCATTGTATTAAGAAGAAACTCATAGCAAGAAGTTACGCAAAATTTTATAAAAACAAGAAAACCTACTCTGAAGTTAAATAATGAGAAGCAAACAAAACAAGACAATTAATAAAATAATAATAAATTTTTTTTTTGAAGGACAGAAACAAAAGTAGAGAAACGTGTTCGAAAACATTTAAAGTAAAATCTGATAATCATATGCGTCAGGTCAAAATCATGGTACCCTAATCCTCGTCATACTAGTAAGCAAGGCTACGATAATCACAGAGTCCTCGACTTTGGCACATACCTCTAGAATCATGGTATTTAACATTTTCGCGATGCCGCGCGCTTGGCTGCGAAAACCTTAAATTCCCACACCCGAGAAATAGATCTAAGTCAGACTATATGTCCTCACCATGCTGGCTAATATGACTGTAGAAGACTAGACTCCACAACTTAGATGACCTAGCCCATATAATTTCATCTTGACAAAATTAATTTAAATCAACCAAGAATACTCAAAAATCAATTCAATTTATCAACGAACATCAAAATCCAAAAATGAACTAAAATCCATGAAATACAAACTCGGATGCAACAGCTATCATCAAAATTTAAAATTTAATAATCATCCTTCAAAATTAATAAATACAAACCCAAAATCAACCATAATCCATCAAAGTCAAATTCAATCAACAGAAAGTAAAGATAAATAAAATCAAGGAAAACGAGTTTTCAAATCGAAATTAAATAAGATTCTCCAGGGTCGTCCCAGGAATCTCTCAAGGGTCCTAACTGTGATTGAGTACCTTCAAAATATATCCTATTCCTAGTGCAGGCTGTAGTGGTACTCTAGTTCGAATACCACTACACTTTAGTCTCGACCTGCATGGGCCACCACTAAAAACGTGTCACGACCCGTACCCTAGAATTAGGGCACAAGACGTAGCAACGCCCAGCCTACGCCGCAGTGTCGGCGGTAGAACGCTGTCCTAGGTCTCAATGCATCTAATAGTATAAGACTAACAGTTTATACTCCCCGAATGGGGGTGACATAGCAGATACATACTCAATCACATCTAGGGTAGAGCATAAAGGAAGATAGATAAAACATGAAATCCAAAGGAGGTACAACAGAGAGAATTCTAAGTGTCTAAGATACAAACTCAGAATACATCTCAAAGCTCAAATACAGTAATCCACAAAATAAATACAACTCCAGACAATTAAGAAAAACTAACTAAACCACCTCTAATGTGTCTCCTCTAGGCTAGCAGGCACCTCCAAACTATCTGTAAAATTTTGTCAACGTATCCTGTCAGGAAAATGAGCAAGTACAAAACACCAACAGCAGTTCCATGTGAATTGAGAAATACTATAAGAGACAGTAATAATGAAATACAAGACAAAGAATATAGGCGACTTGGGAACCATTCGAAAGCCGAGTTACAACCCTTAAACCAAACAAGGACCGGGGTTGTAACCCTTCTTCCGAACAGAACCTAGTCCCATAACCAAGGTACAGTATGAAAGACAGATAGAGCATATGAGAATGAATCGTAGCATGGTGAAAGTACAGTAAGTAAAGCTGAAGCTGGAATATAAGACATGACAAATAAAGTAAAAGTGGTTTGAATTATTAGAGTGATATGTGATCGGCTAAAAGGTAGCAATGCCGCATTATCCATTTGGCACGGCAATCCGCGGGAAACTCAACGGAGAATCATGCCGCCCAACCTGGATAACCGGGAATAGTATCTGTGACACCCTACGTGGAGTGAGGGTGACGCTAGCAAAATATAGTTACAATAGGGTTTGATCACATACACCCAATAATTCCCCCATTTTTCCCCGAATAGTATAAATGGATCTGGACATGGGACGTCATGACACGGGGTTCGAGAGCAGGTGATCAGCCAACTCCCAAGATGTGTCTATATAAGTACAGGAACACGAAAATATCTCATACCCATATACCAAGAAAGTCCAGGAATAACATCTCATGCCAAGATTCCGTATACTAGTCCGTGAACCGTCGTGTCAGGAATCAAGTATAACACTACGACTGAATCGGATATAGTAGATATCAAGACAATGAAAACTATCAGTGAATGTACTCGCCTGTGGTCCTGAGCTGATAAGTATAGAGGGTCCAACTGAAGCCACAGAGTCCTATTTAAAGCAACACAGGTTACAAGGTGTTCAAGTTATATTAAAAGAGTCTCTATAAACAATCTATTTTATTCTAGGTTCTTCTAATTCAAATTAACTCTAGGTCAACTCCGGTCAATAATTTAGTCAAACTAGGTCAAGCGTTGACTTACAGTTGACTTTGGGTCAACTGGTCAACTTTGGTCAAACAGGGTCAATCTAGTCTAATTATTGAAAATATAAAGTGTACTTCGTTATTCGTACGTCGAAACTTACGACACGTAAATCGAGATAGAAATATCAATGGTAAGGTTGATAATCTTATTACAGTGATCCATGTGCCCATCTTGTCAATTTCAGCGATGTGAGATCACTGGAATTGACTGAGCTCAGTTTCGTTGTACTAATATCGAAATACGAACATTATAAGAATTAATTATTAATTAATTATTAAAAGGTTAAACTCAGAGAAACTATCAACAAACATTGTCGGACGATGAAATGAACATCGCCAACGTGTCCAGAATGGTCAAATTAGCTAGGATAGCCTACCCATCGGTCCAATTTGGACACAAGGGCAAAAAGGTAATTTCGGGTCAAAACGGTGTCCGTGTCGGAGCCGTTTTGCACCGAAATACGTGTAAGAAAACAAGTCAATAAAATATAACAAATTATATGTCCACGCAACCAGAATGACGATACGAACCCAACGGTATCTCCAGAATTGGATTCCGTTGACCCAGATCTCAATTTGGCCCGTTGACCAGAACTTGAAATTCCGGTTTGCACGGAAATGCGTGCCAGAGCCAAAGCTTTCAAAACTCAGCAAACTACATGTCAACGAGTCCAGAATGACGATACGAGCTCAACGGTATTTCCGAAATTGGATTCCGATGAGCCGATCTCAAAATGATCCGTTGGCCCGGACATTGGTATCCAACTTGCACCGAAATGCGTGCCAGACCCAATGTCCACCAAAATCTAGCAAATTATATGTCAACGAGTCCAGAATGACGATACGAACTTAACGGTATCTCCGGAATTGAATTCCGATGAGCCGGCATCAAAAAGTCCCGTTGATCCAGAAAGTGGGACCCACTTTGTATCGAAAAAACGTGCCCGAGCCCACGTTCTCCAAATCTAACAAATTTTATATGAAAACATGCCAGAACGACGCCACAAGTCTAATGGTGGTGTCAGAAATGAAATCTGGAGTCCCGTGTTCAAAAATGGAATTTTACAAGTTGGAAATTACGAATTCGGACGGCCAACTTTGGCGTCGAATTCAACCAATCAAACAAGCTCAAACTGAAATGAAATCTAAAGGGGGCAGAAAGAGGGTTATACCAGCTTCGCACCGGAACTGGTAGCACGCCAAACGGAGCTGCGGTGGAGGAGATACAAGCTGACGAAGTTGGCCCTGCGAAACTGTCCAAATTTAATACAATTTAAACGGTCGACTTGGTGGCCGGTTTTCATGTATCAAACGATAAAATTAACGGACGAAGGGTGTCCCGATGGAAGGTAACACAAAGCTGGACTGGGCTCGGTGGAGCCGGATTGGATGAAAATTGGACATCGAGCAAAAATAGAATTAAAAATAGGCGTTGATGATCATGTGCAAATAAGTAGCACAGGGGGATTCCAATGAATGGGACACAAGTGGCGGACGGATAGTAGGCTCAAAGTGGGCCATGTCCATAGTTGGGGCTGACAGGTTTTGGTCGACAGGGGACCCACAAATCAAGTTGGAAAATGAATGTGACGCCGTGGCGTGAAATAAAATCGGGTCACGCGTCGGGAAAGTTGTGCGAATCAAATGGAGCCCAAGACGACGTGTCTGAGTGGGACACAAAGGTCATGGGTGACGAGCGTCCCGAGTAGATCATCAATGAGGAGTTGGTTTCAAGAAACTGACTGGTCTTGCGCTCCCAATTTAAATGTCATGGTAACGCACTGAAAATGATCAAGGAAAAGAGTGGAAAAAATAAATATCAATCAAATGGTCTAAACCGACCCGAAGTTCAACGAAGCAGAAAGAGCACAAGGGAACAAGTTTGGGTGGGACACCATATACCGTCATGAAGGTAATCGTGTCCACTCCAAAACTCGTGAAGAGGATTTCCAGAATTGAACATCCCTGATACTCCAAATATCAATGGCACAGAAAAGTACACTTAAGAAAAAATAATTCAATAAATTATTTAATGAAACCAATAAATCAGAAAATAAAATAAAATAAAAATAAAAAAAATCAACCCGAAATTCAGGGTGCTCACACCCATGGTACATACTAATTCAAGTTGGGATACAAAATTATTTATATAAAAAAAATTGGACCCTTCTGGTCCATGGTGCCCTGGGCGGTCGCCCTGGCTGCCCTGGGCCAGGGTCGGCCTTGCTTACATCCTAAAATCGGTCTCCCCTCTAAATTGGGTCCGCCACTAGCCCCCTTCATGAATCACATCTTTGCCGAAGAAGGGACCCCCTATGATCAAGGTGTTTGTAACGCCCCAGAACCAGAATACTGGAGAGCGGGGGCATACATAGCCAGCTACGTATAATGAAATAAAATCTATCCCACTATACGGTCACGGCTGTCTAGATACATGAGGGTTTAACTACAATCCATCAGTCTCTTATGGTCAATAACAATCCTAATTGTCTCAATCTCAAGTAAGCAAGTAAAGTTACAAGATATAAGATCACCAAATATACAATAGTAAGGCGTCCCAAACATTACACATCCAGCTGATCATGAAGCTAGTCGTTACAAAATGTGAGGACTAGCAAGAGTTTAGTCATACATGATCAACCCTAGGATCTGTCAATAATGTTACAGCCCGTAGGCAGACAATAATAAGGTATACGATACGAGCTAACAGGTGCTCGCCGGTTAAACGCCTCAAAATGAAATTTTTACAATAGAGTAAGAGAGCAAAAATAAACCCACTCGTTGCCCTGGTCACGCCTGATGGTCACCATCGGGCTGGAAGGTCGGTAGATCCTCTGAGGTAGCTCCGAAATCTGGCCACACAAAACCAGCTGGGTCAGATCCCAGAAAGAGCAAGTGCCACAAAGGTGGCTTCACTTAAGAACTAAAACCAGCATATCATAAAATGTATCAAAGCAGTTAAAAGAACTGGAGGTAAAAAGATAACAACAGTCATAATGGAGTACGAAGGAACCATTCAAGTAGCCAGGTCACAACCCTTAAACCAAACAAGGACCGGGGTTGTAACCCTTCACTTGAATAGAACTCCATCTCCAATCTTGTTGGTAAGGTAAATCATTACAAGCATGACGTGGGGTACAACAATACAATAAACGAAGAAAGGACTTAGAACTGTTCCGGGAGCCAGGTTACAACCCTTAAACCAAACAAGGACCGGGGTTGTAACCCTTCGTCTGAACAGACTCAGCCTCTGATCTTTATTGCTAAGAGTGACAATCATGCTATCAAACCTGCAATAATCGAGCACTGAAACTATACCATACAATCGTTTCCGGCCAATCAATGACTACGGCTTTCTACATTAGCTAACTAGGGTTATCACAACATGCAATGAGATGTTCCTCCAGCCACAAGCCCTGCAGCTAATCCAGGTTATCCAGGCGACTTGGGTTCATTAAGCAGTACATCGTTCCTTTCCATACATTAGTGAATTTGGACTTGTGCCCTACTCGTCGGCAGGCTGTAAGTCCCACAATGGTGCCGGGATAACGGGATCGCCTGTAGCTGGGAAAATCTCTCATGACTACTGAATTATTCTAGTTTTTAGCCTTAGCCATTTATAGTGGGTACCCCTGACCGTGGTACTCAGGGATCCCTGTCCTAAACATGATGCAAATATTACCGGTTCAATTGTACAAACACAATCACCCACGGTATCCAGGCCATCCAATCTTGTCATGTCATGTTCACTGTCAGGAGTGCGCCGCGTCGGGCCACTATCATGTCATGTCAAAAGTGCACCTCAACGGATCACCATCGTGTCAGGAAATAATTAATTTAGCACAAGTACACATTTAGTAATTAAATATTAGAAGGGACAAGGGCTGCGGGGGAACTCATGCGGCTCGGAAAATTTTCATGCGGCTGACTGTCACTTGGCCATATGCGGTTAAGCCATTAAATACGTTCATGCGACTAGCAAATTATATAAATATAATAATTATAAGCATGATAAATAGAAGCATGCATGCTTGCAGGCAATTAAATATATTAAATACATTAAGTACAATATATTAATATATATTATATCATATATTAATATATATATTAAAGGTATGCTAGCTTGCATGCGGCTGATGTCGTTCCCCATAAGATAATATTAAAAATCACGGTAAAAGCAAGCCATGCGGCTCTCTGTTGCTTCTATATGCGGCTGAAATGCATCAGAGAATGCATAAAATATGTTCTATTGCTCCCTTTAGAGAATGCCTTTAATAAAGCATTAAAGGCATGCATAAAATATTGCATTAAATGCATATGCGACTGTGCTAGGGAAAATGCATTAAAGCAAATGCATTAAAGCATACAATATATATAGTATCAAAGCATTAAGGACTAAAATGCATAAAGCATTAAGTATCATCATAAGGATTAAAATGCATAAAGCATTAAGTATTAAACATGAGGACAAAAATGCATAAAGCATTTAGTATTAATCATGAGGACTAAAATGCATAAAGCATTTAGTATCCAGAAGCCTATGCGGCTCTCTAATAGTGCATGCATTATTATGCATTATTATAATGCATATGTGGCTGTATAGATTATAATGCATATGTGGTTGTATTATAATGCATAGATTATAATGCATTATTATAATGCATATGAATGTTTTGATTGAAATGAATGCATGCGGCTCACTTTAGAATTCTCATGCGGCTGACTTTATTTTCCAGCCCACGTGAAGGCTTGCCAAGCATGCATGCATGAGCTCTGGTTAGTGCCTTTAAGGCATTAATTGCCAAGCATGCTAAAATGCTTGGAAAACATTATTTATAAAGCAATTTCAAATGATGCATATGCGGCTCATTTAGTGAAGGTCCATGTGGCCAGCAATGCCATGCAATTAATTGCATGCTGTTAAATTGCTGAGTACTATTAATTAATGCTCAAGCAACTGCCCAAGCCCCTATGCGGCTAAGCACCGTTGCTTGTACAAGTATTTAACGGCCATGCGGCTAGCAAAATTCCGTAGATCAAATTTGGACCAAACGAAATTCTCTGCAACATGGGATCACCAACTAGCAAAATGCAAGTTTGATAGATCCAAAAATCTAGAAACCGAAAATACCACAAAGCTAGATCTACGAAAATTTAACCATAAAAATGAAAAAAGCCAAGTACTAAAGTGGTTTAGAAACACATGAGGAAGACAATGGAACAATAAAAATGGACTTCCTCCATGAAGCAAGGTGCACTTGCCTAAGCTCTCCCCCTCTCTCTTTCTCTCTCTGGTGGTTGAAGAAGTAATGGTGGAGAAGAAGTAATGAAGAGGGAGAAAGGTTAGTGGGATATTTAATGAAGAGGGTGGTGGTAGGTGGGAGTGGTTCACATAAACCGAACCATGCAAACCAAGCCGAACCAAGTCAAGTTGGGGCCGAACCAACCAAGGAAACATGCAATACGGGTCTAAATACGTACACGTATACAGAGATACGTGATACGAATAATGGTCATTACAACTCTACCCACCTTAAAAGAATTTCGTCCTCGGAATTTTAATCAAGTAGCTAGAGATGCAAGGACAAGCTATACTACTCACAGGCAAGCTATACTAGTTAAGCAATCAAACAATCATTCATTGTCACTCCCCGTTTCTGGAATACGTAAATTTTTGATTTTTCATGTATATGGTATCTGGCACCTGTATCTTTATTGTATTTATCCTGTATTTATAACTGGCCATGGCATGGAACAGTATCTCGTCGCGGATTAGTGTGCCATCCCTTGTCCTTGTCTGGTTGTAGGCGTAGTTCACTGTTTCGATGATAAGATTTCTGAACCGTGTTGTGGTTAGGATTTTATTTAATTAATTTAATTAGTTGTATCATGTAGCATTTAACATGTCATTGGTCATGTGGTTAAGAGCATGCTTAAGCTTAGGGTTTCTTTGAGTCAACCCAACCCCTATATATATTCTCTTCCACACTCTCTCTCTCCTCATTCACTCTTTCATTTATTTTCCTCAAGCAAACTTTTAGGCAAGTACATCTTGCACCAAATGGAGAGATTATTGCATTTTCATTTTTTGATTTTTCTTTGATATTATTTGTCTATATTGTTCTTCTCTTCATTCTCTACAAGTTTAGTTCTTGGAGTTTTTGATTTTAATGACTAGTTTGGTGTAGATCTAAGTTCCTAAAACTAGGGTTCTATGGTTTTTATGGTTTTGATATATCAAACTTGGTTGTTTTCGAAAACTAATGGTCCTATGTTGTAGGAAATTCAATTCTACCCAATTTTGACCTTTGAAAGGTTAGATTTCGACTTGATTTGAGGAAGTTATGGCCAAAACAATATTTGAATATTTTCTATGTCATCAGTCCTGGTTTTGGCAGGGACGATGAATAATGCCGCATGCATAGTATCCAGCCGCATAAGAATGCTGCATAGTGCCGCATAGTGTCCAGCCGCATAAGAATGCGGTGCCGCATAGTGTCCAGCCGTATAAGAATGCTGCATAGTGCCGTATAGTGCCCAGCCGCATAAGAATGCTGCATAGTGCCGCATAGTGCCCAGCCGCATAAGAATGTTGTATAGTGCCGCATAGTGCCCAGCCGTATAAGAATGCTGCATAGTGCCGTATAGTGCCCAGCCGCATAAGAATGCTGCATAGTGCCGCATAGTGTCCAGCCGCATAAGAATGCTGCATAGTATCCAGCCGCATAAGAATGCTGCATAGTGCCGCATAGTGCTAAATAGTGCCGCATAGTGCATATTTTGGCTATTTTAAGTCCTATTTGGCTGATTTATGGCCAGAATTTTTCTCAACTTCTAACATAAAAGTTGTAGATCTTTGTCTTGGCTTCAAGGACCTTCGTGTCTCACTTTAACCAGAATTTACATGTAACTTTTATGTCACGAGCGGTCCACGTGACTTTCTGACTTGACCATGTTCCTGACCTGATTACCTGTATACGTGCTGGTACATGTTCTAAGTGTGTATTGAGATACAATATTAGTATGCACTGCGGTGCCATTTAATGAGTACACTGAGGTGTGACTCTATATGCTAAGTGATCATTCGTGTTATATGTCAATACATGTGTACCTTCCAGCACAGTCATGGTAATTGGTCAGTAATAGTATCGTGGTATGTTGATTGTTGTTTGATGCATTACACTAAGCATGGATCTAGATTAAGCCGATGTGGATTCATACTTAGGGTACGCGTACTATGGTACGACATATAGGAGGATGACCATGTGACCACGACATGTAATTCCATATTAAGATAGGGTTAATCTAAGAAACTCAAATTGGTAGATGCATTGGGTGGGAAGAATCCCGAGATCGTGCCATACTGGCCACCCCAGGTCCTGTCCTGACGTGTCGGGTTGGCCGCCACGGATACAATTTAATCCGCCTATAGTGGATGACTATATCCGATTCCTACGCGCTGTGTTATATGTTTTAGCACGGTGGCCTTACGGGGGACCGGTGCATAATCAAAGTGATATGTGTATATGTATATTATATGGTTTGGCTAGCCCTGCTGGGTTGACACGATCTGAGGATTCCTATATATATATATATTGCATTACTGGTATAATCCAGACAAATCATAGAAAGCCGTAGGATTGATTGGCCGCTTGTAAGCTGACTTGTTTGTGATACTTTTTTTCTGTTAGCAACTGAGGAACATGGACTATCGTGGTGCGTGGTCCAACCCATGTCCTTATTTGGTTGTTGGGTTGGACTATTGTGCTGCGATAGGCTATGGACCGAAGTCGCGAATCAGAAGCCCTTTTACCTGCTCATGGTTATAGGATATATCTTATTCCGGCACGATATTGGCACCGTTTGTCCTTGTTTGGTTGTAAGGGTGCCGTATTGTCTCGATGATATGGTATAAGCCTATAACTCATGAATCAGGTCTTATTTAACTCATTGGATTTATCTCACTCTTTTGTGCTCCCTTGTGGTACTTGCTATTCGGGGCCTGACCCTGCTGGTTTTGTTTGGCCAGATCTCGTAGCAGCTCCAGAGGATCCAGCCTTCCACCCGAACAATGGTGCACACCAGGAGTATGGGCGCTAGGGACCATGAGTAGATTTCTTCTTCACCGCTCTGATATCTTCTATTTTGTACTTGGCATTTAGCCACCGGCACTTGTTTAGCCGGCAGTTCTGGACACTAGTTTCCTTTACATAATTATAATTAAATCAGACTGCAGCTGACTATAGTTATGTACTATTGACTCTCGGAACTAGCTCATCATTTTGTATAGCTAGCCTCATGAATCATTCTGATGAAGCGTCGGGGACGCCTTACTGCTTTGTCTTATATGATCATTATTTACTGCTTCTTGTTTTAATTGATTGAGACATAGATGCTCTGTAGGACCATAGGAGACCTGATTGTAGCATGCACCCCCTAGTCTCTTGACAGCCACGATCGCCGTATGACATTTATATACCTCATACAGTGTAGCTGGCCTAGTCCGTCTCAGTATTCCGGTACTGGGGCATGACAAGGTTATAGTGGTGGCCCATGCAGGTCTGTTTTTCAGACTTGTGGGGTATTGCGATTATAGGAGTCTCAATCAAAACATGTTCC
This sequence comes from Iris pallida, assembly GCA_029216955.1. NCBI lineage: Eukaryota > Viridiplantae > Streptophyta > Magnoliopsida > Asparagales > Iridaceae > Iris > Iris pallida. The sequence continues at coordinate 8,201,004 of JANAVB010031416.1, read as the reverse complement.
CTTGATCTCCTGATTCGTCTTCTCTTTCTTCCACCTTGATTGCTAACATGATTATCATCCTCGATTTTTTTCCGTCCTGTATTTTGATACCTTGTATACTTTCCTTTAGGGTCACATCATTCTCGACTATTGGAGGAGCCGGCATGGGAGAGAATCCAGTAGATCAGGGACCAGTTGGAGATCAGCAAGGGGTAGCCCCTCTACCTGGACAGATTCCCATCGAGAACGTTACCGAGCATGAGCCAGTTGAGCTACACAGGCCAGAGGATCCCGTACCTCCAGTGATGCAGGTAGTACGAGTAGCATTAGATGCGCCGGCACTATTACAGATTATTAGAGGTTTATTGGAGACCCAGCAACGCCAGACGGCAGCCCAACAGCAACAACAAACCCGACAGCAAGAACAGAATGTGCTACAGAATCAGGGGTTGCAATTAGCCCTTGAGAGAAGTGTCAGGAATGATTCAGGAGCGTCCGGAAGGTTTTGTCGACTTAACCCAAAATATTTGACGGCATGGAGGATGCCATCACGGCAGATGCTTGGCTTCAGGATACAGAGGCCATATTGATCGCAGCAAAGGTTCCAGCAGAAGAGAAGGTTGACCAGGTCAAACTTTTACTTCAGGATCTCGCCCGCGATTGGTGGGCATCGGAAGAGGTTGGAATGAGGCGTCTTGTTCCCTGGGATAGCTTCAATACCAGATTCAAGGCCAAGTACTTTGGCGTGGTAGCACGGTATGAGCTACAACAGAGGTTTATCAGTCTCAAGCAGGCTGGTAAGACGTTGGATGGTTATGCAGCGGAGTTCTGCAGGTTAAGTAGGTTTGCTCGGATGATGGTGGCGACAGAGCCATAGAGAGCAATGAGGTTCCAGCAGGGACTTCACTTAGAGATTTTGCAGCTGGTCGAGGGGCACGACTACCAGACATTCGATGCAGTATTGACGGCGGCTCGGAGGTACGAGCTTACTATTCAAAGGTTATCAGCAAGGACTGGGGGCCAGAAGAGGTCTCATACGCAGAGTGCTGGGGGAGGAGCAGTACCTCGAATGTCAGCACCAGCTCCTAGCGTCCGTATTCGTGATGCAGCACCAGTCACAATAATTGTGACTGCACCAGTTCGACAGCAGCAACAGAGGAACCAGCAGCAGCGTCAGGAAGCACCAGTGGGTTGCACTTACTGTGGTAAGGGAGGGCACACTAGGGATGTGTGTCATTCAGCTAATGGATTATGCTTGAGGTGTGGCAGTCCAGACCATAGGATTGCCAATTGTCCTATGATGCAGAGGCCAGGAGGGCCAGCTCAACGGTTTCCGGCGTTGCCAGCTCCAGAGGTAGCACCGTATCAAGGGCCAGCACTAGCAGTGAGGCCACTAGCCCAGCGCCCATTACTGACGCAAGCTTAGATGTACCGACAAGCGCAACATCAGGTTGGACAGCAGGGCCAGGGAAGGCAGGGACAAAGGCAAGAAGAATTTGGAGTATTAGAGCAGAGGTTGGCCGAAGGCGGTCAGATTGTGGGTAAGATTTCAGTATTATTCATTATAATTCCTTGAGTTCTATATTCGAAGAGTGAAGACGACTTTCTCGTCTCACTCATCTGCTCTCGTATCATGTGATACGTGATATTCATCATGTGTCTTGATTACGAGAGTACGTCCTGGGCAGAGTCTCGTTCTTGATTTAGTCATTGGTATCGACTTATCTCAAGCATTGACCCTTGTCCACTTTGGGTGTCAGTGTAGGACCTCGAGGACGAATTCCTACCTGACTTGAGAGACATATTTTATTCGTATGTCTCCGATCATTTCCTTCTAGGGTATGATTATTGTTTGTGCTCTTACTTAATTATTCTTGCTTTCTTAAACTGTTCATGTGCCATGTGTTGTTTGATAATTGTGCTTGCTATATGTCATGAGTGTATTTCGTAATCTGAGAACGTGCTCAACTAGCCTTATCAAAATTTCGAGGACGGAATTTTTCTAAGGAGGGTAGAGATGTCACTCCCCGTTTCCGGAATACGTAAATTTTTGATTTTTCATATATATATGGTATCTGGCACCTGTATCTTTATTGCATTTATCCTGTATTTATAACTGGCCATGACATGGAACAGTATTTCGTCGTGGATTAGTGTGCCACCCCTTGTCCTTGTCTGGTTGTAGGCGTAGTTCACTGTTTCGATGATAAGATTTCTGAACCGTGTTGTGGTTAGGATTTTATTTAATTAATTTAATTAGTTGTATCATGTAGCATTTAACATGTCATTGGTCATGTGGTTAAGAGCATGCTTAAGCTTAGGGTTTCTTTGAGTCAACCCAACCCCTATATATATTCTCTTCCACACTCTCTCTCCTCATTCACTCTTTCATTTATTTTCCTCAAGCAAACTTTTAGGCAAGTACATCTTGCACCAAATGGAGAGATTATTGTATTTTTATTTCTTGATTTTTCTTTGATATTATTTGTCTATATTGTTCTTCTCTTCATTCTCTACAAGTTTAGTTCTTGGAGTTTTTGATTTTAATGACTAGTTTGGTGTAGATCTAAGTTTCTAAAACTAGGGTTCTATGGATTTTCATGGTTTTGATCTATCAAACTTGGTTGTTTTCGAAAACTAATGGTCCTATGTTGTAGGGAATTTAATTCTACCCAATTTTGACCTTTGAAAGGTTAGATTTTGACTTGATTTGAGGAAGTTATGGCCAAAACAATATTTGAATATTTTCTATGTCATCAGTCCTAGTTTTGGCAGGGACGATGAATAGTGTCGCATGCATAGTGTCCAGCCGCATAAGAATGCTGCATAGTGCCGTATAGTGTCCAGCCGCATAAGAATGCTGCATAGTGCCGCATAGTGTCCAGCCGCATAAGAATGCTGCATAGTGCCGTATAGTGCCCAGCCGCATAAGAATGCTGCATAGTGCCGCATAGTGTCCAGCCGCATAAGAATACTGCATAGTGCCGCATAGTGCCCAGCCGCATAAGAATGCTGCATAGTGCTGCATAGTGTCCAGCCGTATAAGAATGCTACATAGTGCCGTATAGTGCCCAGCCGCATAAGAATGCTGCATAGTGCCGCATAGTGCTGAATAGTGCCACATAGTGCATATTTTGGCTATTTTTGGCTATTTTAAGTCCTATTTGGCTGATTTATGGCCAGATTTTCTCCCAACTTCCAACATAAAAGTTGTAGATCTTTGTCTTGGCTTCAAGGACCTTCCTGTCTCACTTTAACCAGAATTTACATGTGACTTTTATGTCACGAGCGGTCCACGCGACTTTCTGACTTGACCATGTTCCTGACCTGATTACCTGTATACATGCTGGTACATGTTCTAAGTGTGTATTGAGATACAATATTAGTATGCACTGCGGTGCCATTTAATGAGTGCACTGAGGTGTGACTCTACATGCTAAGTGATCATTCGTGTTATATGTCAATACATGTGTACCTTCCAGTACAGTCATGGTAATTGGTCAGTAATAGTATCGTGGTATGTTGATTGTTGTTTGATGCATTACACTAAGCATGGATCTAGATTGAGCCGATATGGATTCATACTTAGGATACGCGTACTATGGTACGACATATAGGAGGATGACCATGTGACCACGACATGTAATTCCATATTAAGATAGGGTTAATCTAAGAAACTCAAATTGGTAGATGCATTGGGTGGGAAGAATCCCGAGATCGTGCCATACTGGCCACCCCAGGTCCTGTCCTGACATGTCGGGTTGGCCGCCACGGATACAATTTAATCCGCCTATAGTGGATGACTATATCCGATTCCTACGCGCTATGTGTTATATGTTTTAGCACGGTGGCCTTACGGGGGATCGGTGCATAATCAAAGTGATATGTGTATATGTATATTATATGGTTTGGCTAGCCCTGCTGGGTTGACACGATCTGAGGATTCCTATATATATATATATTGCATTACTGGTATAATCCAGACAAATCATAGAAAGTCGTAGGATTGATTGGCCGCTTGTAAGCTGACTTGTTTGTGATATTTTTCTTCTGTTAGCAATTGAGGAACATGGACTATCGTGGTGCGTGGTCCAACCCATGTCCTTGTTTGGTTGTTGGGTTGGACTATTGTGCTGCGATAGGCTATGGACCGAAGTCGCGAATCAGAAGCCCTTTTACCTGCCCATGGTTATAGGATATATCTTATTCCGGCACGATATTGGCACCGTTTGTCCTTGTTTGGTTGTAAGGGTGCCGTATTGTCTCGATGATATGGTATAAGCCTATAACTCATGAATCAGGTCTTATTTAACTCATTGGATTTATCTCACTCTTTTGTGCTCCCTTGTGGTACTTGCTATTCGGGGCCTGATCCCGCTGGTTTTGTTTGGCCAGATCTCGTAGCAGCTCCAGAGGATCCAGTCTTCCACCCGAACAATGGTGCACACCAGGAGTATGGGCGCCAGGGACCATGAGTGGGTTTCTTCTTCACCGCTCTGATATCTTCTATTTTGTACTTGGCGTTTAGCCACCGGCACTTGTTTTGCCGGCAGTTCTGGACACTAGTTTCCTTTACATAATTGTAATTAAATCAGACTGCAGCTGACTATAGTTATGTACTATTGACTCTCGGAACTAGCTCATCATTTTGTATAGCTAGACTCATGAATCATTCTGATGAAGCGTCGGGGACGCCTTACTGCTTTGTCTTATATGATCATTATTTACTGCTTCTTGTTTTGATTGATTGAGACATAGATGCTCTGTGGGACCATAGGAGACCTGATTGTATCATGCACCCCCTAGTCTCTTGACAGCCACGATCGTCGTATGACGTTTATATACCTCATACGGTGTAGCTGGCCTAGTCCGTCTCAGTATTCCGGTACTGGGGCGTGACATTCATGCAAGCAAGAAATCGAAAACATGAGGCATAAGAAGGATAATATACCTCACGAGTCAAACAGGTCGGGATATCGTGATCGGATATCATCCTCACGCTCCCACGTTGACTCTCCCAAAGAGTGATGACCCCAAGCAACACGGACTAACTTGATAGTCTTGTTCTTGAGTATCTTCTCTCTTTGGTCCAATATGGATATGGGTCTCTCCTCATACGAAAGGTTGGTACCAACAACCAATTCCGAATGATCCAGGATGTGGCTCGGGTCCGGGATATACCGTCGTAGTTGAGATATGTAGAACACGTCATGTACCTCACTCCGAGACGGTGGAAGAGCGAGACGATAGGACATATCTCCTACTCGCTCCAGAATATTGAACGGCCCTATATACCTAGGACTAAGCTTTCCCCGTACGCCGAAACGAATGAAGCAACGGTTAGGCGAGATCCTCAGGAATACATGGTCGCCGACAGAAAACTCAAGAGGACGCCGATGAGAATCGGTCCAATGACGCTGGCGATCTTGGGCAACTCGAAGATGATCTCTGACTCTCCTGACCACCTCAACTGTCTGGGCGATCATCTCTGGACCAAGCATCTGCCTTTCTCCCACATCGTCCCATGCTAGTGGAGATCTGCACTTCCTACCATACAGTGCCTCGAACGGAGCCATCTGGATACTGGCTTGGAAACTATTATTGTACGAGAACTCCACCAGGTGCAGGTGATCTTTCCACGAACCACCGAAGTCGAGTGTACAAGATCTAAACATATCCTCAAGAGTCTGGATCGTGCGTTCCGACTGACCATCTGTCTGCGGGTGATATGCTGAGCTGAACAGGAGGCGAGTTCCCAAACTCTCTTGCAAGCTACGCCAAAAGTGTGACGTAAATCTTGAATCCCGGTCCGAGGTGATACTAACTGGTACACCGTGGAACCTGACAATCTGCCGGAGATACATCTCCGCTAGCTGAGCTGTCGATTGACCTACTCTGAACGGGAGAAAGTGAGCCACCTTCGTGAGCCTGTCAACTATAACCCAAATAGCATCTCTACCTGCTGGGGATCTAGGTAATCCAGTCACAAAATCCATGGTTATATGTTCCTACTTCCATTCTGGAATCGACAAGGTCTGAAGAAGTCCAGCTGGCCTCTGGTGTTCAGCCTTGACTTGTTGGCAAACCAAACACCGAGAGACAAACCGAGCTATCTCCCTTTTCATGCCATTCCACCAAAAGTGCTGACGGATATCTCGGTACATCTTCGTGCCACCGGGATGAATCGAATACTGAGAATTGTGAGCTTCCGCCATTACCTCATGTCTGATATCTCCACTGGGTACACAAAGACGCTTACCATGTCGAAGTGTACCATCTTCATGAATGCATAATTCTGGTCGTCGTCCTGTTTCACATTCTGCTCTAAGCCGTTGAAGCTTAGAATCGAAGGACTGAGCTATCTTGATCCTCTCAACTATACTGGACTGCACTTGCATGCTGGCCATCAATGCCACATTGGTAGGAAGGACAACTTCTATACCCATCTTCTGAAGATCTGCCAACAACTCTGGTTGCGCTGTCAGAAGGTAAACTCCGGCTCTTCTGCTTAATGCATCTGCCACAATATTGGCCCTCCCAGGGTGATACTGCAGGTTGACATCATAATCCACAAGTAGCTCTAGCCACCTTCTCTGATGCATGTTAAGGTCCTTCTGGATGAAAACATACTTCAGACTCTTGTGGTTGGTGAATATCTCCACCCTATCTCCATACAAGTAGTGTCTCCATAACTTAAGTGCGAACACTACTGCTGCCAGCTCTAAGTCATAGGTTGGATAATTCTTTTCATGATCACGAAGTTGACGTGACGCATAAGCTATTACCTTCCCCTGCTGCATCAAAACACATCCTAAACCCTTGCCTGAGGCGTCACAGTACACTGAAAAACCTCCGGTCCCATCTGGAAGTGTGAGAACGGGTGCCGTCATCAAGCCTCGCTTTAGCTTCTCAAAAGATTCCTGACATTCTGCTGTCCAAGCAAACTGCACATCCTTGCGGGTCAACTGTGTCAATGGCGCTGAAATTCGAGCAAAGTCCGAAACAAATCTCCGGTAATAGCCGACCAATCCAAGAAAACTGCGAATTTCTACAACTGTGCGGGGCACTGGCCAGGTTTTGATAGTCACTATCTTCTGAGGATCCACTTCCACTCCATCCTTGGTGATGATATGACCCAAGTATGAAATGCGATCGAGCCAGAACTCGCATTTACTAAACTTGGCATACAACTGGTGTTCTCGAAGAATCTGGAGGACAACTCTGAGATGCTGCTCATGCTTCGCTTCACTCTTGCTGTAGACCAGGATATCGTCTATGAACATTATCACGAACTGGTCCAAATAAGGCATAAAGATACGATTCATGAGGTCCATGAATACGGCCGGCGCATTGGTTGCTCCAAAGGGCATAACAAGGAACTCACAATGCCCATATATGGATCTGAAAGCTGTCTTCGGGATGTCCTGCTCTCTGACTCTGATCTGGTGGTACCCTGACCGCAAATCAATCTTCGAGAATACTGCCGCTCCCTGAGTTGATCAAACAAGTCATCTATCCTTGGGAGAGGATATCTGTTCTTGATTGTCACCGAGTTCAGGGTACGATAGTCAACACATAATCTGGACGTACCATCCTTCTTTTTCACAAGAAGCATCGGGGCACCCCAAGGCGATCCACTAGCACGAATGAATCCCTTGGTCCTGAGTTCTTCAATCATCTTGTATAATACCTCCAACTCTGACGGCGCCATCCTGTAGACTCTCTCTGATACTGGTGCTGTCCCGGGAATCAAGTCGATAGTGAACTCGATCTCCCGTTCTGGCGGCATCCCTGGAAGCTCTTCTGGAAAAACATCTGGAAATTCCTCGACTATCCGGGGTAACTGCACTGCTGCTACGGCCATCCGCAATACTGGAGGAGAAGGTTCCACTTCGCCTCGAGAAAAGAAAAACTCCGGCTCGCCTGGAATGCTAAAAACAATTCTGCCAATATGGCAGTCTATCCTAGCATACTGGTCTCTCAACCAATCCATCCCTAAGACCACATCATAATCGGCCATCGGGAATTCTATCAGCCTAGCGGGAAACTCTCTACCGCTAACCACGATCCGACACGAGGAAAACACTCTATCTACTCCCACAAGACCGTTACCAGTAAGTATATTGAGCCTTACTGATAACGACTCGGGCTCCAGTCCTATCCGTATCGCGAATCGTGCAGACATAAATGAATACGATGCACCAGAATCAAATAATACTGAAGCGGGAAATGTGTTGACGAGAATAATACCTGCCACTACCTCACCTGGTGCCACTCCTTCTTCTCCCATGGTCAAAGCCAACACTTGACCATGTCCTCTAGGTGCTGGCCCTCTCTGCTGGAATCCTTGTTGCCTATTCTGGGCTTGCGCCTGGACAAACTGCTGAGGCCTTTGCTGATGAAAAGCCTGGGTCTGCATCGACAACGGCCTCGGAGAAGGAAACTGCTGCTGGACTGGTACTGGGGCTGGTCCCCTCACTGATGAACTGGTCCTGGCGGGTGATGAGTCAGTCCTGAACGGGCAGGACCCTACCTTGTGGTCTGGCGCTCCACAAAGCAAACACAATCCTCGAGCCTTGCGACACTCTGAAACAATATGTCCAGGCTTCCCACAATAAGAGCAGCCCATGGAGGAAGACTGCTTCTGCTACTGAGGATACGTCGGGGTTGAATGCTGAACCGACGTAACTGAAGCTGCCCTTCTCGGAGCTCCAATGGTCAAAGCCCTGGCTGCCGGGGCTGGGGCTGACGACTGATTCATCTGGCCGTGAGATCGCTTTCGACCTCCGATCCTGTCCACAATCCTCTGGAAGGTATACTCATGCCTCCTAGCTGCCCTCAATACCGCATCAAAAGTCTGATGCTCGAACTGCTCCACTGCCAGCAAAATCTCCAAGTGGAGTCCCTGTTGAAATCGCTGGGCTCCATCGAACTCGGTCGCCACCAAGGTGGGAGCAAACCGACTAAGCCTAGAAAACTCGGCCGCATACCCATCGACCGTCCTGTCCATCTGCTTTAAATTGATGAACTTGGTCTGAAGATTGTACCGAGCCATCGTATCGAAGTACTTGGTCCGGAACCTCTCACGGAATACTGCCCAAGCAATAGGCACCGCTAGTCCAATGGCCTGAGCCGCCCACCAGCTGCGGGCTAGATCCAATAACTGCAGGCGCACCACAGCCACCTTCTCATCTTTCGGGATCTTCGCTGCTTCCAATATCACCTCTGTATCCTGAAGCCACGCATCAGCAGCGATAGCGTCTTCGCTGCCAACGAAGAATGGAGGATTCAGACGCTTAAAACTGTTCGCTGCACTGTTTCCATGATGTCCACCTCTGCCGAGAGCATCTGCCACTGCCAGATGCAAGGCATCTCCTCGATGATTCTGCGATGCAAGCAACTCCCTGATAAGTCCAACTAAGGCTCTATCATCCTGCCTCGCGGGCTGGGCTGACTGCACCGGGGGTTCTGGATCTCCGAAAGGCATGGCCCGGGAGGCTGCTCCTGAGTGCTGGGCCTGGTCTTCTTGTTGCTGCTGGTCCACAGGGTGCGCTTCGCCTTGCTGATCAGCAGGTCCAGGAACAATGCCGCTGAAGAAGACGACATAGGGAACAATAAGGAAGGACCAAGACAGATTCAACGATACAAGCATGTGATCAGGTCGAGAATCTCAGGGATTAGAAGATACGGGCAGAGATCAAAGGCGAGTGCTGATTGAGACATCTATTCGGTAAACCCTCACGTATCTTGATTTACAAGACCTGCATGGGCCACCACTTAAACCATGTAACGCCCCAGAACCAGAATACTGGAGACCGGGGGCATACATAGCCAGCTACGTATAATGAAATAAAATCCATCCTACTATACGGTCACGACTATCTAGATACATGAGAGTTTAACTACAATCCATCAGTCTCTTATGGTCAATAACAAGCCTAATTGTCTCAATCTCAAGTAAGCAAGTAAAGTTACAAGATGTAAGATCACCAAATATACAATAGTAAGGCGTCCCAAACATTACACATCCAGCTGATCATGAAGCTAGTCATTACAAAATATGAGGACTAACAAGAGTTTAGTCATACATGATCAATCCTAGGATCTGTCAATCATGTTACAGTCCGTAGGAAGATAATAATAAGGTATGCAATACGAGCTAACAGGTGCTCGCCGGCTAAACGCCTCAAAATGAAATTTTTACAATAGAGTGGGAGAGCAAAAATAAACCCACTCGTTGCCCTGTTCACGCCTGATGGTCACCATCGGGCTGGAAGGTCGGTAGATCCTCTGAGGTAGCTCCGAAATCTGGCCACACAAAACCAGCTGGGTCAGATCCCAGAAAGAGCAAGTGCCACAAAGGAGGCTTCACTTAACTAAAACCAGCATATCATAAAATGTATTAAAGCAGTTAAAAGAACTGGAGGTAAAGAGATAACAACAGTCATAATGGAGTACGAAGGAACCATTCAAGTAGCTAGGTCACAACCCTTAAACCAAACAAGGACCGGGATTGTAATCCTTCACTTGAATAGAACTCCGTCTCCAATCTTGTTGGTAAGGTAAATCATTACAAGCATGACGTGGGGTGCAAAAATACAATAAACGAAGAGAGGACTTAGAACTGTTCCGGGAGCCAGGTTACAACCCTTAAACCAAACAATGACCGGGGTTGTAACCCTTCGTCTGAACAGACTCAGCCTCTGATCTTTATTGCTAAGAGTGACAATCATGCGATCAAACCTGCAATAATCGAGCACTGAAACTATACCATACAATCGTTTCCGGCCAATCAATGACTACGGCTTTCTACATTAGCTAACTAGGGTTATCACAATATGCAATGAGATGTTCCTCCAACCACAAGCCCTGCAGCTAATCCAGGTTATCCAGGCGACTTGGGTTCATTAAGCAGTGTATCGTTCCTTTCCATACATTAGTGAATTTGGACTTGTGCCCTACTCGTCGGCAGGCTGCAAGTCCCACAATGGTGGCCGGGATAACGGGATCGCCTGTAGCTGGGAAAATCTCTCATGACTACTGAATTATTTTAGTTTTTAGCCTTAGCCATTTATAGTGGGTACCCCTGACCGTGGTACTCAGGGATCCCTGTCCTAAACATGATGCAAATATTACCGGTTCAATTGTACAAACACAATCACCCACGGTGTCCAGGCCATCCAATCTTGTCATGTCATGTTCACTGTCAGGAGTGCGCCGCGTCGGGCCACTATCATGTCATGTCAAAAGTGCACCTCAACGGGTCACCATCGTGTCAGGAAATAATTAATTTAGCACAAGTACACATTTAGTAATTAAATATTAGAAGGGACAAGGGCTGCGGGGGAACTCATGCGGCTCGAAAAATTTCCATGCGGCTGACTGTCACTTGGCCATATGCGGTTAAGCCATTAAATACGTTCATGCGACTAACAAATTATATAAATATAATAATTATAAGCATGATAAATAGAAGCATGCATGCTTGCAGGCAATTAAATATATTAAATACATTAAGTATAATATATTAATATATATTATATCATATATTAATATATATATTAAAGGTATGCTAGCTTGCATGCGGCTGATGTCGTTCCCCATAAGATAATATTAAACATCACGGTAAAAGCAAGCCATGCGGCTCTCTATTGCTCCTATATGCGACTGAAATGCATCAGAGAATGCATAAAATATGTTCTATTGCTCCCTTTAGAGAATGCCTTTAATAAAGCATTAAAGGCATGCATAAAATATTGCATTAAATGCATATACGGCTGTGCTAGGGAAAATGCATTAAAGCAAATGCATTAAAGTATACAATATATATAGTATCAAAGCATTAAGGACTAAAATGCATAAAGCATTAAGTATCAACATAAGGATTAAAATGCATAAAGCATTAAGTATTAAACATGAGGACAAAAATGCATAAAGCATTAAGTATTAAACATGAGGACAAAAATACATAAAGCATTTAGTATTAATCATGAGGAATAAAATGCATAAAGCATTTAGTATTAATCATGAGGACTAAAATGCATAAAGCATTTAGTATCCAGAAGCCTATGCGGCTCTCTAATAGTGCATGCATTATTATGCATTATTATAATGCATATGCGGCTGTATAGATTATAATGCATATGCGGCTGTATTATAATGCATAGATTATAATGCATTATTGTAATGCATATGAATGTTTTGATTGAAATGAATGCATGCGGCTCACTTTATAATTCTCATACGACTGACTTTATTTCCCAGCCCACGTGAAGGCTTGCCAAGCATGCATGCATGAGCTCTAGTTAGTGCCTTTAAGGCATTAATTGCCAAGCAAGCTAAAATGCTTGAAAAACATTATTTCTAAAGCAATTTCAAATGATGCATATGCGGCTCATTTAGTTAAGGGCCATGCGGCCAGCAATGCCATACAATTAATTGCATGCTGTTAAATTGCTGAGTACTATTAACTAATGCTCAAGCAACTGCCCAAGCCCCTATGCGGCTAAGCACCGTTGCTTGTACAAGTATTTAACGGCCATGCGGCTAGCAAAATTTTGTAGATCAAATTTGGACCAAACGAAATTCTCTGCAACATGGGATCACCAACTAGCAAAATGCAAGTTTGATAGATCCAAAATTGTAGAAACCGAAAATACCACAAAGCTAGATCTACGAAAATTTAACCATAAAAATAAAAAATGCCAAGTACTAAAGTGGTTTAGAAACACATGAGAAAGACAATGGAACAATAAAAATGGACTTCCTCCATGAAGCAAGGTGCACTTGCCTAAGCTCTCCCCCTCTCTCTTTCTCTCTCTGGTGGTTGAAGAAGTAATGGTGGAGAAGAAGTAATGAAGAGGGAGAAAGGTTAGTGGGATATTTAATGAAGAGGGTGGTGGTAGGTGGGAGTGGTTCACATAAAACCGAACCATGCAAACCAAGCCGAACCAAGTCAAGTTGGGGCCGAACCAACCAAGGAAACATGCAATACGGGTCTAAATATGTACACGTATACCGAGATACGTGATACGAACAATGGTCATTACAGTGTTAAATAGGTTGGGCGACCCGAAATTTGACCTTGAACAGGCCCGATAAACGCTACTATGGGTCAACTCGGGGCGGTCAATGGGCTGACCCGGCCTGATCCACAAAGATTACGGATCTGGGTTGGGTCCGACGAAGCAGTCCGATAGCTCGGTGTCGTCCGGTTTAAAAATCGGTCTGAATCGATTTAAGACTATAAATTTTGTCGACCCGGACCGGACCAGCCCAATCCAACAACCCGATCTAGGATCAGTCCATGCATGGTCAACCTGGTCAGAACCACACCACACCCTATATATATATATATATATATATATATATATTTTTACCCTATATATATATATATATATATATATATATATATATATATATATATATATATATATAGAATGAGGCTTCAAAACGACTCAAAAGTGAGCCGTCTAAGCCGTCATTATATCACGGTTCATTTTATTTAAAAATTTTTTTATTATAAAAATTGTTGAAAAAAGTTTAAATTTGCCAACATGGAGAATCGAGCTCAACTAAACAAGAAAAATACCTCACACCTTAACCACATGAGTTAGAAGAGATACGTTAATATAGTTGAATACTATTCTTATTATCAGTTATTATACGTGCAAAACACGTACATTTACTAGTATATATATATATATAAAAAATATATCTATATATATATATATATATATATATATATATATATATATATATATATATATATATATATTAAAAAAAAAAAATATATATATATATATATATGCTAAATTACTAGAATAGTTCATATTATAGTCATTTTATGAAATGTTAATATGTACCAAAATATCCCCATTATGACAGTTTTTAGCCGTTTGAGGGATATTTAGATCAATTTGCTGAAAATAACCAAAATACTCCTATAACAACTATATTTGGTATTAGGGATAATTTTGCACCCTAAAATCCTATAAATAAGACACAATCCATCAAAATTAATTACAATTTTTTCTATCTCTTGCAATATTAACGAGCAGTCTAGTGTGAAGAGGTTATTTATTATCATAAAAAAATCAACTACCACATCAATTGCAAGATGAACAACCTCAACGCGCACCGCAACAAGGACCTCAATTCGAAAATTTGACAATATTTTAGTGGATTTTACAATGAGCGCGACACAAAAAGGATATCCTTGAATAGAGTTGTTGTTGAATGCTTGTATTATAGGAAATGACTCAAATGGGAGCCTAAGGCCTCGTTTGGTTCGCAGAATGGAAGGGAAAGGAAATCAATTCCTTGTCAATTCCTTTCCTTTGGAAAACTTTAATTCCTATTGATTTTCCTTTTCGATGTTTGGCAATGCCAAGGAATTTGGAAACGAAAGTGAATACTTCAATGTGGAAAAATGATTCCTTCCTTGGATGGATGGAATCACTTTCCCCCCTAATTTTCCTTCCATTGGGAATCACTTTCCTTTCCTCATCAGTTCCTTGGGCACCCAAACATAGGAAAGTAATCACTTTCCTTTCCCAACCGGGAGATTCTGCGAACCAAACGAGGCCAAAGGTTTAAGGATTCTACATAGGCATCTGAAAAAGTGTGTATTTAGTACTCTTGTATTTTATACACTATTTTTTAATATATATTATTGTTGTTAGATAGGTCGTTAATACGTGTCAGTAGTATCAATAAACATAATTTGAATTATGTACGACTAGTGTATGAACCTAACTATTATTTATTTTATTTCAGATCTTATTATGTATTAGTATGACTAATTTTAATTACATTAATATTTTTTTTTAAAACCGGAGCATCACTACCAGATCCTGATAAAATAACATTGGACCCGGCCCGGCCCGATACACAACATGACCTTCCATGCCTCATCGTATTTATCTTATTTTATTCTCCTCTCCCTGCCAAAATCCCCCATCTTCATCATCGTCTTCAACTTCACTTGCTCACCATTGTCGTCAGCCACCGGAAGACAGCAACAATAGAAGCAGCTAGGGGCAGACGCTCCCCACGCCCTCGCCCCTGACGCCACACCTCCCCAACATGACCGCCCAGGTCATGGTCGAACCCTTTGCACCACTCACCTAATGTCTCGACAGCCTCACCGTTGCACGTCTGCTGAGCCTGTACAGTGCCACTACTTCTCCACAGCTTGCTTGCATCCTGCGGTGCCACCCTGTCCCGTCATCGGCCCAACTCCACGCCCATGCTCACGTGCAGTGCCGGACTTTTAATTTCGAGACCTGAGGTAAATCCTAAAATTGGTATTTTTATTTATTTATTTATAGATAATAATATAATAGTATTTTCAACAATAAAATAATAATAAAAATTTAGCATCCAAAATAATATATGTTACAATGAAATACTAAAAACAATCAGCAACAATTTACACAAAAGATAGATTAATAAATTATAAAGTCCACGAAATTGACTCATTCTAGTAGTTTTTTTTAGAAACAACACCCAATCGTAGTCTTCGACTCCGGGTAGTAGATCAACTCAGCATGAATAACTATATGCATTAGCGTTAATACATTGTTTAATAAATTATAAGTTGTTGGGTTTTGGCCTTTGTATTAGAAACTTTAGTTCCACATCGGCTAGGCCAAAGGAGTTGTATCTCTATATATTAGCTATGCTATTTTAGAGATGCACATGTGGTATGGAGGTGCACATGGGTGTGCCATGTGGGGTTATTTTTCTAATGGAAAAAATGCTAAATAAACAATTGAAAGCATTCATGCTTTTTGCTCTTGGAAAATTTATTTCCATGGGAGCTAAGCCCCGTATGGGCTTAGCGACTCGGACTCGGACTCGGACTCGGGCTCATGAGGTGTAATGTGACGTTTTGTTGGCACACTTTGCACTTAGCACAGGTTGCACGACCATGTGCACGTCAAGTGGCATGCCCAGTTGCGCGCACAGGTGCACGCTCAGTTACACGGTTGGCGCATGGTGCGCAGGTGGCACAAGTGGCTCAGTACGCATTCAGCGCGTGGTGTACAAGACGCGCGGGGTACACGAGGTGCGCAACTTACTTCAGATCGTGCCTGTGCATGATCTGAGCGGTTACTGCACGTTCAGAGTGGTTATTACTACGTCCTGAATGTTGTGCTAACCGAGCAGTTGCTACTCGGGCCTATAAAAGGTCTCTTCTCTCTCACAGGCAAGGTACACAAAGCATATACAGTGAGTTACGAAAGTTTACAAGTGTTTCTTAACACAAGTAAACAGAGGCTGTGAGAGAGAAGAGAAGCTTTGCGCCAACGTTGCTTTTGTACGGGAGTCCGTGTATGATACGAGGAGTCAGAAGAGCAGAAGTATTCTAAAGTTCTTCGACGAACTTGCTAGTTCATGAAAGTTATTCGTGTGGGACGGATATTGCTTTGAGCAACGATGATCATTCACCCCAGCAAGATATTTATCCATCAATCGCCAGTCATCTTCATCTTCTTCGCTGCTGTGGATTACGAAATCTTTTTAGATTCTCGTAATATCATATGCTGCTGTAACGAGATCTTCTTAGATCTTCGTTAAACTTGCGCAATCTTCCCAGAAGTGTTGCGTTAGAATATTGTTTTTACAATTGTTTCATCTTCTCAGTTTTCTATCGAAAAATTGTGCCCCGACACTGACAATCTCAAAGCTATATTGCTACGATGGAAAACTTTAATGCTTCACTCCTCAATACTGACTTCTGTAAGTTAGAAAAGTTTGATGGAGAGCATTATCAAGTCTGGAAGAGGAAGGTTTATCTCACTCTTCAACTCAGAGACGTTGATCACGTGCTTCTTGAAGAGGAACCTACTGTTCCAGATGTTGGGTCTGCTACCGCAATCACTGTGGCTACTAAACTTCAGGCCAAGTGGAGAAGGGAGAATAGCATTTGCAGGCTGCTTATCCTGAATGCTATGAAAGATTCCCTATCAGAATGCTACAGTAAGAAGACTATTGCTAGAGACATATGGGAGTCTTTGGAGAAACTGTACGAAGAAGACAAAAATAGGAGCAAGATATTTGTGGTTGAAAAATATCACAAATGGCTCATTGAGGACGAGAAGTCCATGCTGCCGCAGGTGAAGGAATTCTTGAATCTGCGACAGAAGCTGGAAGACGAGGCGATGCCCCTCCACGATAAGTTTGTTGTTGGAGGGATTGTCTCGAAGCTCCCCACTGGATGGAGTAAGTTCTATGCAAACATGCATAGGAAGAAGCTTGAGATCAGCCTTAAAGATCTCTTGCAGGAAATCTATATTGAGGATCAGATACGGGCTCAACTGTAGGTGGACGCACTGTCCAAGCAATTGGCTAACGCCATTCTGGTTCATACCAAGGAACCAAGGGGAAAGCAGGCGGCTTCCCACAGCAAAAAGAAGGACCCTGACAATCTGAAAGTCAAGGGAACTTCGTTCAAGCAAAAGAAGCCAAAGTCCCATTTGGCTTGTTTCAAGTGTGGTAAGAAGGGCCACTTCAAGAATGAATGCAAAGCAAAGACCAAGCAATCAGAGCAAGGAGAGCCTAGTAAGGTATCTATGATCACTGACGTTGTTGTTATGATTGCACAGGTTGATGCGGTAGGGACTGACTCTGACTTGTGGGTAGACACTGGAGCCACCTGCCATGTCTGCTCCAGCAAGAAATGGTTCACCACGTACACACGTACTTCTGAAGTGGTTATGGTGGCAAACCAGGCACAAGCTGAAGTGCTCGGGATTGAGACGGTGGTATTGAAGCTGACTTCTGGCAAGTCTCTGACGCTTCAAGGCGTGAAGCACGTACCTGCTATCTCCAAGAACCTGATCTCAGGAGGCCTACTCTGCAACGTAGGCCTCAGGATGGACATCAATACTGGCCAGATGGTGATGTCTATCAAGGGAACATATTTCGGGAAAGCTTTTTATACCGAAGGAATGTTCAAAATTCAGCTTGTAAATCAGTCCAATATTATTAATGCAATTACTCCTTCTGCTTATACTTTTGAGTTGTGACATAATAGACTAGAACATGTTCATTGTAAACGAATAAACAAAATATCTAGTCTAGGGATTATCTCCAAGTGTGGGGGTAAGGTAGAGAAATGTGAAGTTTGTGCTCAAACAAAGATCACAAGGAAATCCTTTCCTCAGGTTAATCGAAGTACAGATCTTCTGGAGTTGGTACACTCCGATATCTGTGACTTCAAACAATTCTCTACAAAGGTCGGGATAAAGTATTTCATAACTTTCATCTATGACTTCTTAAAGTATGCGTTCGTCTACTTGCTGAAGACTAAAGACGAAGCATTCGAGAAGTTCAAGGAGTTCATAGCCGAAGCTGAGCGGCAGACTGGACAACAACTCAAAATAATAAGAAGTGATCTAGGTGGGGAGTACATGTCTCATGAATTCGTATCGTTCTGCAAAGAACATGGAATTGTCAATGAGATAACGGCCCCGTACTCTCCTCAATCAAACGGAGTAGCAGAGAGGAAGAACAGAACGTTAACAGAAATGATTAACTCAATGCTGTTGACTGCGGGTCTTCCAAAGTGCTACTGGAGAAAAGCTGCATTGACGGCCACTTTTTTCTAAATAGAGTGCCTCATGCAACTTCAGACATTACTCCTCATGAACTCTGGTTCAAGGTCAGATCTAACTTGAATGTCATTCGAGTGTGGAGGTGTCTGGCATGTCAAGCTTCAAGATCTGAAGATTCAGAAGCTTGGGACAAGGACTACTAAGACGATCTTCTTGGGGTATGCCGAGAAGAGTGATGCTCAGAAATTTCTTGATATTGAGTCAAATTATATCATTGAATCTCGCAACACAGAATATTTTGAAAACAAATTTGCAAGGCACAAGAATATTGTTCTTGCGGATGTACCGGAGAACAATGAGGGTGCGCAAAAAACTAAAGTATTCAATAAAGATGTGGCCCAAGAAGATGTTGTTGAAACATCGATTGAACCAGAATAAGCTGAGCCGTCAGCTAAGCATGTGAGGAGGCCAAAGGACTTCGGAAGTGACTTTGTCACCTATCATGTGGAAGCAGATCCGTTTACCTATGATGAGGCGATGAAGACCAGAGACGCAGTTTTCTGGAAGGAGACGATTGACAATAAAATTGATTCCATCACCTCAAATAACACTTGGGTGTTGGTTGATCTTCCTGAAGGAGTAAAACCCATCGGATGCAAATGGATCTTCAAGAAGAAGATGAAAGCAGACGGAACTATTGACAAGTTCAAGGCTAGGTTGGTAGCCAAGGGGTTTTCTCAGAAGCAGGGGATTGACTACTTTGACACGTATGCTCCAGTAGCCCGGATGACCACCATCAGAATGTTGATTGCTCTTGCAGCAATACATAAGATGGTGATACATCAGATGGATGTGAAAATGGCTTTTCTAAATGGCGAGCTGACCGAAGAGATTTACATGCAACAGCCAGAGGGATTTGTCGTCAAGGGTCTTGAAGATAAAGTCTGCAAGTTGGTAAAATCTTTGTACGGTCTTAAACATGCTCCCAAGATGTGGCATGAGAAATTTGACAAAGTTATAAGGTCAAATGGCTACATGGTCAGTGCGACGGACAAGTGTGTTTACACGAAGTTCGCTGATGGAAGAGGTATGATCGTTTGTCTGTACGTGGACGACATGCTTATCCT
Source organism: Iris pallida (assembly GCA_029216955.1). Lineage (NCBI taxonomy): Eukaryota > Viridiplantae > Streptophyta > Magnoliopsida > Asparagales > Iridaceae > Iris > Iris pallida. Next base: position 8,181,335 of record JANAVB010031416.1, on the reverse strand, counting down.
AGGTACGGATATGGGTTGTGTCATAGAGACAAAGAAATTCATCTCGAGCAAGTTCAGTATGAAGGACTTGGGGGAAGCTGATGTGATCTTAGGGATCAAGATCATCCGGACAGACACTGGACTAGTGCTATCACAGTCTCATTATATTGAGAAAATGATCACTCGTTATGGGTATCAGGATCTTCCAGGGATCGATACGCCGTACATGTGTGATCTGAAACTGAAGCCTAATTCAGGAAAAAGCGTCAGGCAGTTGGAGTATGCAAGCGTAATCGGAAGTTTGATGTATGCTACTACTGCTACAAGGCCTGACATAGCTTTCGCCGTGGGAATGCTGAGTCATTTTACGAGCAACCCAGGTATTGAACACTGGAAAGATGTGAAACGGGTTATGAGATATCTTAAGAAGACTCAGACATATGTACTGTACTACAACAGAGATCCGCCGGTAGTGAAAGGTTTCAGTGATGCCAGCTGGTGCTCAAAGGTGAAGAGCGAGAGGTCCACAGGTGGATTCATTTTCATATTGGATGGAGCTGCTATATCGTGGAAATCGAAGAAGCAGACTATGCTCTCGCGATCATCCATGGAATCTGAGTTCTTTGCACTTGATACCGCAGCCGAGAAAGCAGAATGGCTTCGGGAGCTCATGTATGATCTTCCAGTGGTTGGGGCACAAATATCGACGATACCGATATTGTCACTCCCCGATCCCGATATACGTATTCTTTCATGAATTCTGTACATGGTATCTTGTATTTAGCATGTGTATAATTCTATTTATTATTATTAATGGTTGCATGTAGCTTTTAAGCATGTCATTAGTGGAATGGTTAGAGCATGTTTAGAGATTAGGGTTTCCTTAAGCCAACCCTCACACACTATAAATAATCTCTTCCACACTCTCTTTCCTCATTCACTCTCTCATTTATTTCCCTCAACCACCAACCCTCTTAGGCAAGTGCAACTTGTTCAAAAGTGGAGATTTGTGCATTTTCATTCTTGATTTTTTTTCCTTTGATATTATTTGTCTATATTGTTCTTCTCTTCATTCTCTACAAGTTTAGTTCTTGGAGTTTTTGATTTTAATGGCTAGTTTTGTGTAGATCTAAGTTTTTAAAACTAGAGTTTTATGGATTTTCAAGGTTTTGATCTATCAAACTTGGTTGTTTTCGAAAACTAATGGTCCGACGTTGTAGGAAATCTCATTCTACCCAATTTTGGCTTTTGAACCGCCGAATTTTGACTTATTTTGAGGAAGTTATGCCCAAAATAATATTTGGACATCTCCTAGGTTCATCTGTCCTGGTTCTGGTAGGGACGATGAATAGTGCCACAGGAATGAATAGTACCGCATGGATGTATAGTGTCACAGGAATAAATAGTGCCGCATGGATGCATAATGTCGCATGAAATAAATAGTGCCGCAGAAATGAATAGTACCACATGGATGAATAGTATCGTATGGATGCATAGTACCGCAGGAATGAATAGTACCACAGGAATGCATAGTGCCGCAGGAATGAATAGTGCCGCATGGATGCATAGTGCCACATGGAATGAATAGTGCCGGATGGATGCATAGTACCACTAGAATGAATAGTATTGCATGGATGCATAGTGCCGTATGGAATGAATAGTGCCGCAGAAGGTCGCATAGTGCCGCAGAATGCCGCATAGTACCTATTTTGGCTTTTTTGGCTATTTTTTTGTCCTATTTGGCTGAATTGTGGCCAGAATTTTTTTCAACTTCTAACATGAAAGTTGTAGATCTTTGTCTTGGCTTCAAGAATCTTCATGTCTCACTTTAACCAGAATTCATATGTGACTTTGTCACCTTGTGCACCTTTTACCTTGCACATTGCCCGTGCGCCGTTTGGGCCACTTCATGACTTGCGAGCACTTCATACCCTAAGTGCGTAGTGCATTTTTGTTCTCTTCCCTCTTGTGTCTTGGTCCTCATTCCTGATCTGACTACCTATGTGTGTGCTGGATAACCCTATGCGTGTACTAAGGTACAATCTACGTGAGCACCGAGGTGCTATCCTATGTGCTAAGTGTTCCTACGTGATACCTGCTAGTACCTTCAAGAGTCCAGCATTTACATAGCGAATGGTCGGTAACAATGACGTGGTATGTGTTGTGTGTTGCATTACACCAAGAAGGGGGTACATACGTATGACTCCATGAGCCAGTACGGATCCCTTCTTGGGGTACTCGTACAATGTACGACATCTAGGAGAGTGAGCATATGACCACAACATGTGAACTCCGAGGATAACCTAGGGATTAACTAGGCAACTAACTTGGTAGATGCATTGGGTGAGAAGAATCCCGAGATCGTGCCATACTAGCCACCCCAGGTCCAGTCCTGACGTGTCGGGTTGACCGCCACGGATATGGTTTCATTCGCCTACAGCGGATGGCTATATTCGACTTCTACGAGCTATGTGTTATATGTTTTAGCGCGGTAGCCCTCCGGGGGACCGATGCATAATTAATGTGCTATATGTCTTATGGTTTGGCTAGCCCTGCTGGGTTGACACGATATGAGGATTCCTTTTAATCAGTATCGCGGGGATAACTCCGCCAAATATGGAAAGTCGTAGGAATGAATGGCCGCTTGAAAAACGACTTGATTGTGCCTTGTGCCTTCCATTAGTAGCCGAGAGACATGGACTGTCATGGTGCGTGGTCCAACCCATGTCCTTGTTTGGTGGTTGGGTTGGTCTATCGTGCTAGGACAGGCTGTGGACCGAGGTTACGACCGAAAGCTTTTATTATTACTAGTATTATTATTTTATGCTTGGGTTTTATCTCTCTTTTGTGCTCCCTTGTGGTACTTGCTATTCGGGGCTGATCCCGTTGGTTTTGTTTGGCCAGATCTCGTAGCAGCGCCTGAGGACCCAAACTTCTTCTCCGACATCAATAGTGCATACTAGAAGCATGGCTGGCGGGGGACTCGAGTGGGTTTCTTCTCCACCACTCTAGCATCTTTACTCATGTTCTGGCGTTTAGCTACCGACATCTGTTTAGCCGGCTAATCTGGATATTTTATCTTTTACATAATTTTTAATTAAATCAGACTGCAGCTGAATACAATTATGTACCTATGACTCTCTGGGCTAGCTAACTTATAAAGCTAGATCCCCATGATCATTTTGATGAAGCGCCGGGGACGCCTTACTGCTTTATCTCATATGTTCATTAATTGATGTTTTCTTGCTTTGAATGATTGAGACATAGATGCTTTGTGAGACCATAGGAGACTTGAATGTAGCATGCACTCCCTTGTCTCTTGACAGCCATGATCGCCGTATGACGTTTGTATACCTCATATGGAGTAGCTGGTCTAGTCCGTCTCCGTATTTCGGTACTGGGGCGTGACAAAGTTTTATTGGTGGCCCATGCAGGTCTGATTTTCAGACTTGAGGGGTGTTACTATTATAGGAGTCTCAATCAAAACTTGTTCCATTTGAATCTCTTGCCTCGACTTCTCTTTTCTCACCTTGATTGATAACCTGAATTGCATCCTCGAATCTTCCTCGTCATGTTATTTAATATCATGTATCTTTCCCTATAGGGATGCTTCTTTCTTAGTAGCTGGCGAGGCCAACATGGAGGAACGTCCAGTAGAGCATGGCTCGACGGGGCAGCAACATGAAAGAATACCTTCTCCTGGCCAGATCCGAGTGGAAGTGATATCAGAGCCAGTGGAACCGCAGATTCTAGAAACTCCTGTACCCCCAGCGGTGCCGGCAGCGACGACAGTACCTGATACTGCAGCACTCCTAGAGGTTATCCGGGGATTCTTGGCCACTCAGCAGTGTCAGGTTGTTGCCCATCAGCAACAACAGACCCAGCAGCAGGAACAGAATGTGCTACTGAATCAGGGGTTACAATTAGCCCTTGAGAGAAATGTCAAGAATAATTCGGGAGCGTCGGAGAGGTTTTGTCGACTGAACCCGAGATACTTTGACGGCACGGAGGATGCCATCACGGCGGATGCTTGGCTTCAGGATATTGAGGCCATATTGACCGTAATAAAGGTTCCAGCAGAAGAGAAGGTTGACTAGGTCAGATTGTTACTTCAGGATCTCGCCCGCGACTGGTGGGCATCGAAAGAGGTTGGAATGAGGCGTCCTATTCCTTGGGATAGCTTCAGTACCAAATTCAAGGCTAAGTACTTTGGCGTGGTAGCGCGGTATGAGCTACAACATAGGTTTATCAGTCTCAAGCAGGCTGGTAAGACGGTGGATGGATATGCAGCGGAGTTCTGCAGACTGAGTCGGTTTGCACCGACGATGGTAGCTACAGAGCCAGAGAAGGCTATGAGATTCCAGCAGGGACTTCATTTGGAGATTCTATAGCTACTAGAAGGGCACGACTATCAGACTTTTGACGCCATTTTAATGGCAGCTCGGAGGCATGAACTCACCCAATAAAGGTTGGTGACAAGACATGGGGCCAGAAGAGGTCTCATCCCCAGAGTAGGGGTGGAGGAGCAGTGCAGCGAACATCGACGCCAGCACCTGGCATCCGTATTCATGAGTCAGGAGCACCACGGAGGACGGCGATATCAGAGATAACAATACCAGTTCGGCATTAGCAGCCGAAGAACCAGCATCAGCGCCAAGGGGCGTCCATTGGATGTACTTACTGTGGTAAGGGAGGGCACACTAGGGATGTGTGTCGTTCAGCTTACGGATTGTGCATGAGGTGTGGCAGTCTAGACCATAGGATTGCCAATTATCCTATGATGCAAAGGCCAGGAGGGCCAGTTCAGCAGTTTTTGGCGTTGCCAGCTCCGGGGACAGCATCGAACAGAGGACCAGCATTGGCGGTAAGGCCGCTAGCCCAGCGTCTGCCGACGCAGGCTCAGATGTTTCGCCAGGCGCAAAACTAGAAAGGCCCGCAGAGGCCGCAGCAACAACATGGTCGAGGAAGACAGCAGCAGGGAGCTCAGCAGGGCCAGGGCCAGGCCTTCACCTTATCACTGGAGTATGCACTAGCTTCAGGCAACGTGGTTGCAGGTAATGTTTCTGTTACCTTTTTTTCTGCAGTAGCATTGTTTGATTCGGGGGCTACCCACTCTTTTATATCTGCACGATTTACGACACGTATTGGATTGAAGTTTGAGGCTTTGCCAGCGAGGATGAATATACTCACTGGTAATGGGCTCGTAGGAGTTAGCAGAGTGTGCTTAGCGTGTCCGGTCGTAGTGAGTGGGCGATTATTGTCCGCATCTTTGATTGAGTTCCCTATGGGCAACTTTGATATTGTCCTAGGCATGGACTGGTTGAGAGACAGTCATGCGACGATAGATTGTCGGGGAGGTAGGGTAGTATTTAATGTACCTGGCATTGAAGAGTTCGGCTTTGTTCGATCATTGGAGGATCGACCCAAGGGCATTGTTGCAGAAGCATTGGCAGAGCAGGAGCAGATACCAAGAGTGGTCAGAGAATTTCTTGATGTATTTCCATATGAGCTTCCAGGTTTACCACCGGTGAGAGATGTGGAGTTTTGCATTGAGTTGAATCCTGGAACGGAGCCTAAAGTCGGCAGAGTTTATAGGATGTCACAGTCAGAGTTGGACAAGTTGTACCAGCATGAAGAAGAACCGGAGGCAAAGCAGTTTATCCGAGACAGTGAATCACCCTGGGCAGCACCGGTGATTTTAGTACCCAAGAAGGATGGATCGACGCGAATGTGCATTGATTACCGGCAGTTGAATGCAGTGACAGTGAAGAACAAGTATCCGTTACCAAGGATTGATGACTTGTTTGATCAATTGAGTAAGGCCTGTGTCTTCTCTAAGATTGATCTTCGATCTGGATATTATCAAGTGAGGGTCCGGGAGCAGGACATACCCAAGACAACATTTAGATAACGGTATGGGCATTATGAGTTTCTGGTGATGACATTTGGACTGACTAATGCCCCAACAGTATTCATGGATTTGATGAATCGCATCTTTATACCATATTTGGATAAGTTTGTAGTAGTGTTTATAGACGACATCCTCGTCTATTCCAGTAGTGAAGAAGAACATGAGAAACATCTTCGGACAGTTTTGCAGACCTTGAGGGAGCATCAACTTTATGCGAAGCTTAGTAAATGTGAGTTTTGGTTAGATCATATTTCGTTCCTGGGACACATTATTTCTGGAGCAGGAGTGTCAGTAGATCCGAAGAAGGTTGAGGCAGTAGAGAATTGGCCAGTTCCGAAGACAGTAGCAAATGTGCGTAGTTTCCTAGGATTTACAGGTTACTACAGGAGGTTCATGGCAGACTTGGCCAGAATTTCGGCACCCTTGACGCATTTGACACATAAGAATGTAGAGTTTGTTTGGTCAGCAGAGTGTCAGACATCATTTGAAGAGTTGAAGAAGAGATTAATCTCAGCCCCGATCTTGACACTTCCAGTAGGATCGGGAGGGTTTACAGTGTATTGTGACGCATCCGGGAAGGAACTTGGGTGTGTATTGATGCAGCATGGTAAGGTGATAGCATATGCATCTCAACAGCTTCGGGACCATGAGAAGAACTATCCGACCCACAACCTAGAATTAGCAGCAGTAGTATTTTCGCTTAAGTTATGGAGGCACTATTTATATGGGGATCGAGTGAAGATTTACACTGATCATAAGAGCTTAAAGTATGTATTCACCCAGAGGGACCTGAACATGAGACAGAAAAGATGGTTGGAATTACTGAAGGACTTTGATGTAAATCTTTAGTATCATCCAGACAAGACGAATGTGGTAGTAGATACCTTGAGCAGGAGATGTGGTGCATTCATTTTAACCTCGCAGAGGCATATATTGGAAGATCTTCAGGAAAGGGGAATTGAAGTGATCTTGCCACAAGATACGGGAGTTATGGCCAGTTTGCATATTCAGTCTACTTTAGTAGAGAGGATCAGAGCAGCCCAGGCAGGGGATCCGCGGATCCAGAAGCTTCGATCAGAGTGTGAGTTAGGTCTCAGGAAGGAGTTAGTAATCCATGAGGATGGTACACTTAGGTTCAGAAATCGTCTTTTTGTACCAGGTGGAGACCTTCGACATGAAGTTATGTCAGAGGCTCATAGTTCTCCTTATTCTATTCATCCCAGAGACACAAAGATGTACCAGGATATGAAGCAGCACTTTTGGTGGAATGGCATGAAGAGGAAGATAGCGAGGTTTGTATCCAGATGTTTGGTATGTCAGCAAGTGAAGGCAGAGCAACAGAGACCAGCAGGATTGTTACAGCCGCTTCCTATTCCGGAGTGGAAGTGGGAGCACATCACGATGGACTTTGTGACCGGTTTACCTAGATCTCCGACCGGTCGAAATGCAGTTTGGGTAATCGTAGATTGGCTCACGAAGGTTGCTCATTTTCTTTCTTTCAGAGTAGGGCAGTCTACTAAACAGTTGGCAGAAATGTATATGAAGCAGATAGTGAGGCAACATGGTGTTTCTGTCAGCATAGTATCAGATCGAGACACACGATTCACCTCTTACTTTTGGCGGAGTTTGCATCAAAGTTTGGGTACCAAGTCACAGCGGCGTAGCACCACAAATAGGCAGTTAGCCTAATGCTGTATGTTAAAATAAAGAGTGGTGTAGTCAGCACTACAAAGAGGAGGAGTTTCTCATGTTACAGTGGCACGACACCACGATGAGGTACCCGGTTAGGGATAAAGCCTCGGCCTTGCAAGCCATGTCGTTGCGGCGTAACACCGCAAGGGAGCCTAAGGCTTCATGCTGGGTAGTTTTGTACTACAAAGAGGCGGTGGCGTCATGCTACAGTAGTATGCCACTACGATAAGGTTCCCGTTACGGGGCAAGTCCTCGACTTTAAACCATGTCATAGCGGCGTAGCACCGCAAGGGAAGCGCAAAGCGCTTCATGCCATGTCTCTTTATAATGAACTCACCTATAGTGTATGGACAAAGAGATATCAGGCCGTCTCTTGAGGGTAAATTTGTAGACGCCCAAAATTATACACTGAAACCAGGCTGGTACAGGGCCTTTAATGTGTAACTAGAAGCACATGTAACTACATTATGTGAGTGGAAAGAATTTCAGCTATGGTGCAGAATTCAAGGCTTAGTCTATTCTTGTATTATAGTATGTTGTTTGACCCATGCGGGAAGATTCAAGTCGTATGGACAGTTACTGTGGGGAACACTTATACCCATATATAGAGATATGTGGGGGATTGTTGGATTTTGGCCTTTGTATTAGAAACTTTAGTCCCACATCGGCTAGGCCAAAGGAGTTATCTCTATATATTAGTTATGCTATTTTAGAGATGCACATATGGTGTGGAGGTGCACATGGGTGTGCCATGTGGGATTATTTTTCTAATGAGAAAAAGGCTAAATAAACAATTGAAAGCATTTATGCTTTTTGCTCTTGGGAAATTTATTTTCATGGGAGCTAAGCCCCGTAGGGGCTTAGCGACTCGGACTCAGACTCGGGCTCATGGGCTCATGAGATGTAATGTGGCGTTTTGTTGGCGGACTTTGCACTTAGCACATCAACATCGTCGCTAGGCGCATAGTGCGCTTAAGTTGCGCTCGTTGCGTGAGCTACTTGCGCGACCAGGCACGCTGCCAGGTTGCGCGGCCAGGTTGCGTAGGCCAAGTTGTGCGGCCAGGTGCGCTGCCAGGTTGCGCGGCCAAGTTGTGCGACCAGGTGCGTGCCCAGTGGCGTGCCCAGTTGCGCGCACAGGTGCGCGCTCAGTTGCACGGATGGCGCAGGGTGCGTAGGTGGCACAAGTGGCTCAGTGCGCGTTCATCACGTGGTGTACAAGGCGCGTGGGGTGCACGAGGTGCACAACTTGCTTCAGATCGTGCCTGTACATGATATGAGCGGTTACTGCACGTTCGGAGTGGTTATTACCACGTCCCGAATGTTGTGCTAACCGGACAGTTGCTACTCGGGCCTATAAAAGGTCTCTTCTCTCTCACAGGCAAGGTACACAGAGCATATACAGTGAGTTACGAAAGTTTACAAGTGTTTCTTAACACAAGTAAACAGAGGCTGTGAGAGAGAAAAGAAGCTTTGCACCAACGTTACTTTTGCACGGGAGTCCGTGTACGATACGAGGAGTCAGAAGAGCAGAAGTGTTCCAAAGTTCTCCGATGAACTTGCTGGTTCCTGGAAGCTATTCGTGTGGGGCGAATATTGCTTTGAGCAACAGTGATCATTCATCCCAGCAGGATATTTATCCATCAATCGTTAGTCATCTTCATCTTCTTCGCTGCTGTGGATTACGAAATCTTTTTAGATTCTCGTAATATCATATGCTGCTGTAACGAGATCTTCTTAGATCTTCGTTAAACTTGCGCAACCTTTCCAGAAGTGTTGCGTTGGAACATTGTTTTTACAATTGTTTCATCTTCTCAGTTTTCCATCAAAAAATTGTGCCCTGACACTAACATAAGTCAACCACAAATAACTCAATACTTTGTGCATCGAAACAATTATACAATGATCTAAGTTATTGCAATTTATGCACTTGACATGTCATAATAATTTCTACGAAAATATTAAAATACTTTTGCAAATAAAATGCAAATAAAATATAATAATGCACTCGACATCCATTTATATGACACATGCGCGCGCGCACACACACACACACACACATAGTATCTCCTATTTTTTTTCTTGAAAGCCAAGCACCTCTTGTCTTTCCAAAAGTCGTCAAAAATATTCCTATTTTCAGCCATTGTAGCAACTTTATATGGTCATATCTTCTAGCTCCGGCCTCCGATTCGATTTTAGTTTTTAAGAACCGTATCAAAGTAAAAAATTTATAGTATATATTTTAATAGATTTAATTCGAACTATGAATTTTTAGAGTATCAGGTGACCGTGAAACAAACACGTTGCGATTGGTGTTTTCGTGATTAGGGGGAACTCAAAAATGAGATTCGTTTGATTTTTTGGGAAGTTGACATGTTGAACTACAATATAGTGTAATTTCAAAGATAATTGAATTTGTGTAGTATATTTAGTATTAATTAGAAGTAGAAAGTGACTAACTAATTTTACCGAAAACATGAATTTTGACATAGAAACTAAAATAACCATAACTCCAAATGAATTGAGTTTTGTCCAAACCGTCGATCCTAATGCTTTTATAGCGTTGAAATATTCAAGACTATATATACAAATCTAGATTTTGAAATAGTTGATTTTTGGGTCAACGGGTGCATCAACTTGCATGACAGGGATTCCAAATTTATAAACATTGTCCTAATAACCTAAGATTTTAGAATCGAGTTATAACACATAAACTAATATGTACTGTTATATGTCCTAATCCGTCCACATGCGAAACACTTATATTCTAAAACATAATTTACACTTGAACTTAATTATTGTTGATATGGTCTCTAGTTATTGTCTTCTCATAAATATTAGATAGTGCTCTTTTCATTCCATGTATGCATGCATATCATATTGTGTATATTTCGAGTTATTGCTTTCCTCTGTTCCAATTCTGATTGGATACTTTGAAAGTTTTAAGCGACTGACTACCTTACACAATGGATCATGTGGTGAACATATAGATGCTTTTGGAGATCAACCATCGATTCCTCCGTTGATATTAGTTAGTTAGATCTGGTAGAATCTTAAATATTTGAGTATTTGCGGAATGAAGTCTACAATTGAGGTCTAGGTAACGCACTACAACTGATGTTGTGGCATAGACATGACTTAGCCATGTATCCCAAAAAATGAGAGTGGGTTGTAACACCAAACTCTGTTTGACTCTGAAATGACGATTTTAATTCCTCACTTTGGCCAAACTGGACTTATGTGAAGTTTTTCTTCACCTTTGATAACATCTGGGCTTGTGGTCATATCCGTTTCAACGTTCAGACTTATCTCTTTTAGTTGATCTTTTGGGTATTTCATATTCTGTACGTTATTGTGATTTATGGACTAGAGTTCATACTACCCCGTGACATGTGTACTATGTTTGTAGTTACTCCCCCAAGAACTTTCAAAAAATTATTTTCTTGGGCTAGAGCAAACAAGGTTGTAGCTTTAGGGACTCCCATCGACAATATATGCCATGTTGACTTCTACAAATAAATACGATGAAAATGGATGAGTGAAACATCTCAAACGTGCACGTCTTATGAGACTATAATTTATTAATCATTCGCTACCATGTCATCGGTAGCAAAATACTAATAAGTCGTAGTTTTTTAAGCCATATAAATTGAGATCTTTCACCCATCCTCCTATATTTGTGCCCGATAGTGCTTTATAGAAGTCAACATAGCCTATTTTGTCGTTAGGAGTAACTAAAATTAAAATCATGTATGCTCTAGTTCACAAAAGTTAATCCATGAACTAGAAAGGTTCTATATGGATTCTCCCGGTCAATTAGATGTTAAAATATTTTTTCAATATTCAGTTTTGACTGAATCGAACTAGAACGACATGTCTACAAATAGTCTGTCATCCAGAGCAGAATACTACAAATATTTCAAGTATCTAGCCTACAAGCAGGGCCGGCCCAGGAGCTTGGGTTGCCTTAGCCGGAACTAGTTTTGATTGCCCTTCACTCCTATTAAAACATATAGGTTTATGTTGGGTCTGACATGAGCCGGTCCTAAGAAAACTAAATAGCCTGGGAGGTTACCCTATGGAGGGGAGTTGCCAAGTCCGAAGTCTTGTCAAGCTTACCCAAGAGCCGGCCATGCCTAGAAGTATGCGTAGCAAACAAATAGGTTTTTTTTGGGTTCAAAATCAACTGTACTACGTACTATTTTCCAGCAGTGTGACAAAAATTTATAAGCTAAGCATGTCAAGCAAATTACTGTATAACATGCTCTAAAATATCAGCATTTAATTGAATTTTAAGCATGTTTTTGCAAAAAAAGAGCACAAAATATTAGTACTTACATAGAGTACCAAACAACTCCATCTTGAGCAAATTACAAACATCTACCCGACATACATAGATGCATGTCAACAAACAAAATAGTTATTTAGATATTTCAAGTATCCATTCAATCAAAATATGATATAATTGTGCTGATATATCAAAAACAAAATTTCAAGTATCAGAACATTGTAATTATGTCATCTAAAGATACTTTTTCTCTAGATATTTAAAAAATTGGCGATACATGCATGCTTAAAACATCACAACCACCAGTATCACAGCACTCCTATTTTTCAATTATCAAAAATATCAAAATTGTGTCACAACAATTTTGTCATCTAGATATTTTTGTCATATAAGGTAAAAAATGGAGTATGCAGACATGCATGCTTAGAACATCATAACTAAAAAAATTCGACCAAGCACAAAAATAAAGTTACAGTGGAAAAAATCAAATAACTGACCAGCAAAAAAAGGATAGAAAAAAATGATATATAAATACGGTACCCTCAAGAAAAATTAAGATATTGTGTTTGATGATGGATTTGTAGTGATCAAAAATTTGTAGAGCTCTAGTGGAGCAAAATAAAGTACAAAAAGGAATCAAAACCCGAAAAAAGGAAGATAGACGTCTGAAAAAAACATCCAAAAGACATAACAATGGGGGACAATCGACAATATACCTATGATATCACAAAAAATATGTTAAAATAACATAAATTTATATACTTTGGGAAAATAAAGTAAAAAAAATTGAAAATCATATAGATGACGTCCAAAAATAGAAAAGGGAAGAATCGGCAATAGATCTACACCTTATCACAAAACATTATGTTTATAACATAAATTGACGAACATTTGGAAAAGTAAAGTGAAAAAAATGAACATAGTAAGAAGAGGACCAAAAAAAGAAGAGAAGAAATGGGAAGAATCAAAAATAGATCTACATCACATCACACTAAAATTGACAAAAATTGGGGGAAAATAAATTTCTATGGTTCAAGAACATGTATACAGTGGGGATGTTTGAAATACCAAAAAAGGAAGTGGAACAATGTCCATTACAAGGGAAAAGAAACGCTTCCAAATGTTACTACTGTCTCTTGAGAAAGCAATGCTCTTTTACACAATTCCGTACTTCTTTATTGTGTTCAAACAAAAGCTAAGGCTAGTAATGCTTTGAATATAGAACAATGTAGAAAATTTGCAGCATCACTTGCGAACACAGTATGCATCTTTGGATATGCATGCTAGCGTATTGAAGGAAAAGATAAATCATGTGGTTCAGTTAGAAGCTGCTAAGGTTCTGCAGACACATCGTCTTGTCGTGCAATGTATTCCTTCAAGTAGCTATCATTTGAATTAGGCCTGGGCTTGGAGAGATTAGGTTCGGCTGCACAAAGATTTTTCCTTCAGCACGATATAGATAATAACAACTCTAACAACAACATATAGTTATCAATATGACAAAGCAAAAAGAAAGCACTTTCAGTAACTAGAGATCTTAGAATACAAGATGAAAAGCTTAAGCTACTGATACCATAAAGACTACCAAAATCCTCCAAAGGTGAATTTTGAAAATAGTTCAAAAGTTTCTTTGAAATTGTGCTTCCTAGTCCTCAATGCTCTTTGATCTTGGCATCTTTAAAACCAACCAAACAAACAAACTCACTTGATGTCCATCCTTTCTCACAATTAAATATACCAAAATCTTCACTATTATCCATCATTTTCTTAAAACTAAGCTTGTGAGAGAGTTCTCTAATATTCCAATATCTCTGATATTCTGATGACTATAAAACTTAAAAATCCCATCAAGATGCAGCATGTTCAGATTTTAAATATTTGGTTAATGACAACTGATCAACTAATAAATAAAAGTTCGATCGTAGTATTTTGTTCTAGTTTCATACAGATCCATATTTACAATAGGAATGACAATAATTTGGCGATAGACATGTTCCAGTGACTGGTTGGAATGATGGATCATTTTGAATGTGGTAAAGAGAAACAACAATTTTCAAAAATATTATGTTAGATTAGGATTTAATCTGATGTTCACACAAACGTATTATTGCAGTTAAAATGGAAAGAGGAGTTCAGACCGAGTTTCTTTCTGTCCTTTTGATAACTTGCTATTGCAATTTTACTGTTTTTGAGAACTCCTTCAAGAAAGCTTCAGATAAGGCGTCGGCCTCCCATTTTTCCTGCCATTTTAAAAATTGCCAAGATAAACATCAAGTAATATGAGTGTAAAAGCTTTCAAATAAGTTGTGAAGAACAAGAACCAACCCGTAGGACACTCTTCACTGATGGTATGACTATAGTAAGATAATCAACACAAACGATCTTATCAAACCTTTCCTCCAATCTTTGAAAGGCAGCAAAAGTGTTCTTGACTTGTGCCGTATTCTGAAGGTACTGCAGAACTAGCAAGTTATAAGTGAGACGAGCTTAAACACAAAAGGTTCTAAACTTGTCTCTGGAAATGCTGAAAATTACACATACCTTCATGCTTAACTCTGTCTTCTCTTCCGCTAACGCCTTCATTATGGCGTCGTCTTCCTTAGATATGTCACAACCACTTTGAGTATCAAACTTATACTCGTCATCCCTATTCCCAGAGGCTTTGATGATATCTTCTGCCCCCTTAAGGACTTGGTTGATAGCTTTCATAACTTCGTCGGAAGGTTCAGCTTTCCATCCTTCCAGAATAGCCTTAAAGCTTTTAGTGGCATGCTCTGCCTCGGCCCTTCCCTTGTGCTCATCCTCACACTTGGCCTCTATTTTTAGCAAAGCAACTTCATATGTCATCCAGTATTTCTTCAGTCCCAGAAGAACACTCATTTTCTTAAATATCACGACATACTTTTTAAGTATACGATGACCTAAATCGTATCTTACACTTTCTGCTTTGATCAAAGATGTTACAGCATCTTCAACACTAGCACCACTGTATAACCAAGAAACCAAGGCCTCAGCATTAACCTTCCAAGAAGCATTACCATTGCTGCTATCAGACTGTCTAAACCATCCATCGGCATAGATATGGAGACTGGACCTGCTGTGATCAAGAACCACCCTGATATTGCTGTCAGGAGGAGCAAGAAACACATTGTCTTGAGGATCAAGAAAGACATCATTGTCATCAGAAGGGTTTTTTTCTTCGGTCCACATCTCTATCATACGCAAGATGTATAGGACATACCCGAGTTGTGGAGCCTCCAGGCAGCGAAAGCACAACGTCGAGGTCCTATCCACTCCTTTCATCATCAGCAGCTTCCCCGACGGTAGGGCTTCCAATGCTCCCATGGCATAGTCTAGTATAGTATAGAATTGGCTAATATGGAGGATCTTCTTCTCTAGAAGAGTCTTGAAGGACACACCGATAGATTCAAGAAGCTTGGCCCTCTCCGTGTCTGTCGACATGAGCGACACATCCCAATCGGTAGTGGGTGGCCAGCAGCCCTCTGTAGATAAAGCGATGTTGGAAACATTAATGGGTTTCCAGCAGCTTTCAGATATCTTCTTGGTCCATTCCTCAGGGAACTCTTCTAGAAAGCCTGGCAAGTTGGCCAGCAGACGTTCAGCGAGGGGTACCATATGCTCCATTGAGATATGCCTCCTATGGGATGCGAAGTCGGGGAGGTTGAGGTTGCAGTAGAAGCAAGACCACCGTCTCCAGGGGTTTTCTGACTCCGGCAAAGGAGAGCCCTCTGAGAGGATAGCCGAAACCGCCTCGTTCCCTTTGAAGGATTTCTTGATGATTTCAAGATCCACTTGTATGTGATCTTGGGAGATCTCCACTGGACTTGTTTCTCTTTCAAGAAAGGAACGGACCATCTTCTTCTTCTTCTTCAGGGAAACCATCTCTCTCTCTCTCTCTCTCTCTCTCTCTGGTTTTGGGCAGGAGAATTTGATGTTGGCAGTAGTAGGAGTTAGTTTAGGCAATTGCTCTGTTTCATCATTTACTCTGTTGTGCTGATATAAATAGGATGGAGTGTGAGGGGATTGGAGCTCTATGATAGCGGCCTATAGGTTGCATGGATACTCCTCGACAGGATTGTGTCAGCATCAGCTACTATCTTCTCCCTCCAAACATAATGGAGATATTAGAAACTAATATATATGTCACATGATCCTTTATTTGTAACATTTATAGATACTGATACTAGTGAGATTATAAACAAAATCTACGTAGTTATGTGTTAAGTTTCATGTGTATGTATTTGTATCCAAATTTTCTTAGGGATTTTGCATTCCTAGTCCATATTATGTCCGTATCCCTATCAGTATCCATGTTTCTGCAACCTAGATAGGTACTTGGAGGCAACAATGGATAATAGTGGCAATTGTCGAATGTACGTATCTAGAGTATTTCGTCATCTTGCCTATTAGTAATAGACAATAGACTCTTATCTACTCTAGACAATAGACTCTTATCTATAGTACTTTGTTATCTTACCTCAGCAATTTTTTTTTTTTGCTAAAGAACTGAACTGCATTAAAGAGCTGATAAAAACAGTTATTCATATCATATCATATGTGATATGAGGTAAGATACAAATGGGAACTTCTTCAGAGATTATATTAGCAATTCTAATATAGTATCATGCATCAAATGTCATATCATATATAGTAGGATACAGTAATCCTAGAACTTAGGAACATTATTTTGATAATTCTTTCAGGGCCTCTATGGAGAGTTGGGTTGTCTAAGTCCGAGTTTATTTTGGTTGTCCTTTGATCCTTGTTGGACTGGTCCTGGGAGATTACCTACGACTCCGACCTCTTGTATGTCATGTTCGACCTGGGGGGTTGTCCTAAGCAGAGGGGGGTTGTCCAAACCCAATAGGCTTATCCTAGGGTCGGCCCTAAATTATTTTACTTGTTTAATCTTTACAATTCAACCTAGTTCCAAAATCCGAACTCTTTAAGTATATATTACATCATGAGTCAAATAGACAAACCTACAAAACTACCAGTCTAATTTGTATTTTATGGTCACTGGTACTTTGACGTCACTATAGGTAGCCGTGGGGAACGACTGAGACGAACGACTCAACCAATATTTATGAAACAGTAGTATATCATATGGTACCATAAGATACGTTTCATGTATTGTACACCATACTAACAACATATCAGCTACATCTTCTTATATGCACAAATGACTCATTTATACAACAATTATTTGATCTTAAGCACCGATCTTAGCTCTATTAATTTTTCACTCAAAAGGCGAACAACTAATGTTAATCGAAATATCTATGATAATATTTCTTAAAGTCATCATGTCAGGTTGGTCTTATGAACCAGAATCCTTATGTATAGAAAGCACTGTACCATGATTGAGTATTGTGAAAAATGAAAATTCAAAAACATTGTCATCTTCCTTTTTCCTTTTCTATTTCTCTTCATGGTATCAGAGTGTCTTTGAAAACCAAACGGTCCATCCATCCACCATAAATGAAATATCCTTTTTTTTTCCATCAAACAAGTTCCTTCACCAACATCTGACACTATGTTTCCGTCAAACTGGAGAGGGAACTACTTCCTATGGAGCTCATTATTTCAACCCATCCTTAATCATTTCAAACTACGCGGGACTCATCGATGGAAGCAAACCTTGTGCACCAGAATTTATCACTACCAGAGGCGAAAATGCCACATGGCTGCTTGGACAACCTGGAGAGAGACCTGGAAAATGTCTCTTGCTCCTCTGACGTCGTCAAACTCAAAACAGAGCCGCACTCCCTTACTAAAGGTGACAAATCCATCTCACAATATCTTCAACCTTTGAAAGAGATCAGTAACAAGCTAGCTACTTTTAGTCAGCCCGTTTGCCTAACCACCGGTTTTGTCATGCTTTTCTAAGCTTACGTGCACCATGGTTGGGATTGGAAACTATATCAATAGTAGCTTGGCATCGAAAATCCATGACCAAGCTGCATACGTGCTTAGAGGCAAAATGATTGTTGCATGTTACAGGACATTTGTCGATTAATTCTTCTCATGGAGCCACAATTGCCGAGAAGCATATGCTATCACCTTCGTTTGTTAGGTAGTTATAAGATGGAATTGTACAATGAACAAGTTAATAAGAGTGTCATCCTTCAAATAATAGGAGCTTGCCTTTCTAGTCATGTAGTCAACCTCCTACTTTGTCAAAGAATGGTCATCCGATATGCTCCTCTAGGCACACACACGCAGTCAAATGGAGGCCTATGTATGTGAAAGTGAAAACTTTGCAACTTAGGATTGAAGATTGACACTGCCGTTATTGTGCAACTCCCCCTTCCTCCTAGTTAACTACCACACTTTTGTGGTAGTTGATCTTAAACAAAAACTAAAAGAATAAAATTCAAGAATTTGGGAAACAGAGCAACTGTGGCAACTAACTATATAACTGAGCCAAGGCCTGCCAAGAGGGTGGGCGAGCTAGGCGACCTCTCCAGGCCTCTCAAAAGGCGAGAACCCCAAACATGACCCAATGCTACTTACTAGCCAGCCCGCCCTTGTAATGGGAAGACACAAACATGCTCTGGACCCATTTATATAATACACCGTATTAACGAATTTAGTAGGAAGATTGTCCAAAGAGGACATGTACTCACTTATAGGAAGCTTTAGGAAGCAAAATAACAATAGCATGGTTCAAACCATATATCAAAAAAATACTTTAAGATGATCATTATCACAAGACCAACTATTTTTTTTTCTTCAAAATATCTTTTATTATATAACACTTACTTTGTCCTTTTGTCTCCAAATGATCTTATTTTTATTTTTTTCTTTGACAATTAGAAAAAAGGAAAAAACTTCAGTAAAGTTAGTCAACTGGTTACTTTTTAATCATTTTTTTTTTGAAATTTTGATTGATAAAATTGGTAACCAAAAAAAAATCCATAAAATTTGTATGAGAAAATTAGGTGTTTTCCGTTTACCAAGAGGCCTCACTTTCAAACTCCGTCCTAGGCCACGAAATTATCATGACCGGCTCTGAACTTAGCACACTCTGAACATGTTCATCTGGATATCATATCAATGAGCGTTAATTCATTTTTTAGCCTAGAAAAAAAATGTTCATATGGATATGACATCATTGAGGGAGAAAAGCTCAAATCCATATGATCTCCTTTTTACTTATATGCTCATCTTAGGAAAAACCCATATCACTACTCCCTATACATTTGTGCCTTTGGATTCTAGTTACATTTCGTAGTCTGTAGTAAAGGAAAAACCCTACAGTATCATTTGCATGCTTAACTCGATCTTCAATTTAAAAACCCTACAGTATCATCGGAAAGTTCAACTCGGTCTAAAGAGGGAGAAACTCAAACAAACACATTCAACTATATGGGAATCTGATTTATGAATGTAACCTTTGAGAACATCTTTCCATGGTGACTGCTGTAGATCCTGCTACTGATGCCAGAAATTGACAAACATTTGGGGAAAAAAATTGAAGTAAAAAATTGAAGATAACATCCAAAAAACAGAAGAAATGGAAAGAATAGAAAGGAGCTCTACAGCTACCACACTTAAATTGACAAAAAATTGAACAATGTAAAAAAATTGCAGCATTACTTGGGAACACAATAAGCATCTCTGAATATGCTAGCCTATTGAAGGAAAAGCAAGAGGAAACATGTGTTCATTGAGAAACAGCACTAAGGTTCTGCAGACATTGTCTTTTGATATTCAATTTTTTCCGTGAGCCTTCTCTCCAACTCCTTGACATCAATGTTGAGTTTTATTCCTTCAAGTAGCTATCATTTGAATTAGGCCCAGGCTTGAGAAGATTAGCGTCGTCTGCACAAATATTTTCCCTTCAGCAAGATATAGATGATAACTATTCTAACAACAACATATAGTTATAAAGGAAAAAAGAGGTACTTCTAGTAACTAGAGATCCAATCAAGATTAGTTCTGTACATTATGATCTTAGAATACAAGACGAAAATCTTAAAGCAACAGGTACAAAATAATTCTATTATTCTCCCTACTGCTGTAGATCTTGCTACTGATACCATAAAGAGTATCACAATCCTCCAAACCTGATCAATATTGGAATATATTATAGTTCAAAAGTTGCTTTGAAATTGTGCTTCCTAGTCCTCAATGTTTAATTGTGATATTGGCATCCTTAACATATCATTTGACATGTATTACTTCTTAGAACCAAACAAACAAACTCACTTGATGCCCATCCTTACTCACAGTACCGCAATCTTAACTATTATCCATCATTTTCTTAAAACTAAGCTTGTGAGAGAGTTCTATGATATTCCATTATCTCATGTACTCGTATATCCAATTTTGCTAACAGAAATGATGATAAACCTTAAAAATCCCATCAAAATGTAGCATGTTCAGATTTTAAGTATTTGGTTTACTGATCAACTAATAATTAAAAATTCCTTCGAAATAATTTTTTCTTATTTCATACAGATCCATAATTGAAATTGAAATGATAGAAAATAAAAGATACAATTCCACAGATAATTCTTTGAAGATAAGACACATTCCTATAAATGTTTGGAATGATAGATCATTTTGAATGTGGTACAAAAATTATTATGTCAGATTATAATTTATTCTGATAGATCACACACACTTTATTGCATTTGAAATCGAAGGAGAAGTTCATACCGAGTTTCTTTCTGTCCTTTTGACAACTTGCTATTGCAATTTTCCCGTGTTTCTTCATACTCTTTCAACAAAGCTTCAGACATCGCATCAGCCTCCCATTTTTCCTGCCATTTTAAAGTTGTGAATATAAACTTTAAGTAATATGGGTGTAAAAGCTTTGAAATAAGTTGTGAGCAGCAACTGACCCGTAGGGCACTCTTCACCGATGGTATAACTAGAGTAAGATAATCAATACAATCGACCTTATTGAGCATTTCCTCAAATCTATGACACGCAGCAAGACTGTTCTTGACTTGTGCCGTATTCTGAAGGAACTGCAAAAGTACTAGATAGTTATAAGTGAGACAAGAGGTAAAACACAAAAGGTTCTAAACTTGTCCCCTGAAATGTTGAAAATTACACACACCTTCATGTTTAACTCTGTCTTCTCTTTCGCTAACGCCTTCCTTATGATGTCGTTTTCCGTCAAAATGTCACAACCATTTTGAGTATCAAAATTATACTCATCATCCCCAGAGGCCTTGATGTCTTCTGCCCCCATAAGAACTTGCTTGATAGCTTTCATACAAACCTTACTACCTTCCTCAGAAAGTTCAGCAAGACTCTCTTTCATTCCTTCCAGAATAGCCTTCAAGCTTTGAATGGCATGCTGCTCTCCCTTAGCCCTTCCCTTGCGCTCATCCTCAAACTTGGCCTCTATTGTTAGCAGAGCAATTTCATATGTCATCCAGTATTTCCTCAGTCCCATAATAACACTCATTTTCTTGAATTTCACGGTGTACTTTTTAAGTATACAAGGACCTAAATCATCCCTTACACTTTTTGATTTGATCCAGGATGTTACAGCATCTTCAACACTACGACCACTGTATAACCAGGAAACCATTGCTTCTGCATTAACCTTCCAAGAAGCATCACCATTGCTGCTGTTATCACACTTTCTAAACCATCCATCGGCATAGATAAGGAGTCTGGACTTGCTACGATCAAGAACCACCCTGATATTGTTGTCAGGTGGAGCAAGAAACCCATCATCTTGAGGACCAAGAAAGACATTGTCGAGGTCATCAGAAGGGTTTCTTTCTCCGGTCCACAGCTCTATCTTACGCAAGATGTCTCGGACATGCTCGAGTTGCGGAGCCTCCAGGCAGCGAAAGCACAATGTCGAGGTCCTATCCACTCCTTTAATCATCAGCAGCTTCCCCGACGGTAGGCCTTCCACTACTCCCATGGCATAGTCTAAAACAGTATAGAATTGGCTAATATGGAGGAACTTCTTCTCCAGAAGAGTCTTGAAGGACATACCGATAGATTCAAGAAGCTTCGCCCTCTCCGTGTCCGTGGACATGAGCGACACATCCCAATCGGTAGTGGGTGTCCAGCAGCCCTCCGTAAATAAAGCGTCAATGGAAACATTAATGGGTTTCCAGCAGGTTTCAGATATCTTCTTGGCCCATTCCTTAGGGAACTCCGCTAGAAAGCCCGGCAAGTAGGCCAGCAGACCTTCAGGGAGGGGTTCCGAATGCTTGGTGAAGATATGCTCCCCATGGGATGCGAAGTCGGAGAAGTTGAGGTTGCAGAAGCAGCAACACCAACACTTCCAGGAGTATTCTGACTCCGGCAAAGGAGAGGCCTTTGAGGCGAAATCAGCATCCACCTTGTATTCTTTGAAGTATTTCTTGATGCTTTCGAGATCCACTTGTATATGATCTTTCGAGATCTCTGCTGGACTTGTTTCTTTTTCAAGAAAGGAACGCACCATTTTCTTCTTCTCCAAGGGAGCCATCTCTGTGAGAATTCGAAGCAAGGCAATTGCTCTGTTTCATCATTTCCTCTGTTGTGTTGATATAAATAGGATGGGAGTGTGAGCGGATTGGAGCTCTATGGTAGCTACCTATAGGTTGCATGGATACTCTTCCATAGGATTGTTATCTGAATCTTCTCTCAGCAGACAGTGGAGATACTAGAAACTAATACATATAACACATGATCCTTTATATACATCTGCAACATTCATAGGCAGGCAGATACTATTAAGATTATAAACCAGTGTTATGAGTCTTATGACTCCCTAATAAAGCCACAACCGACTACAACCAATATAAATACAGATAGAGAGACAGAAAATAAGAAGGAAGAGCAGTAGCTAATGCAAACCCTAGCTTGGCCGACTGGTCAGCGGGCGCCCCCTAGTCTCCCCCTTTGGCCACCAAGGTTTGAATTCCCCTCCGTCGTTTATATATATTTTGTTCATATCATAGGTTGTATGTATATATATGTATGTTACCTTATAATCACCGAGCCGAGTTAGCCCAGTGGTCACCTGAGCGGCCGTAGGATCGCCTATGTGAGACCCGAGTTCGAATTCCGCCTATGTTGTTATGTATATATAAGTATTTGGTATTTTTTTATTTAAGTATTAGGTATTTCAAAATCAAAAAGTCTTGCCAGATCGAAAGATTGGACCGAAACCGAAAAAACAAACCGCACGACACGTGTCAGCACGGTATTGGACAAAAAAAAAAAATACTTTGTCTCTCTGCTAACTTCGGCCAATGAGAAGCTGACACGTGGCGTCGGTTCACGTGCGATTTCTCTGGCGGTCTGGGAAGAAGCTTTATTTCAAAATTATGTTATTGTATTTCTTTGTATTTGTATATTTAGATATTGTATTATTTAATTGTTAAATTATGATAAATAGTAATTTTAAACCTAGTATTTAAATTATATCTTTCCAGAAATAAATTATTACTAACTAAAACGATAAAATACCTTATTACGTATATAGTATTTTTAATTTTAATAATTAGTAAATAATTTTTAAAAATAAATAAAAATTATATTTAAATACTAGATTTTATTTTGGCCAACTTGGTATATTTGCATGTAGATTTTGGACTTATTTTGATATATTATAAGTTAGTTTCTGTTAGCAATTAATTATAAATAATTATTATTAAATTAATTTTTGATACGAAAAATTCTATAAATATTTGTAGTTGTTTAAAAATTGTGAAAACTTAATACCTTTCTTAATTTGACCTATTTGACCCATGAAAAATAGTAACTTGGCATTTAGAGACCTTTAACCATTTAAACGAACGTCGGTAAACCACTTTTCATAAATACGTTATTTTCTTAATAATTAAAATAAAATATTTTTAATTACTATTAAATTTTTGTAAATTATAGCAAACCATGACTTGCAATTTTAACACGTTTAAAAGTACTTTTGATGTATTATCTTTATATAAATATTGTGTTAGATTTTATGACCAAGGTTAGCATAGTGTGCCATGACCTTGTGACCCGAACCTAGTACAACGTGATCTAGTTGGTAAGCACAACACATAGTTAGCAATTTATCTTTAAACTAAGCACATATTGTACTTTTACAAGTTGAGGACCTTGAACACCAAGTCAACATCCATCCTTCGGTAAATCAAGGCAAGTACACTACAACGAACAAAACTGTACATGATATGATTTGCATGTCTCAATTATTAATTGTATCTCCTCTAAAAGCATGTTGTCTTTAAATTTTCAAGTTACAATTATGCCATGTTTCTCCAAATTGCAAGTTATTAACTGTTTCCCATATGACCAGTATGTTTCAATTGAACTGTACATTTTAATCGACACTGGGAAGGAAAAAATGTCTAGTTGATACGTGATCAAAGCCCCATAGTGTAATATTGTGCATAGCTTGACTCGCACATCGTGCACGTGTGAATTAAAGCCTGACCGTGGTAATAGACCACCATACTATTGTGTATTGTGCATCCTATTTAGCCGATCACGTATCTACTAGCTTTTCAAAGCCACACGTAGTATAGCTAGTCCAAGCATGTTGTTCTTTCTTTCGAAACAAGCATGATGTTTTTACTTGTAAGTACCCTCTATCATATTCTCTCTTGTTTCATGTTTCTCTTTTATTATCAGTTCATTCTTATCATGCCATGTATCAGTAGCGTAAATTGTAGGATTGTACTTGCTCCTTTTCTAACTGGATCGTTGTAGGTTTTACCTTGATCGAGGAGCAGTTAGCATGCAACACATACTACGGACCTGACAATGACGGTTTTTCGATGAACATCCCTAATGAAGGAACTATTTCTTAGCTAAGAATCAGATTTCTTTCATTGCAACAAGACATATCTTTAGTTTAGTTTTTTTTTTTTGTATTTTTGTTGTATTTTCATGCCAGCCTATCTTGTAGTGAATGTTTGTGGAACAAGTGTTTATTGGTTCTTTTTAATAAATTTAGTGTGATTGAGATAGATTGTTGTGAGATATTGATGATGTGAATATAACTAAGAATAGATACAACTTACTATGTTGTCTCCCACAACATAGGCTAGGCGTGTCCGTCTCGTATCCGAAATCACAGGTGCGGGACGTGACATACTCCAAAGTACTTGGTTCGAAACTTCTCCCTGAAGCTATCACAAGAAATGGGATGCCACATATCCATTTCCACATAGGCCCACCAGTCACGAGCTTGGTCCTGAAGTTGTATCTTCACCGCAGCTACTTGTTCCTCAACCGGAACCTTTGCTGCTGCCAGGAGGGACTCTATGTCCTCGAGCCAAGCGTCAGATGTGATGGCGTCCTCTGTGCCTATCACTCCCGTTTTTTTTATACGTATTTTCAGTGTACGTATACGGATATCCGACCCGTATTTTGACTTGTCTAGCATGGCTTGGCTTGGTTTGGTCTTGGTTTAACTTGGTTTAGCTTGGCTTGGTTTATTTTGATTTTTGCTAGAGATGGAGAGGATTGATATAAATATCAACTCCATACTCTCTCTCTTCATTATTTCCTTTACTTCTTCATTTAATTCTTCTTCCTCCATTAATTCTCTCCACCCACCAAAGACAAGTGCAATCTTGCTTCATAATGGATCTTAGATTTTGTTGTTCCATTGTCTTCCCCTCTTGATTCTAAGCCTCTTTAGAACTTGGAGTTCTTGGCTTAGATGAAGGGAATCTTGTAGATCTAAGTTTGTAGCTTTCTCGGTTTTTTTTGGGTTTTGATCTACCAAACTTGATTATTTTCATGTTTTGATTGTTCTATGTTGTAGAGAATTTGATTTTACCCAAAATAGACATTTGAAAACCCGGATTTAGATTTATTTTGATGATTTATAGACTTTGGAAGTTCATGGGTTCCATAGTTCTTCTTCTCGGGTTGGAGAAGAAGAACAGTGTGTGGGCGCATGGCATTTTATGCGCCCACAGTGACTTCAGCCTTGGGCGCATAGCCCTTTATATGCGCCCAAGCCCCCTGCCTTCCTCAGTGTGGGCGCATGGCTTTATATGCGCCCATGGCTTTTACTTGCTTATGTACATAACTTCAAATATGTGTTAAGTCATAGTGTCCCGTTGCTGTGGGCACATAGCCCTTATTATGCGCCCATATAGCCAGTATAGATGGCTCCTAACTTACCTTTCCATTGCTTCCTGCCTCACTCATGTGGGCGCATATACCATGGGTGCATGCTTGTGGGAGCATAGACCATAGGCGCATGCTTGTGGGCGCCTAGGCCATGGGCGCATGCACTCTCTTGTGCATTCCTTCCATAGCATATGCCCTATATGATGTGTTTATTCTTAGGCGCATGCCACTCTCAGCACATGCATTTTGGGTGCATGCTTTCATGACACCCCATTGACACTTTGTGCCATCTCTTGCAAATGTCCGTATTTGTCCCCATGGTCCTTAGTGTAAATTGTGACTTTGTTTATACTCTTTACTTGGCTAGTCCTAATATGTTAATTTCTATGTTGCACATGTACTCTGAGCTTTAAACACGATCTTGGTATGGCACGTGCACTCGCTAACAACTCCTTGATAGTGGCCCGTCGTGGTTTACTTACATGAACACGACGTGACAATATGACTTTACATGATAACTCTCGATAGTGACCCGTCGTGGTGCACTCTTGACAAGTAACTTGACATGATAATTCTTGATGGTGGTCTGTTGTGACGCACTCTTGCCTTGATAAGAAACACAACATGACATGTGATCTTGATAAGTAACATGTAACTCTCGTCTTGACACCGTGGATGATTTCTCTTGATTGTATCTATACAAGCTACATGTCTCGTCTTGCATCATGTCTAGGACATGAATTCCTAATTTCCACGGTCAAGGATTCATACTAAATCTGACTAAGTTAATGACTAGATTGATCAAGTAGACCATAATGAGATTCTCCAGTCACCGGCAATCCCGTTATCTGGGCGCTTTAATTGGACTTGTAGCCTGCCGTCGAGTTGGGCACATTTCCAGCACGCTGTCATGTGTTGCACCCCCAAGTCACCTAATCAACTCTCTCAACCTGCGAATAGCTGCATGGTTTGTGACTGCTGGAACATCTCAATGCATCTTGTAGTAATTAGGCTTGTGATAACCCTAGTTAGTTAAAGTATCAAGCCATACTCTTTGCTTAGTCGTGATTGATAAATGGAGACCAGTCTAGTCTTGTCTAGGCAAGTCCATGTCACGACCCGCACCCGCTTTTCGAGATACGAGTGCGTGTCCAAGCCAGCCTGTGCCACAAAGTCGACGGTAGAACGCTATCACGGCCAAGATGCTCAAAATCACAAAAATATAACCTTTATTGCTCATTCACAATACTAAAACAAATTTACAAATTATTATAAAGTTTATATTTAAAGAAAAATACAAGGTTCTTACACATATTTGAAATGACTACAACATCTATCTAAATTCTAGGTTTTGGCCTGCAAGTACACATGTATCTCCTAATGCTAAGAGAAGCTAGCCACAGTTAACCTGAAAAATGTTGGTTTTTGTCGGGAATGGAACAAGCACACAAACCGACGACAATCAAAACACAATAGAATTCACAAGACATGAAAATAGCATATATGGAGTAAAACTAGGCAGCAACTGAATCATGGCATATCTAGAAATGAAGCAAGTACTCCACAACAGGACATGTCAACTAGACGAGCATGTAAAGGGGGTGACGTGACAATTGATGTAGAAGACAAAAAGAAAAAAGTAAATGACACTATCTATGTGTTTTGAAATACCTTGTTCGACATGTGAACGGCTAGGGGTAAATCAGGCACCCCGCACGTGTATTGTGCAGCTGCTATTCTCCATAAAAGACACAGAGGATAGTTCTGGATAGTCCACATGTCTACTAAGATATTTTCCCTCCCGACTAGTACTCATGGACTCGAACAAGTCACGAAACACGAACACACAATAATCACGAAATATAATGTGTAGAGATCCATGATACTAATCCGTGTAACAATGTGTTAACAAGCAAGAGAGCATATGTATAAACATGAAATGGAAAGACTACTATGAATCGAAAGCAATCAGAAAGTGCACTTGCCTGTGGTCCTTTGCTGGTGAAATCGATAATCCTGTTGGGTCCAGAATAGTCGCGGATGTCGTAGGTGTGCAAGACGGCCTCTAATGATGGAACAGACCGTGTCATTGGGTCCGGGACAAACCGATTTGCCTAGGGTCGATATTACAAAGTTAGAATCACAGATAATAGGGACATATGACTAGTCACGGTTAAGATAGGCTCGAAGGGGATATAATTATATATAACTTTAGTAAATAATTATAATTCTAGAAAACTATATTCGTATTAGTCAATATATTTAGATAACTAATTTGGAAAATATAGAAAACCCTTTTTGATCTAAATTTCTAATTTTGTCAAATATGGCCTTTAGGTTAAAAGTATACCATAAAAGAGTATAACCATATTTTTGCTTCTAAACCAAATATTTTATTTGTTGAAAATAGCTAGAAGGGTATATATATATTTTAGAAAATATTTGTTATATTTGAGAACCATACCCTCACTATGAAATATTCCAAATAACAAAAGAAAAGTCTATAAAAGTATTTGTAAGGCTAAATCCAATTCTATATTTACCATATAAATTTGGAAGAGTATATATATTTAAAAGCACTAATAATGATATCAATCCTAACAATAGTTAATAACACTGATACCATCCTTAATATGCTTAAAGAAATAATATATATGTATAGTGTTAGAGTAATGCTACAGTTACAACTAAATGCTTACAACCTTCTTACAACCTTCACACATTGCTGACATGTGGGCCATGGCCCACATGTCAGCACATGGGTGAGTGGTTGTAAAAGGGTTATAAAAATTTGGTAGTAGACTTAGCATTATTGATAGTGTTATTGGTGTACAAAAAGACATCCAAATAATAATAAAAGCCAGCTGATGTTGTGCTCTTTTAGATTAGGAAAGGAGAAATAGAGAGGAGAGAACGAAAGGGGGAAATGGGAGGGCTCACTGGAAGCTTCCGCGCGACATAATCGGGGTGGAATCAGCGTCGACGCGTGGGGCCACGGTGGTTCCAGCGGAGGTGCTCGCTGTGGGACGGCAGCGGCTCCTGGCAGGGGCTCGTCTTGGCAAGACGGCTCCGGAACATTCATCAAGGGGAAGAGTGGGTCGCTCCTCGCCGTAGCTGTCTCAGAAGGACGACAGCTGTGGGCTTTCGGTGGAGGAGGCGCATGCGCTCAGTCGGAGAGGACGCAACCACGAAGTGGTGAGGATTGATCACGGTGGTTTGAGCCTCCGGTCGGTGGCACACCAGATCTGGGCTGCGCAGCACGAGGGAGACGAGCTCGCCGTCTCTGATGTCGACGGAGGCGCGGTGAGGATGCTGACCGCGTACGACGTCGGGCTCGCCATAGGTCGGACAGTTCTAGGCCGGAGGGGCGCTTGCGGCGGGGGGGGGGGGGGGGGGGGGGGGGGGGGGGGGGGGGGGGGGGGGGGGGGGGGGGGGGGTGGGGGGGGGGGGGGGGGTTCGCCCAGAACGGATGCTCGCCTGTTCATTGGCGAGGAGGCACGGTGACTGGAGGTCGTCGGTGACTGCGGCGAGTCCACGGTGCTCGGGAGGCCAGGGTTTAGGTTAGGTTTTGATTTGTTTTCCCTTGTTGATGTGTCTAGATTGATCGACACAAAGGAGGGATGTATGTTTTGGATGGAATCGTGTCAGACATGAACTGCTGCAGTTTGTATGGATAGAAAGAGAATGTGTGTGTACACGGACAACACGGGTCCGAAAACGATTGATATGGTAATTTTTGATGGATACACGGACACAATCGGACACAGATATGGTAATGGTGGTGGTTTCAGAAATGGTGGCGTCGGTGATGATTGGCTGTGGTTGCTCCGGCAAGTTGTTGGTTATGTCGTGGTGGTAGAAGAGGAGAGCAGGGTGGGCGTTCGACGCTTACTGTTGTGGTGTTGGTGTTGACAGGGAGGGTGGCGCTGGTATTGGCGTTGGTGTTGTTCGTGTGGTTTGCTTGTGAAGTGCTTGAAAATCTAAGAGGTTTATATATGCCAGCAAGTTTTCCAAAGATATGGATAACATAATAATTTAAAGGAGTAGATAGGAATACTAAAAAGAAATCTTATCATAAGTTCCGTGTACAATTCAATCCTCTAACTAAAGCAAATAGTTTAAATTCTAATAGATAGTCTTCTCATAAATTTAAATCCCAAATAATTATTTTAAACATAATTAATCCAATCTAAAATATGATATTTGATAGGAATAATAATTCAAAGTATTACTTAATAAGCAAGTTTGTTTACGTGTAGATTCTGACAATCCAGTCTATGAGAAGTCGGGATCGGCTTACTTCTTATAGCAGAGTGAGTAATGGAGCGACCCAAAACAAACAAAGAGGGAATTGAGAGAGGGCCCATGAGAAATCGGCTGTTGCCGAGATCCAGTGAGGCTGAACCACAGAAGCGGGAGGAGTATTATGTTGACGAGAGACAAGGACCTGAGAAGGCGGGAAGACGGGCTATTTGACGGACAAAAGAATAGACAGAGTGATAAGCAAGCAGAGCCAACGGAGCCAAAATAGGGTTCTACCAGAGCGGAGCGAGGTGTATTCGAGTAATAGAGTAAGTGCTAGATCCGCGAATGGCGGGTAAGAGATTAATTTCTCAAAAATAAGGCAATTTTATTGGATGATTTAAATCATATAATTCAAATACATCAAATAATTAATTATTACGAAATAATATTCATTGCCATCAAATAACTTATTTTAAAAACGAATATATTTCCTTGAAATCATATAAATAATACTTAAAATATATATATTCGATAATATCTATCAATTTAAATCATATACATGGAAATCTCAATCCAGTAATGGGTTATGCTAATAATATATTATCAAAGTAAATTTAGTAATATTTGGTATTAGCAAACTTTTAATATATGTAAATCCCCTAAAAGTTCTTCTAATTTTTTTATATTTATTTAAGATTTTGTATTTGATTTTTGTACGTCGCGCGCAAGGTTGTGTGTTCGTATTGCTCGTCGAGTGCGAATATGTGCGAGGTACAGATTTTATTGGAAATTTTTTTAGTAAAGGTATAAAGTAATATATGATAGATATTTCATTATTTTTAATATATTTTCTTTATTGCTTAAAGTTGCACAACACGTATTAGAATTTCCAAAATGCTATTTTTATGGTTGAAATATAGTAGTAATAATTTTGTAAATATTTGTATGCGAGGTACCTTAATCTAATTCATGTATAAATCTTTCTAAATTTTCAAACTTATTAAAAAGGTATTTTATATATTTCTTATTAATTAATTTTCAAAATTATTTCATTATTATTTTATACTATTTAAAAAAAGTTATTTAGGAAATTCTGTCTGTTATTTAATTAAACCTTATTATGGTTATTTAAAAGTGAAATTTTTTTATTGCTTTATAAGCTTAATTTAAATATGAGTTAGCTATACTAAATTGGATTTGAGTAAAACTAGATTTAAATCAGATTTGTATGGGTTTTAGATCGAATCGGGTTTAAATTGTTTTAAAACTAAAGGAAATTATCTACAAGGGGGTTTAAAATTCTCTAATCCATATCCCAACTAGAGTACACCACCTCCTATATAAGGAGAGAGTCTTTATTATTTTCTCTATCAATTTCCATAGCCATATTCTCCATCCACCAGCGTGCATCGTGCATCATGTCCGTGTCGCACAACCCATCCCCTATATTTTGTTCTTCTATACATATACAAAACATCAAACCCAGCACTGACTTCCCGATTTCCCAGCCACCGTATCTACGACCCGATCGCACACCGTAGCCACCCTCTTCCTCACCTCACCAGGCAGCAACCTCAGCCCATGTCCCCGGCCAGTAACCTTACCACCAGCAACTTCCTCACCACACCAGGCCGTTCACCGACCCTCTTGCCACCGACTTCCTCCTCAGCCCCGCAATGCACCACTCCGACAGAGAACTGAAATCCACCGCCACCATCACCTTCACTCAGTCTACCTCCGACCATCCGGCGCAGCCCCCCCCCCCCCCCCCCCCCCCCAAAAAATAAACCAACCACCCCCAAATCCAAATACCAATTAAGCGAGAAATTAGAGAACCCTCACCTTCCCCGTCGATTCGCGGCAAACCTCCGCCCTCCACCGTGGCCGAGCGCCCATCCATCTGCCCTCCTTCTCACGATCGCCGTCGTGCAGCCCAGCAACCCGCGTCGGAGACTCCACCGTCCGTAGCCGTGCGTGGGACCTCCGCCGACACCAGAAGCCCCCTCCGACTCCCCTCCGCTGCCGTCGCCTGACCCCCGTCACCGCCGCGTGCTCACGCCCGCCGCTCCACGAACAACCAAGCGGCGCCGCACGCGCATTCTCCGACGACCGCCAGCGCTCAGATCTGGCCGCGCAAGCCTCGCCAAGCCCCGGCGGCCCTCTTTTGTCGAAGCCCGCGCGCTTAAGCATCGGACGCCGCCACCGCGTTCAGGATCAGCCGCGCCCAGTCGAGCCGGCTACCGGCGTGAGCGCCAGAGCGCTGGTACGCCATCCCGGCCTCGCCTTGGCCGCCCGTCGTCGAGATCCCGAGCCGCAAGCGCGCCCCACCGCGCGCTGGGAGCCGCCGCCCTTCCTCATGTGGCCGTCGCGCGCGGTCACACGCCGATCCTCTTTCCGTGCCAGAGCATGCGCCGTCGGCGAGTTTTCCGGTAAGCCTCCCTCTTCTCTCCGAACTCAAACCCCTCTGTGCTCACATCCTTTTTCTCTCTCTCTCTCTCTCTCTCTCTCTCTTCCATTTAAGAAGATATAAAAAAAGGCAATTGATAAAGGCACTGCATAATTTGATCGGGGCTAGCCCATTTGTAAGTTTGTATTATTTACAAGTTTGCCATTGAAAAAATTTATTAGGACTAGCCCATTAGGTAGTATAAAAGTCAATTGTTTTATTTCTCTTCTCTTTCTCTTCTTCCTCTCAAATTTTCTTCTAATCTCAAATTTTCTTCTAAACCCTAGATTGAGATTCCTCTTGTCCCTACAAAAATTTTCCTGTTTTGTAACCCTAGAGTAGTGGGCTAGAAAAGTGGAATCCTGAGCGTACATCCCGCATGCTGTCACGCGCGCACGCGAAGAAAGATTGGAAGTCCGGTTTGTATGTGGACTGCCCAGTTTCCTGGCAGTCCACATACATATGTGGACTGCCAGAAAACTGGGCAGTCCATCACAGAACTTGCTGTGAGCATGGACTGCCCAGGAACTGGACAGTCCACATACAAACAAGGACTGCCCAATTTTCTGGCAGTCCAACAAACTGAATGGACTGCCAGAAAACTGGGCAGTCCTAAGTCACAGCATGTGAAACAAAGGACTGCCCATTTTTCTGGCAGTCCTTACTGTATGTAGGACTGTCCAATTTTCTGGCAGTCCTGAATACAGTAAGGACTGCCAGAAAAATGGGCAGTCCTTTGTTTCACATGTTGTGACTTAGGACTGCCCAGTTTTCTGGCATTCCATTCAGTTTGTAGGACTGCCAGAAAATTAGGCAGTCCTGGTCGACGCACAGTTTTCTCGTTCGTGCATACTTGTGTTTAATTTAAATAGGTAATTTTTCACTCCGAATGTAGTTTAATTCAAATGGGCTACAGACAATTGAAATAAACAATATAATGGATGCTTGAATTTTTCAATTTAATTTCTAGGATTTTGGAAACAAATAGAGAAAGAATTTGGGTGCCATCGATCTTCTTGAGAAGAAAATTTGGAAGAGAAGAGGAAGAAGAAGAGAACATTTCTAGGGTGGAAGAAATATCTAGGAATTTCAAATTATCTTCTTGCTTGGGGATGGAGAAATGGTGGAGGAGAAGAGGAAGAAGAATAAGAGATGAGTTAGGGTTTAGGAAGAGAGAGAAAAAATTTTGCAAATGAGAGAAAAATTTTGGGTTTAGGAAAATTTTACTTTGGGACAGCCCAAAATCAAAAAAATGGACTGTCCTGAGTAAAACACAAAAAAATCTGGACTAGCCCCAATCCGGGCTAGCCCTGATCAAATTGTGCAGTGCCTTTATCAATTGCCTAAAAAAAAGAGTCAACACAACAGCCGAAGCTGCTGTGTGGACCTTTATTTGGTGTTTTCTTCTGTCTATTTTTTATATTTATTTATGTTGCTCCTTACAGTATAGAGTATTCAATAATAGTTTTTTTTATGTCCGAGCTCTCTAGCCTAAGGGTATTAGAGCGGATATCCGGAGGAGCCG
This sequence comes from Iris pallida, assembly GCA_029216955.1. Taxonomy (NCBI): domain Eukaryota; kingdom Viridiplantae; phylum Streptophyta; class Magnoliopsida; order Asparagales; family Iridaceae; genus Iris; species Iris pallida. Next base: position 8,147,167 of record JANAVB010031416.1, on the reverse strand, counting down.
GCAAGGTTCGAGCCCCCCAGTTGTGTGTGTGAGTGGGATTTCAAAAAAAAAATAATAGTTTTTTTATTAAATGTAATATTATTTGTATAGGGGAAAGCAGCCTAGTGGTTGCTATTATATTGAGTATACAAATATGCATACATAACTATATATTTCCTAATATTATTATTGATTAGTAATTATTATTTATCACTAATACTAGATTACAAGGTATTTTGTTATTGATAAGCAAATATATTATTAGTATTGTTATTATTACTTTTGTTTTATTAATATATATAACAAATATTTTCTCAAAAACTTTACTTTTAACTAAATATAGTATTGTTTGGCCACTTATAATTTCAAATATATTGTTACATTATGTCTAACTAAATTTAAATATAACTTTTGAACAAAAACTATATTTAACAAACTGGGACTTTTATTCTTGGAATGATTTCTAGATTTTCAACATATTTCACAAAAGTTTACTTAGAAAACTTATTTTTAATAAACTTCGAGTTTAGCACAAAATATTTTTTGCTAAAGTATTTTCATAAAAACATATTTTGACTAATAAAAACTAGTTTAAATATTATGTATTTCTAAAAATAGTACTCTCCACAAAATTTTCTCTTTGATATCCCCATTGATCTAATCATGCGTTTCTAGTTCTCGTGAAATTCGGACCATGTATTCCTCGACCACGGCTATTGGACAAACCAAAACTTTTAAAACATCGCACCACACCAGGTAACCCACCAGGCAAGACACCTTGCCTTTACTGTTTAAATTTCTTGCTCAATATCATGCATATTTTTTCTTATTTTTGTAAATAAAATGTTGTTCTTTCAAAACTATACATAGATGCAAATTATTCTATTTTATACAATTGGCTTAGAGTTAAGGGACCACCATATGTTTAGAGCATCTCATAAACTGTCACGATGTGCCACGGGTTGTGTGTGAGTTGTGAGTCGCATATAGCTTCGGACTTGCGTAGCGACTGTACATCGGTGCGTACAGGCCGTGCGTTAGGATATAACTGCTAATAGATTTGTGTAGAAGACTTGGCAGTTATTAAGGATTAAACAGTGTCGTGGAGTCGACACATGTATAGTATCATGGGGAGGGAGGAGATAGTTATTAGCGTAGGGGCTACATGTTCAGTACACACATAGATTTGGGCCGATAGTTCTCGTATGAGTGCTACTTTCTGCCCATGGTCGATAGTGTCTCTTATGAGCGCTACCTACTACCATTCTCTCTCCATCTATGCTGAACACCTAAGCTCCTGCGTAGAACGTTGTCTTCTAAAGTGTATTTCACATAGAATGGTTAGGAACCTTTACTCGTGCATACTTTTCTGTTGAGCTTTTATTATTCAGTTTATTGGCATGATATTATGTGTCTTGTTACGTCCCTCTGAGGACCTGGTGATCTCTCCAGGTGTGTTTCATGATTTCTTGCAGGTGCTCTAGCTAAGACCATTCCTTCCTTCGTCATGATTGCTCTTGGACTCGTCACTTGCTAAATTCTTTCATTGTATATTTTTTATGTTTAATTTGGTTGGTAGTGGACTTTGTCTCCGCCCAACTATTGTGTCAAAGTTGCTTTATATCATTATTTATCTTTGTGGATGAGATTTAGTGTCTTAGCTTTCTACATTTACAGCTTATGTATATATACGAGTCGTATATTTACTCGTATGTATACAGCTGACATGATACGTATCTAGTCTCAGGTATTTGGGACTGGAGCATTACATGTTTTTGTGGTGGCCCATGCAGGTCAAGTTTGCCATTTCGGTTACATGACTGTACCGAGCGGGCCTGCAATATAGGATTAGAATGTAGGAATCTCATCCACATACTTGATCACCTTCCTTGACCTTCCTTGATTTCTATATTCCGACTCCCGTGGCTTCCCTTGATTTTTGCATCTTGCTTGAACTCTTTCTACCAAAACCCTATCATCTCGCGCTTAAACATGGTTAGAAAGATGACTACACTACTATATACTTATTGGTCAACCCTATGGCTATAAGGATTATATTGACAAATAATATCCATTGAGGTTATATTTGAGTATAAAGGCATTTATTTTTCCTAGAGATATGATCTTAAGGATTAGTTAATTTCAAGTTGGGTAGTAGCATATTACCGCCTTCAAAGGATAGTTAGAATTTTATTATTACAGGGGGTATACACAAGAGGATAGCTAGATCGAGAAAACAAATTTTTTGATTTACGATTTTTTTTTAAATGGTGAAATAGTTATGAATTATTAGGGATATGAAATCGATTGAGAAATAACTTAAGTTTTTTTATATTATGACACATGATTTACGGTTAACTTTAAAAGTTTGGATTGTAATATTATAAAGTTTATCTCGAGATTATTTAAGGAGTTTTAATTATGATTCTTAGACAACTAGAGAAGACGAAAGTTTAGTTTGAGAGAGCTTGAGGTTTAAAATTGAGTCGTACGATTTATAAGTTTATTTAATTTTGAGTTGAAGAAATGATGGTAAAATTTTGTTTAAATATTTGGAGGATATGAAAGTGACTTTGAAGGAAAATTTAAATTTTAAATCGTGTCATATGATCTATGATTTAAAAAGTTAATTAGATTTCATGTTTAAAGTCTTGATTATGGATATTTAAATTTTGGTAAAAAAAAAGATTTAATTTGAGTTACATGATTTGCGATTGATGAAACGGGCTAAGAGTTTATCTCGAGGTACATTTGAGAATTGGAATTTTAAAAGTGATGGCTTATTATGAAAATTTAGTTGTGCCGCATTAGATATGATGAAGGTTATTTGGAATTTATTTAAAGAAAATTAAACTTTAAGTTATGACTAAATACTTGATGGAGTATCTTGAGATTTTATTTCGAAACTGTTGAGGAACTTGAAATTTGAAATTAGATCATATATTGGTAGAGGACCAAGAAGCAAGCAAGTCACCCTAATGGGATACAAGTATTCCTCATTAATTGCCATGATAGTTGTATGTACTCGAGTGTAGTTAAGTCATCTGCCAAACTATGTGAAGATATCTCAATCTTGACTCACTCGACATTCCCTCAAACCTAGATTTTATCGTGACTTTCAAACCATTTGAAACTTGAGAAATGATTAGATTGTTCCTTAATCATACCCCATCAAGTGACTATCATATCTCTAGAAACTGTATCCCTAACTTATTTTACCTTGATCTACTAGAATCTGAATTATCTTTATTTCATGCGTTAACTTGGTCATTTATTTTGTGCGTTAATCATTACCTCATGAACTCCCACTTTCTATTTTAAATTCTTTTATGTACTTTACCATGACTTGAATATTGGGAGCACAACACTAGACTTTTCCATCCAACAAATTCCATATGCAAGACCTAGACGATCCCACCTTCATGTAGGTATATCATGTCCCACTAAAACACGTCCCCTTGCACTCTATTTTTATGATGCGACTTTCATGTCAAAATGGTTAGCAATAAACCCCACCCTAATACTATGATCCTTTCTGACTTCGGTTAGAGATCGAATATTGACTCAAGCCTTTCGACCCGATATATGATTGTGACCTACTTAATTCCTTATTATGCATCAAACTTTGTGTGTTAACTTGATTGCTTAACCTTGTCATTTTATTTTCATGCCTTATCTTGATTTACTTACGCATAACACCCTTCTACTCTCCATGCAATATTAGCAACTTTTACTTTCCTCCTTTCTGATTAAATTGCATCACTCATATTTCACCTTGATTCCTCCGTGGTTTATGCACTTGTGTTCATTTTATGATTTTCTTGTTCGAAGATGAAAATGGTCATGACATCCTTTGGTTGAAAAGGGGTTAGAGTAGAAAATCCTAGAAGAGAGAATAGTGGTAAAGTTGAATAAGATGATTGAATATGCATAAGTGAATTCTTGGAGTAAAACCTTTGAGGCGGAGTATATTCTAGGATCAAAGGAGAGTAGATTCTTGTTCGACGAATTGGTTCTTTATTTTATGAGATGATAAATAGAGTGTTTGAAAAATTCAAGAAGGGTATAATATGTAAAACTTTTAATGATTCAGGATTTAACTATGTGATGATTGTAAATATAAAGGTGAGATTGAAAATTACTCTAGACTAAATTGAATGAAAAAATTTTCGAAAGGAATTTGGGAAGAGGAAACTAGCTTGAAGGAAAATAGGTAGAAAGAAGAGCAGAAGAGATTGTTAAATTGGAAGTTTGAGCTTATTCAAAAAGTTACGATTTAAGATATAAATTCATGATTTTATCTACGACTAAATTGACTGAATATTTATCGAATTTTAACTTTCAAGGAGATTATGAAAGACGAAATTTAGCTTGACAAAAAAAAACAAGAAGAAGAAGAAGTATATAGATATGTTGGAAGAAATCCTTTTTACCGAATCCAAAAGTATTGGACTTGTCAAAATTCTATCGTTGCGATATTGGATTCGATATATGAAAATAGTGGAAATTCAAAACTTTTGTGGATCGATTGTTGGAGGTTAAAAGTTTTCAAGAAATTATGGTTATAAAACTTGAGAGGATTAATAAAATAGATGAAAAGTTGAACACAGAAAGGCATTGATGATTATGTTAAAACACGAAGTCGGGAGTTTTTGATGATATAAAAAACAAGATAAATTTTAAATGTTGAGATAATGATCAAAATTTTGAGACGAAGGAAGTTCTTTCCTATCGTAATTTACAAAATTTTCATTGTTGCCATTAGATCAAATTCGATACTAATAGGTTGTCATGAGACATTTTTTTTCTAAAACTATATCTTTGAATTCATACTTCCTAGTTACCCAATTTGAAGTTATTCCGTAATTATTTCCTTTCATTGGAAGCGTTTCTCCTTATCAAATAAATTGATCGGTTTCTTATCAACTAAATTATCCCTACCCCCTTCAACCCTACCAATCCAAATTTTTTTCCTAAATTTCGAGGACGAAATTCTTTTAAGTTGGGTAGGATGTAAACCCCCTAAAAATTCTTCTAATTTTTTTATATTTATTTAAGATTTTGTATTTGATTTTTGTACGTCGCGCGCAAGGTTGTGTGTTCGTATTGCTCGTCGAGTGCAAATATGTGCGAGGTACAGATTTTATTGGAAAAACATTTTAGTAAAGGTATAAAGTAATATATGATAGATATTTCATTATTTTTAATATATTTTTTTATTGCTTAAAGTTGCACAACACGTATTAGAATTTCCAAAATGCTATTTTTATGGTTGAAATATAGTAGTAATAATTTTGTAAATATTTGTATGCGAGGTACCTTAATCTAATTCACGTATAAATCTTTCTAAATTTTCAAACTTATTAAAAAGGTATTTTATATATTTCTTATTAATTAATTTTCAAAATTATTTCATTATTATTTTTATACTATTTAAAATAAATTTATTTAGAAAATTTTGTCTGTTATTTAATTAAACCTTATTATGGTTATTTAAAAGTGAAATTTTCTTATTGCTTTATAAGCTTAATTTAAATATGAGTTAGCTATACTAAATTGGATTTGAGTAAAACTAGATTTAAATCAGATTTGTAGATTTGGATCGAATCGGGTTTAAATTGTTTTAAAACTAAAGGTAATTATCTACAAGGGGGTTTAAAATTCTTTAATCCATATCCCAACTAGACTACACCACCTCCTATATAAGGAGAGACTCTTTATCATTTTCTCCATCAATTTCCATAGCCATATTCTCCATCCACCAGCGTGCATCGTTCCATCCACCAGCGTGCATCGTGTCCGTGTCGCACAACCCATCCACTATATTTTGTTCTTTTATACATATACAAAACATCAAACCCAGCACTGACTTCCCGATTTCCCAGCCACCGTATCAACGACCCGATCGCACACCGTAGCCACCCTCTTCCTCACCTCACCAGGCAGCAACCTCAGCCCCTGTCCCCGGCCAGCAACCTTACCACCAGCAACTTCCTCACCACACCAGGCCGTTCACCGACCCTCTTGCCACCGACTTCCTCCTCAGCCCCGCAATGCACCACCCTGACAGAGAACCAAAATTCACCGCCACCATCACCTTCACTCAGTCTACCTCCGACCATCCGTCGCAGCCGCCCCCCCCCCCCCCCCCCCCCCCCCCCAAAAAAAAAATAAACCAACTACCCCCAAATCCAAATACCAATTAAGCGAGAAATTAGAGAACCCTCACCTTCCCCGTCGATTCGTGGCAAACCTCCGCCCTCCACCGTGGCCGAGCGCCCATCCATCTGCCCTCCTTCGCACGACCGCCGTCGTGCAGCCCAGCAACCTGCGTCGGAGACTCCACCGCCCGTAGCCGTGCGTGGGACCTCCACCGACACCAGAAGCCCCCTCCGACTCCCCTCCGCTGCCGTCGCCTGACCCCCGTCACCGCCGCGTGCTCACGCCCGCCGCTCCTCGAACAACCAAGCGGCGCCGCACGCGCATTCTCCGGCGACCGCCAGCGCTCAGATCTGGCCGCACAAGCCTCGCCAAGCCCCGGCGGTCCTCTTTTGTCGAAGCCCGCGTGCTCAAGCATCGGACGCCGCCACCGCATTCAGGATCCGTCGCGCCCAGCCGAACCGGCCACCGGCGTGAGCGCCAGAGCGCTGGTACGCCATCCCGGCCTCGCCTTGGCCGCCCGCCGTCGAGATCCCGAGCGGCGAACGTTCCCCTCCGCGCGCTGGGAGCCGCCGCCCTTCCTCATGTGGCCGTCGCGCGCGGTCACACGCCGCTCCTCTTCCCGCGCCGGAGCATGCGCCGTCGGCGAGTTCTCCGGTAAGCCTCCATCTTCTCTCCGAACTCAAACCCCTCTGTGCTCACATCCTTTCTCTCTCTCTCTCTCTCTTCCATTTAAGGAGATATAAAAAAGAAGAGTCAGCCGAAGCTGCTGTGTGGACCTTTGTTTGGTGTTTTCTTCTGTCTATTTTTTATATTTATTTATGTTGCTCCTTACAGTATAGAGTATTCAATAATAGTTTTTTTATTAAATGTAATATTATTTGTATAGGGGAAAGCAGCCTAGTGATTGCTATTATATTGAGTATACAAATATGCATACATAACTATATATTTCCTATTATTATTATTGATAAGTAATTATTATTTATCACTAATACTAGATTACAAGGTATTCTGTTATTGATAAGCAAATATATTATTAGTATTGTTATTATTACTTTTGTTTTATTAATATATATAACAAATATTTTCTCAAAAACTTTACTTTTAACTAAATATAGTATTGTTTGGCCACTTATAATTTCAAATATATTGTTATATTATGTCTAACTAAATTTAAATATAACTTTTGAACAAAAACTATATTTAACAAACTGGAACTTTTATTCTTGGAATGATTTCTAAATTTTCAACATATTTTACAAAAGTTTACTTAGAAAACTTATTTTTAATAAACTTCGAGTTTAGCCCAAAATATTTTTTGCTTTTTAAAGTATTTTCATAAAAACATATTTTGACTAATAAAAACCTAGTTTAAATATTATGTATTTCTAAAAATAGTACTCTCCACAAAATTTTCTCTTTGATATCCCCATTGATCTAATCATGCGTTTCTAGTTCTCGTGAAATTCGGACCATGTATTCCTCGACCACGGCTATTGGACAAACCAAAACTTTCAGAACATCGCACCACACCAGGCAACCCACCAGGCAAGACACCTTGCCTTTACTGTTTAAATTTCTTGCTCAATATCATGCATGCTTTTTTTATTTTTGCAAATAAAATGTTGTTCTTTCAAAACTTTACATAGATGCAAATTATTATATTTTATGAAATTGGCTTAGAGTTAAGGGACCACCATATGTTTAGAGCATCTCATAAACTGTCACGATGTGCCACGGGTTGTGTATGAGTTGTGAGTCGCATATAGCTTCGGACTTGCGTAGCGACCGTACATCGGTGCGTACAGGCCGTGCGTTAGGATATAACTGCTAATAGATTTGTGTAGAAGATGTCACGACCCGCTACCCAAATTGTTGGGCCAGGCCGAGACATGCCCAGCCTACGTTGAGATAAAACGTAGTAAGCTGTTCTAAAGACAACAGGATAAGACTAAATGTGCTAACAGTTCTATAAGTGAAGAAGAATCATAAATGCTCCAAACACAAAAGTCGTCGTATAATAATAAGATGTCCAAGTACAAGTAAACTGAAATGTAAAACTGGATACATGTCCAGTTACAAAATGATATAGCCTAATACATGTCTACTCTCAAGTCTAAGTAAACAAAAGACAGCTAGGCAAGGATCCCCGCAGGAACATCCTCATAAAGCAGAGCCGGGTCCTCGGCTGTAACTCCATAGTATGAGTCGCAGAGTAACTCCTCCTCAGTAAGGACACCTACAACGTTATCCTGTCAGGACGGGAGCAAGTACTAAATCTAACAAACTAGCATATGAAACATGAAAATGAACATGAGAGGAATAACTGGAAAGCATGGCATCACATAGTCTATCATGGCAAGGATACATATGTTATAGAAACAGATGTATATGTAATGTTTTAAAACTGTAGCAGGTACGTGATCGGTCAATAGGTGTACAATGTACTGAGGCACAATGTAAATAAAATGTACATACGTACAAGTCTACAAGCATAGGTGTACCTCCGTACAGAAATGTCGGGTAATGGCCTACGGCGCAGTAACATGTAAAATGATACTTTGCTCGATACATATAAAGGGGCATGATCACGTACTCGGCTACTAGTTTCCCCATAACCCATATTCTATCATGTAAGAGATACATCAAGATGGTTCTAAACATAGTGGTAATGGAAAGTACAACATGTAACATTTTAACTTGCTACCCCAAGGATCAGCATTTAACATGGTGAGTTTTGCAGTTCATTTATGTAACAACATGTAAAGTTCGTAGAAAGTACTTGCCTCTAGCAAAGCAAAACAAAACAAGCTGCGATAACGATGCTATGGATGTCCAGTAACTCGTCACTGTAGAAATAAATGTAATAACTTAGCTTTTACACTAAGCTAAACTACTAGAACACTAAACTGGTGTGACACGACTTGTGACTGGGCACCTAGCCAAAATGATGACTTGGACTAGGAGACCAATGTGGGGGGTGACACACTATGTTAACTAACATTCCAGGGTCTTTACACTAGTGAGGGATGGGGTTTAATACGGCTAAAACTCAAATATAGCACAAAAGCTACAAGTCGTAATTAATCAATAAATAAATCCAAAGACTATTGTGTTCTAACAATTTTAGAGATAGGCAAAAGCCTAGTTTTTCTTAAAGTAAAGTATCAAAGTGATCCTTGTTAATCATAGAAATTTATTATAATTTTTCTGGAATTTATTAACCAGTACAAATATTTTATAAAAATCAGTTTTTCTAAGTATACAGAAAGTGAGTTTTGGTTTCATATGCCAAACTAGTGGCAAAACAGTAATTTAAATACTACAAAAATTATACTAAATTAGCCAACTTAACAAAGTATCTAAAAACTATTTTTCCATAATTTTAGCAACACTCTAAGTATTTTTAGAAAATCATAAGACAGCCATGCACAATAATAATTAATTATCTGCGTATTTTGTCCATGTATATACTTTGAACCAAAGTTCAAATACAGGACCCAAGGCCATGAATCAAGTCCAATATGACTTGTACAGGTCTTGAATGTGTGAAAACACATTTGAGCCCAAATACCCATGCTAGGCTTGGGCATCAAATGGTTGCAGTAATTTAAATACAATAAAAATACAAGTTGGTAATAGTGCAAAATAAATATTATTATTTTAATAAGGTAATGTTTTACATAGTGAAAAATCTAAATACATGTGCTAAAAGTATATATATATATTTGTAAAGAAAAATACTTAATTTATAAAGTATATATATATATATAATAATATATATACATATACAAGAAAATATATATATATATATACATATGTGTACATATATATATATATATAAATACTAACATATATACATATAATTTATTAACCATAAAATATATATATATATATACATACATACTGTTAAAACAGTATATATATACATATATACTAATATACATATATATATATATATATATATATATATATATAAACATATATATATATATATAAAAACAGTAAAAGAAAAAGAAAAGAAAAAGAAAAAAGAAAAAGAAAAAGGAAATGAAACAGGGGGGCTCGAACCCTGTCCAGAGAAGCGCGGGGGGGGGGGGGGGGGTTTAATTGTTCGGGCTGGCCAGTGGGTCAGCCCGCTAAGTCTGTTAGGGTTAGGTTTTAGTTAACATTTATTTAGGTTAGGATTTAAATGGGTTTTTACCCGTTAATCAAAGCCCAACCCGTTATTCTATTTCGCAGTTTGTCTCGTGTCCATACAGTCCAGGACACGAGAAGTCGAATCTGACACAGAGTCGACGTGTCCGTGCCCAGCACGACACGTACGACTCGGCTAACACGTGTCCAGCACCACAGTTGAGTCCCCCGAGTCCAGGCGAGTCTCGTGTCTCAGTTTGAGACACGTACGACACAGAGGGAAGAGAGTTACCCACGTGTCCGGCGGAGAAGAAGGGTTTCGAGAGGGCGAACGGGCGGAGGAGACGTCGGCGTCGTGGCGCTTGGGCGGCGCTGCGTCCAGCACGTCAGGGCGAACCGATGGGTGGTGGTGGTTCACGGCGAGGTCGTCGGGATGGGAAGAACGGGGTTCGTCGGAGCTAGGGTTCCGGCGAAGAAGATTGAGGAAGAAGGGGGGGTGGTCGGTGGTCGTGGGGGAGTTTTAGTGTTAGGGTTTGGTTCAGGGGGAGAGGGGGTGTTTAAATAGGGGGTCGAGGCGGTCGGGGGCTGTCGCGCTGGCCGGAAATGGCGGGGGCAGCGTAGGTCGGTCGTCGGGGCAGTCAGGGCAGTCGTCGGGGGGTGGGTAGGTAAAATTGCAGGGAGACCCCTAGACTTTAGGAATTTACAAATAGGTCCCCGCTGTAACTAAACGCAAATTATAATTTGCATAAACAATTCATTAATTACAAAGCAATATAAAAACAATTCTAATAATTGCAAAACCATATTAAAACAATTCTAATATTTGCAAAATGATATTAAAACATTTGAATAAATTACAAATTGATATTTTTAATATATAAAACTCATTTAAAATTATTTAAAAATTCTAGAAAAATTCCTAAAAATTCCTAAAAATTATTTAAGGCTATAATTGACATTAAAAATTAATTAACACTAATTAAAAAAATGAATTTGAAAATCAGGGGCTTACAAGTCTTCCCTCCTTGAAAAATTTCGTCCTCGAAATTCACAAGGATTGAAGACCCTACAATATTCTAACATAGCAAGCAATGCAACAAAAAGACTAAGGCTGCAATCGAAACTAACCTCTAAGGTATCAAGCGGGAACGGGTGGTTCCCTCGCAGCGATTGGATCGAACAAGTAAGGGAATCTCTCCCTCATGTCCGACTCCCTCTCCCAAGTAGATTCACCTGGGGAGTGACGGCTCCAAGCTACTCGTACTAGGGGTATAACCTTGTTCCTCAGCCTCTTCTCTCTCCGGTCTAATATCTCCACTGGCTGCTCAGAGACTGTAAGACTCGGTCCGACCTCCAACTCTGAATGATCTAGCACATGACTGGGGTCTGGAACATATCTCCTCAGCTGAGATACGTAAAAGACATCGTGAACTCCTGCTAGGTTGGGTGGAAGTGCAACCCTGTAAGCTACCTCTCCGATCCTGCCAAGTACCTCGAATGGCCCGATGTATCTGGGGCTCAGCTTCCCTCCTCGTCCGAACCGGATCGTCCCTCGAGTAGGTGATATCTTTACTAGCACCATATCACCGTCCGCAAACTCCATCGGCCTGCGACTAGCATCAGCCCAGTGTTTCTGCCTATCCTGAGCTACTCTGAGCCTGTCCCTGATCATTTCGACTTTCTCTGCTGCATCCGTGATCATCTCTAGCCCAAGCATGACTCTGTCTCCGACATCATCCCAAAAGAGTGGTGTCCGGCATCGTCGTCCATATAGCGCCTCGAAAGGAGACATACCAATACTGGCCTGGTAGCTGTTGTTGTATGCAAACTCTACCAAGTGCAGATGGCTCTCCCATGATCCTCCGAAGTCCAGCACGCAAGTCCTCAGCATATCCTCCAGCGTCTGTATCGTCCTCTCGGACTGCCCATCTGTCTGCGGGTGGTATGCCGTACTGAACTTGAGCCTACTGCCCAACTCCTCCTGTAAGCTCCTCCAGTAGTGGGATGTAAATCGGCTGTCTCTGTCTGACACGATGCTCACCGGCACTCCGTGTAGGCGAACTATCTGCTGCATGTATAGCTCCGCCAGCTTCTCGGTGGAAAGCTCCACCTTGAAGGGTATGAAGTGCGCACACTTCGTCAGCCTGTCTACGATGACCCAGATGGCATCCTTCCCTCCTTGGGAACGAGGAAGCCCTGAAACGAAGTCCATCGTAATATGTTCCCACTTCCACTCGGGAATGGGTAATGGCTGCAACAAACCAGCTGGCCTCTGGCGCTCCGCCTTGACCTGCTGGCAAACTAGACATCTCGAAATGAAGCGTGATACATCCCTCTTCATCCCGTGCCACCAAAGATGCTCCCGCAAGTCACGGTACATCTTGTTAGCACCAGGGTGAATAGAATATCTCGATCGGTGTGCCTCCTGCAAAACTGCCTCTACTAGCTCTCCTCTCGGTACGCACAATCGGCTGCCACGCCTCAAGGATCCATCCTCCGCGATAGTGAAGTCATCCAGCAATCCAGCTAGTGCCTGGGGTCGAAGTCTGCGAAGGCTCTCATCTGTAGACTGTGCCTCCCGGATCTGCTCCATCAAACCTGACTGAATGTCAAGCGCCATCATCTGCATCACTGATCCTGGCCGAACTAGCTCGATACCGAGCTTCTCCAGATCCTCCCGCAAATGTCGATCAATCATCAGATACCATGCCATCGGATGCCTGCTCAGCGCATCTGCCACTACATTTGCCTTCCCGGGATGATACTGTAAATCGATGTCGAAGTCCTTCATCAACTCCAACCATCGTCTTTGCCTCATGTTCAGCTCTTTCTGCGTGAACACATACTTCAAGCTTTTGTGGTCAGTAAAGATCTCCACACGCTCTCCGTATAAGTAATGTTTCCATAACTTGAGTGCAAAGATCACCGCAGCTAACTCGAGGTCATGGGTAGGATAATTCCTCTCATGAGTCCGCAATTGCCTAGATGCATAAGCAATTACTTTCCCATGCTGCTGTAGAACACATCCTAGCCCCTTCCCAGAAGCATCACTGTATATGGTGAAACCTCCAGAACCTGAAGGTAAAGTCAGAACTGGAGCGGTCGTCAGCCTCCTCTGGATCAGCAACCAGACTAGGAGCAAAACGGCTCAAGCGACTGAACTCTCCCGCATAGTCATCAACAGAACGGTTCCCCTGCTGGACGTTCTGGAATCGTAGCCCCATAGCTACTCTAGCAGCGGTCGAGAAGAACTTCTTCTTGAACTGGGTCTTGAACTGGTCCCAGGTGGCTCTACCTCTCGCGAACAATGGCTCATTCCTGAACCAGACTCCTGCTAAGTCTATCAGCAGAAATCCTGCTGCCTCGACCTGAAGGTCATCCGGCATCCTAACTCCCAGAAGCTTCCTCTCTACAGAATCTAGCCAGTCATCAGCTACTACTATGCCCTCAGTCCCTGAGAACTCCTTGGGATTCAGACCCATGAAGTCCTTGACCGTCCCCGCTCTCTGCCGCGGCTCTACATATGGTGGGACCACGGGACGTCCCTCAGAACGCTCCATGCTCTGGCGAAGTAGGGTAGTCTGCTCCTGATGGGTTGTTAGGAACCCCTGGATCAGTGTGAGCAGCTGGTTCCCGTCGAGTGTGACGGAAGCCTGGGTGGGTATAGTGATAGGAGGTGGTGGAAGTATCGGGTCCTGCTGGGCCTGGGATATGGAAGGTGGTATCTGGGCCTGTGGATCTGTGGAGTGGGGGAATGTGGTAGGTGGAGGTGCATCAGTCAACTGGTCGGCTGACTGGATACGGAGGGCCCCATTCTCGGGGGTAACATGCTGGGACGAACGAGTAAGCACCATCTAAATTACACATAAAAGACTTATAAGGACTTATTTAAAGTAAGCAATCATATGCAAGAAAGTCTAATTATAATAGCAAACATGTGTTGTATTTCCTATGTTGCAATCCTAGCATTCCTCTAGGTGTACTAAGCGTCTTTCCTAATGTTGTCTAATTACCTTAAGTTCCTAATTGCAGGTATGCTTGGTACAATAAAGTAACCAAACAGTTTAGTCGGGACCTGCGTGGGCCACCACTAAAAATATGTCACGACCCGCTACCCAAATTGTTGGGCCAGGCCGAGACATGCCCAGCCTACGTTGAGATAAAACGTAGTAAGCTGTTCTAAAGACAACAGGATAAGACTAAATGTGCTAACAGTTCTATAAGTGAAGAAGAATCATAAATGCTCCAAACACAAAAGTCGTCGTATAATAATAAGATGTCCAAGTACAAGTAAACTGAAATGTAAAACTGGATACATGTCCAGTTACAAAATGATATAGCCTAATACATGTCTACTCTCAAGTCTAAGTAAACAAAAGACAGCTAGGCAAGGTTCCCCACAGGAACATCCTCATAAAGCAGAGCCGGGTCCTCGGCTGTAACTCCATAGTATGAGTCGCAGAGTAACTCCTCCTCAGTAAGGACACCTACAACGTTATCCTGTCAGGACGGGAGCAAGTACTAAATCTAACAAACTAGCATATGAAACATGGAAATGAACATGAGAGGAATAACTGGAAAGCATGGCATCACATAGTCTATCATGGCAAGGATACATATGTTATAGAAACAGATGTATATGTAATGTTTTAAAACTGTAGCAGGTACGTGATCGGTCAATAGGTGTACAATGTACTGAGGCACAATGTAAATAAAATGTACATACGTACAAGTCTACAAGCATAGGTGTACCTCCGTACAGAAATGCCGGGTAATGGCCTACGGCGCAGTAACATGTAAAATGATACTTTGCTCGATACATATAAAGGGGCATGATCACGTACTCGGCTACTAGTTTCCCCATAACCCATATTCTATCATGTAAGAGATACATCAAGATGGTTCTAAACATAGTGGTAATGGAAAGTACAACATGTAACATTTTAACTTGCTACCCCAAGGATCAGCATTTAACATGGTGAGTTTTGCAGTTCATTTATGTAACAACATGTAAAGTTCGTAGAAAGTACTTGCCTCTAGCAAAGCAAAACAAAACAAGCTGCGATAACGATGCTATGGATGTCCAGTAACTCGTCACTGTAGAAATAAATGTAATAACTTAGCTTTTACACTAAGCTAAACTACTAGAACACTAAACTGGTGTGACACGACTTGTGACTGGGCACCTAGCCAAAATGATGACTTGGACTAGGAGACCAATGTGGGGGGTGACACACTATGTTAACTAACATTCCAGGGTCTTTACACTAGTGAGGGATGGGGTTTAATACGGCTAAAACTCAAATATAGCACAAAAGCTACAAGTCGTAATTAATCAATAAATAAATCCAAAGACTATTGTGTTCTAACAATTTTAGAGATAGGCAAAAGCCTAGTTTTTCTTAAAGTAAAGTATCAAAGTGATCCTTGTTAATCATAGAAATTTATTATAATTTTTCTGGAATTTATTAACCAGTACAAATATTTTATAAAAATCAGTTTTTCTAAGTATACAGAAAGTGAGTTTTGGTTTCATATGCCAAACTAGTGGCAAAACAGTAATTTAAATACTACAAAAATTATACTAAATTAGCCAACTTAACAAAGTATCTAAAAACTATTTTTCCATAATTTTAGCAACACTCTAAGTATTTTTAGAAAATCATAAGACAGCCATGCACAATAATAATTAATTATCTGCGTATTTTGTCCATGTATATACTTTGAACCAAAGTTCAAATACAGGACCCAAGGCCATGAATCAAGTCCAATATGACTTGTACAGGTCTTGAATGTGTGAAAACACATTTGAGCCCAAATACCCATGCTAGGCTTGGGCATCAAATGGTTGCAGTAATTTAAATACAATAAAAATACAAGTTGGTAATAGTGCAAAATAAATATTATTATTTTAATAAGGTAATGTTTTACATAGTGAAAAATCTAAATACATGTGCTAAAAGTATATATATATATTTGTAAAGAAAAATACTTAATTTATAAAGTATATATATATATATAATAATATATATACATATACAAGAAAATATATATATATATATACATATGTGTACATATATATATATATATAAATACTAACATATATACATATAATTTATTAACCATAAAATATATATATATATATACATACATACTGTTAAAACAGTATATATATACATATATACTAATATACATATATATATATATATATATATATATATATATATATATATATATATAAACATATATATATATATATAAAAACAGTAAAAGAAAAAGAAAAGAAAAAGAAAAAAGAAAAAGAAAAAGGAAATGAAACAGGGGGGCTCGAACCCTGTCCAGAGAAGCGCGGGGGGGGGGGGGGGGGGGGGGGTTTTAATTGTTCGGGCTGGCCAGTGGGTCAGCCCGCTAAGTCTGTTAGGGTTAGGTTTTAGTTAACATTTATTTAGGTTAGGATTTAAATGGGTTTTTACCCGTTAATCAAAGCCCAACCCGTTATTCTATTTCGCAGTTTGTCTCGTGTCCATACAGTCCAGGACACGAGAAGTCGAATCTGACACAGAGTCGACGTGTCCGTGCCCAGCACGACACGTACGACTCGGCTAACACGTGTCCAGCACCACAGTTGAGTCCCCCGAGTCCAGGCGAGTCTCGTGTCTCAGTTTGAGACACGTACGACACAGAGGGAAGAGAGTTACCCACGTGTCCGGCGGAGAAGAAGGGTTTCGAGAGGACGAACGGGCGGAGGAGACGTCGGCGTCGTGGCGCTTGGGCGGCGCTGCGTCCAGCACGTCAGGGCGAACCGATGGGTGGTGGTGGTTCACGGCGAGGTCGTCGGGATGGGGAGAACGGGGTTCGTCGGAGCTAGGGTTCCGGCGAAGAAGATTGGGGAAGAAGGGGGGGTGGTCGGTGGTCGTGGGGGAGTTTTAGTGTTAGGGTTTGGTTCAGGGGGAGAGGGGGTGTTTAAATAGGGGGTCGAGGCGGTCGGGGGCTGTCGCGCTGGCCGGAAATGGCGGGGGCAGCGTAGGTCGGTCGTCGGGGCAGTCAGGGCAGTCGTCGGGGGGTGGGTAGGTAAAATTGCAGGGAGACCCCTAGACTTTAGGAATTTACAAATAGGTCCCCGCTGTAACTAAACGCAAATTATAATTTGCATAAACAATTCATTAATTACAAAGCAATATAAAAACAATTCTAATAATTGCAAAACCATATTAAAACAATTCTAATATTTGCAAAATGATATTAAAATATTTGAATAAATTACAAATTGATATTTTTAATATATAAAACTCATTTAAAATTATTTAAAAATTCTAGAAAAATTCCTAAAAATTCCTAAAAATTATTTAAGGCTATAATTGACATTAAAAATTAATTAACACTAATTAAAAAAATGAATTTGAAAATCAGGGGCTTACAGAAGACTTGGCAGTTATTAAAGATTAAACAGTGTCGTGGAGTCGACACATGTATAGTATCATGGGGAGGAAGGAGACAGTTATTAGCGTAGGGGCTACATGTTCAGTACACACATAGATTTGGGCCGATAGTTCTCGTATGAGTGCTACTTTCTGCCCATGGTAGATAGTGTCTCTTATGAGCGCTACCTACTACCATTCTCTCTCCTTCTATGCTGAACGCCTAAGCTCTTGCGTAGAACGTTGTCTTCTAAAGTGCATTCCACATAGAATGGTTAGAAACCTTTACTCGTGTATACTTTTCTGTTGAGCTTTTATTATTCAGTTTATTGGCATGATATTATGTGTCTTGTTACGTCCCTCTGAGGACCTGGTGATCTCTCCAGGTGTGTTTCATAATTTCTTGCAGATGCTCTAGCTAAGGCCATTCCTTCCTTCGTGATGATTGCTCTTGGCTCGTCACTTGCTAAATTCTTTCCTTGTATATTTTTTATGTTTAATTTGGTTGGTAGTGGACTTTGTCTCCGCCCAACTATTGTGTACTTGACAAACTCAAAGTTGCTTTATATCATTATTTATCTTTGTGGATGAGATTTAGTGTCTTGGCTTTCTACATTTACAGCTTATGTATATATACGAGTCGTATATTTACTCGTATGTATACAGCTGGCATGATACGTATCTAGTCTCAGGTATTTAGGACTGGGGCGTTACAATATATTCATATTAGATAAAGTGTAAGACTTCTAATAGATAAAGCATCCCTTTATTTAAATCAAATGAATCTTTAAACCAGAACTATCATAATCTATTAATTAATTAAAATTGATATTAATGTAAATAAATATTCGATAATATCGAGTAATATTAAATCACATAGATCTATATCAATTAGACGGTCATCATAATAATTTAAGAATGCTACTTATTTATCAAATAATTTCAACATACAAATTCAAATATTTAATTAAATAATAAACTAGGTCATCAATTTAAAATATCTTAAGGAGGCCTGGCAAAATTAGGGTTATGGTTAGAGATTTGGGAAAAATTTTGAGATTGGGAATTTTTGAAAATTAGGGATGCGAGGCTTGCTGTTGCGGTGGATTAGATATTGATGAAAGTCTTATTTGAACACAAATAATAAAAATAATAATTTTGAAAATCCGGAAAGAGGAGTTACAAATCTACCCACCTTAGAAATAAATTTGTCCTCGAATTTTCAAGGTATAGGACTAGGCACTACTAAGAATATAATCAAGAAAGTGATACGACTAAAATTAGATGAGCATACTTGCAGATAGGATCGAAATAAAAGAAAATATGATTTGGCACGATCAATTTTACTCAAATGGTCTAGTCACGACCAAAATTGCTTAAGGACGATCAAAACTTAGGCAAAGCCTAAACATGGTTAAACCACTTAGATACAACTAAGATGTAGTCACGATTAATCATGCAAGTCAACCAAGCATGATCAAAAATTAAAAAGTTGGCACGAGCATGAACAAGATCAAAATAGTCATGATCATAGTAGGATAGAAATATAAACATTAAAAATAATTGAATTAAGTATAGGCACGATTATGATTATATCCAGATAGTGTAGTCACGATCAAAGTCGTTTAGGAACGATCAAAATTCAACTTCGTTTGGTACGATTTAGCAAAATTATACAGGCACGATTACAGAATCAAAATCTAGAAAAATATACAAATTGACACGATCAAAATATAATCAAATAGTCTAGTTGCGATAGAAAGTCGTTAAGGATGATCCAAATCAAAATTATTTTTAGCTCGATTAATTATCTGAGCATGATCATAGAACCATAATCTAGGTATGATTATGATTCTAGTCGAAGGAAATTAAAATTGGTTTAGATGACTTCTAGGGAAACTAATAACGATACGAAAAAGTAAAAGATAAAAGTAAGGATTCAGAAAATAAAAGGGTAAGAACTAGTCAAATATTAATCGAGGGTTCATAAAATTGTGAACCATAAAATTAATAGTCACATGCCAAAAAAAGATGCAGTCTCTATAATATTCAAAAACCGTATATATATTTGAAGTCACTTTACCGAGAACTTATGCCTCGCCAGTGTACATCTGGCTGTAGAAAACCCTTGGTTTCATGACGCAAGTATAATATGGTATCGAGTACCCTATCAACTCTATCCAATATTGGCATAAATATAACTAAGATCAAAATAGGACAACCTGTCACTCCCGTTTCCCGTTATACGTATTCTTATTATACATGTACGGATTTCTGACATTTGTCAGGTGGATCGTAGTTAGACTTGTCTTGCTTAGCCTAGTCTTGGTTTAATCATGACTTGGTTTATTTTGGTTTGGTTCAACATGTTGGCTTGGTTTGGTTTGAGATGGTTTGGGCTTAATATATAAGTCAACCCCCCTCTCTCTCCTCCATTTATTTCTCATAACTTCTCCATCTTCTTCATTTACTCCTCTCCACCTACACCCAAGAGCCCTAGACAAGTACAACTTGCTTTATGACGGATCTCAAGTTTTATTGTTTCATTCTCTTCTTTACATGATTATAAGCCTCTTTAGAACTTGGAGTTTTTGATTTTTATGGATGGATTCTTGTAGATCTAAGTTTGATGTATTTTTTATTTTTTATGGTTTTGATCTATCAAACTTGCTTGCTTTCAAAAATTAGTTGTGCCATGTTATAGAAAATTTCGTTATACCCCATTTTGACCTTTGAAAGTCCTAATTTGGAGTTATTTTGACCGAGTTATGGTCATTTAAAGTTCATGGGTTCAACCAAACATTTTTATGTTGGTTGGAGAAGAGGAACAGTGTGCACGCGCACTTTTTAGCACTGCGTCATCTAGGTTACACGCATTCTGGTGCAACCTGGCAGTGCCGTAACCTGGATTCTGGCGCAACCTGGCAGTGCCGTAACCTGGATTCTGGCGCAACCTGGCAGTGCCGTAACCTGGATTCTGGCGCAACCTGGCAGTGCCACAACCTAGATTCTGGCACAACCTGGCAGTGCCGTAACCTGTATTCTGGCGTAACCTGGCAGTGCCACAACCCGGCAGTGCCGCAACCCGGCAGTACAACAATCTGGCAGTACCGCAACCTGGATTCTGGCGCAACCTGGCAGTGTCGCAACCTGGCTTGGCACAACCTAGCTTGGCACAACTTGGCTTGGCATAACTTGGCTTGGCACAACTTGGCTTGGCACAACCTAGCTTGGCACAACTTGGCTTGGCACAACCTAGCTTGGCACAACCTGACTTGGCACAACCTGGCTTGGCGCACTCTTGATAAGTAACAAGTACACTTGATATGACATAAAATCTTGATAGTGGCCCGTCGAGGCGCACTCCTGACAAGTAATATTAACAAGTAACAAGTAACCTGTCATGACATGATAATCTTGAACGTTGTTGCGACATCTACCCTAACTTACTAGTAACTCTTGTTTTGACACTGTGGTTGATTCTCTTGATTGTGCCTGTATAAGCTACCTGTCTCGTCTTGCATCATGTCTAGGACATGAATTCCTGGTTACCATGGTCAGGGATTCATAATGAATCTAACTAGTTTAATGACTAGATTGATCAAGTAGTTCATATAGAGAGAGTTTCCCAGTTACAGGCGATCCCGTTATCCCGGCCACACCGAAAGGACTTGTAGCCTGCCGACGAGTAGGGCACATTTCCAGCTCACTGTCATGTGGGGCAATCCTTGAAAATATAAGTACTGAAAGTACACCAGTAAGCTCGATAACTCTTATAACTCTAATAAATCTCCTCGTCTGGATAACCTGGATAGTTGCAGGGCTTGTGACTGTGGGAACATCTCATTGCATCTTGCTAGTAACTAGGCTTGTGATAACCCTAGTTAGTTAAAGTATCAAGCCGTACTCTTTACTTAGCCGTAAATGATGGATGTAGTCCAGTCTACTCTTGTCTAATCGATGCCAGTCTATGATACTTTAGCGCATACTTGCTTATGCTTTACTCTTGTTGATAATTGGTTGGAGACTAAGTTCTGTTCAGGTGAAGGGTTACAACCCCGGTCCTTGTTTGGTTTACGGGTTGTAACTTGGCTACCAAAATAGTCCCTTAGTTGTCTTATCGTTTATCACCTTATTTTCTCTAACTCATGTCTTTTATTACCATTTATGTTCCCATGTGCTAATATGTTGGTTTTAGTTCTTAAGCTTGTGGCACTTGCTCTTCTGGAGTCTGACCCATCTGGTTTTGTATGGCCAGATTTTGGAGTAGGACCCGAGGATCCTCCAGCCTTCCAGCCAGAAGGTGACCACTAGGCGCAACCCTGGCAACGAGTGGGTTCTTATTTTGTTCTTCCACTCTCTTGTAAAAATATTCTTTTGAGGCGTTTAGCCGCCGAGCAAGTGTTAGCTCATTTGCAACTTTACTTACTGTTTTTCTACGGGCTGTAACATGATTGACAAATCCTAGGGTTGATTATGTATGACTGAAACTCTTGCTAGTCTTCATATTTTGTATGACTAGCTTCATGATCATCTGAATATGTAATGTTCGGGATGCCTTACTTTGTATGTCTGATGATCTAACATCTTGTAACATTTACTTACTTGCTTGAGATTGAGACACTAGGCTTGTTCATGACCATAAGAGACTGTTGGCTTGTAGATAAACCCTCATGTATCTAGACAGCCGTGACCGTATATCGAGGTAGATTATACTTCAATATACGTAGCTGGCTGTGTCTGTCCTCAGCTCCCCGGTATTCTGGTTCTGGGGTGTGACACGGTTTAAGTGGTGGCCCATGTAGGTCTTGTAAACTAAGATATGTGAGGGTTTTACCGAATAGATGTCTCAATCAGTACTCGCCTTTGATCTCTACTCGTGCTTTTTAATCTTCCTTGAACCTTGACCTGATCACATTCTTATATCCTTAATCTATCTTGGTTCTTCCTTAACGTTTTCCATATCATTTTCTTCAGTGGCATTGCTCCTGGTCCTGCCGATCAGCCAGAAGGAGAACCACCAGTGAACCAGCCTCAACAAGGAGACCAAGCCCAGCTCTTAGGAGCAGCCTTTCGAGTTATGCCTTTCGGGGATCCAGAGCCACCAGTTCAGCCATCTCAGCCTATGAAGCCTGACAATGGAGTCCTGATAGGACTTATCCGAGATTTATTTGCATCACAGGATCGTCGGGGCGATGCCCTGTACCAGACAGTACAAGATGCCCTGGGCAGAGTTGGTTATCAAGGAAATAATACGGCTAACAACTTCAAGCGTCTGAACCCTTCTTTCTTTGACGGCACTGAAGATGCTATTGCTGCTGATGCATGGCTTCAGGACATAGAGGTTATCCTGGAAGCAGCTAGGATTCCTGAGGGTGAGAAGGTAGCTGTCGTGTGCCTGCAGTTATTGGACTTAGCCCGCAGCTAGTGGGTGATACAAGCATTTGGATTGGCGACGCCTGTCTTATGGGCGGTATTCAGCGACAAGTTCCAGACCAAGTACTTCGATACAGTAGCTCGGTATGATCTGCAGACGAGATTCAGCAATCTCAAGCAGATGGGAAGGACGGTCGATGGATATGCGGCCGAGTTTCCTAGGCTTAGTCGATTTGCTCCCACCTTGGTGGCGACCGAATTGGATCGAGCGCAGCGATTATAGCAGGGACTCCACCTAAAGATTATTATATTAGTAGAGTAGTTCGTGCACTAAATGTTTGATGCCGTCTTGCAAGCAGCAAACAGGCATGAGTATACCTCCCAGAAGATAATAGATCGAGTTGGAGGATGAAAGAGGTCTTATGGACAGTTGTTCTAGTCATCAATACCAGCCTCGGCAGCTAGGGCTTTGAACATTGGAGCTCCTAGGAGGGCGACCATAGTTTCGTCGGTTCAGCACTCGACACCGACGTACCCTCAGAAGCAAAAGCAGAAGCAAAAGCAGTCTTCTGCGATGGGCTGCACTCATTGTGGGAAGCCAGGACACGTAGTCTCAGAGTATCGCAGAGCACAGGGGTTGTGCTTGGCTTGTGGGACACCAGATCACATGAAAGGGTCCTGCCCGCATAGAGCCAGTTCCTCTTCATCAACCCTAACTAGTCCATCGGATAGGGGACCAGCACCAGTGCAGTAGCAGTACCAGCCTCCGAGGCCATTGCCGCATAAGGCTCAAGCTTTCCAGTAGCAGATGCCACAACAGTATGCTCAGGCCCAAGCTCAGATTCAGAACAGGCAGAAAGGTCACCAACAGAGGGGACCAGCACCGAGAGGACAAGGTCAAGCTATGGCTTTGACCATGGCAGAAGAATTGGCATCAGGTGAGGTGGTGGCATGTGGTACCATTCTCGTCAACTCCTTTCCAGCATTAGAATTATTTGATTCGGGTGCATCGCATTCATTTATGTCTGTACGATTTGCTACACAAATAGGACTGGAGCCCAAATCATTATCAGTAAGGCTCAATATACTTACTGGTAACGGTATTATAGAGGTAGATAGAGTCTATTCCTCGTGCTGAATCGTAGTTAGCGGTAGAGAGTTTTCCGCTAGATTGATAGAATTCTCGATGGCCGACTATGATGTGGTCCTAGGAATGGATTAGTTGAATGATCAATACACAAGAATAGACTGCCACGTTGGCAGGATTATTTTTGGTATTCCTGACGAAGAAGAGTTTTCGTTTTCCAGAGACGAAGTAGAACCTTCTCTACCAGTATTGCAAATGGCAGTAGCAGAAGCAGTTCAATTTTCTAGAGTAGTGGAAGAGTTTTTTGATGTATTTCCCGAAGACCTTCCAGGTATGCCACTGGAGAGAGAGATAGAGTTCACCATTGATTTGATTCCAGGGACGACACCAATATCAGAGAGTCTATAGAATGGCACCATCAGAGTTGGAGATCCTGTACAAGATGATTGAAGAACTCAGAACCAAGGGATTCATTCGTGCTAGTGGATCACCTTGGGGAGTCCCGATGCTTCTTTTGAAAAAGAAGGATGGTACGTCAAGATTATGTATTGATTATCGTACCTTAAATTCTGTAACAATCAAGAACATATATCCCCTACCAAGGATAGATGACTTAATTGATCAACTCAGTGGGGCAGCATTATTCTCGAAGATTGACTTGCGGTCGGGGTACTATCAGATCCGAGTCAGAGAGCAAGGCATTTCGAAGACAGCATTCAGATCCAGATATTGGCATTAGAAGTTCCTTGTTATGCCATTTGGAGCGACCAATGCGCCAGCCGTATTCATGGACCTCATGAATTGGATCTTCATGCCCTATTTGGACCAGTTCATGATAGTGTTTATAGACGACATCTTGGTCTATAGCAAGAGTGAGACGGAGCATGAGCATCATCTCAGTGCAGTTCTTCAGATACTCAGGGAACACCAGTTGTACGCGAAGTTTAGTAAGTACAAATTTTAGCTGGATCGTATTTCGTACTTAGGTCACATAATCACCAAAGGTGGAGTAGAAGTGGACTCCCAGAAGAAGTTGCCATAGAGACATGGCCAGTTCCCAACACCGTCGCAGAAGTTTATAGTTTTTTAGGATTGGTCGGCTAATACCAATGATTTGTGTCAGACTTTGCTCAAAATTCGACACCATTGACGCAGTTGACCCGCAAGGATGTACAATTTGCTTGGACAGTAGAGTGTCAGAGTTCATTAGAGAAGTTGAAGCAAGGATTGATGATGGCACCTATTCTCACACTTCCAGATAGGACTGAAGGATTTTCAGTTTATTGTGACGCTTCCGGCAGAGGATTGGGATGTGTTTTAATGCAGCGTGGTAAGATAGTAGCTTATGCATCACGTCAGCTTCGTGATCATGAGAGAAATTATCCAACCCACGACTTGGAGTTAGCAGCGGTGGTCTTCGCACTTAAGTTGTTGAGGCATTACTTGTATGGAGATAGGGTAGAAATTTTTACGGACCACAAGAGTCTTAAGTATGTGTTTACTCAGAAGGATCTTAACATGCGTCAGAGGAGATGGCTAGAGCTACTTGTGGATTACGACATCAACTTACAGTATTATCCTGGGAAGGCCAACGTAGTTGTAGATGCGTTGAGTAGAACAGCAGGAGCTTATTTTCTAACAGCACAGCCAGAGTTATTAGCAGATCTTCAGAAGATGGAAATAGAGATAGTTCTCCCTACCAATGTGGCATTGACGTCCAGTGTGCAAGTTCAGTCCAGTATAATTTAGAGGATCAAGATAGCTCAATCAATAGATTCTAAGCTTCAGTGGCTTAGGGCAGAATGTGAAGCAGGAAGGAGAACAGAGTTATGTATTCACGAAGACGATACTCTTCGACATAGAAGGCGTCTTTGTGTACCCAGCGGTGATATCAGACAGGAGATCATGGCAGAGGCTCACAGTTCACAGTATTCAATTCATTCCGGTGGCACGAAGATATATCGTGATATCCGTCAGCATTTCTGGTGGAATGGCATGAAGAGGGAGATAGCCTGCTTTGTCTCTCGTTGTTTAGTTTGCAAACAAGTTAAAGCTGAATATCAGAGACCAGCTAGACTTATTCAACCTTTATCGATCCCAGAATGGAAGTGGGAGCACATTACCATAGATTTTGTAACTGGATTACCTAAATCTCCAGGTGGGAGAGATGCTATCTGGGTTATAGTTGATCGGCTCACGAATATAGCTCATTTTATCCCTTTCAGAATTGGTCAATCAACGGATCAGCTTGCAGAGATGTACCTCAGGCAGATAGTCAGATTGTATGGAGTGCCAGTTAGTATCATATCAGACAAAGATTCAAGATTCATATCGCACTTTTGGCGGAGTCTTCAAGAGAGTTTGGGGACTCATCTCAAGTTCAGTTCAGCATATCATCCTCAGACAGATGGTCAGTCAGAACGCACAATTCAGACTCTTGAAGATATATTACGATCATGTACACTCGACTTCGGTAGTTCGTGGAAAGATTACCTGCATCTCGTAGAGTTCTCCTATAACAACAGTTTCCAGGCCAGTATCAAGATGGCACCCTTTGAGGCCTTGTACGGCAGAAAGTGCAGATCCTCGTTAGCATGAGATGATATCGACGAAAGACAGATGCTTGGTCTAGAGATGATTACGCAGACAATCGAGGTGGTCAGACGAGTCAGAGATCATCTTCGAGTTTTCCAAGATCACCAGCGCCATTGGATCGATTCTCATTGGCGTCCCCTTGAGTTTTCAGTCGACGACCACGTATTTCTTAGGATCTTGCCTACCCGTGGCGTTATTCGATTCGGCATACGGAGAAAACTTAGTCCTAGGTATATAGGACTGTTTGATATTCTCGAACGAGTAGACGATGTGTCCTATCGTCTTGCTCTTCCACCGTCGTTACATGAGGTACATGACATATTCCATGTATCCCAATTGCGACGGTATATCCCGGATCCGAGCCATATCCTTGATCATTTGGAATTGGTTGTTGGTACCAACCTTTCGTATGAGAAAAGGCCCGTATCCATATTGGACCGAAAAGAGAAGGTACTCAAGAACAAGACTATTAAGTTAGTCCGTGTTGCTTGGGGTCGTCACTTTTTGGGTGAGTCAACTTGGAAACGTGAGGATGATATCCGATCGCGATATCCACACCTATTTGACTCATGAGGTATAATGTCTTCCTTATGCCTTATGCTCTTAACTCCTTGCTTGCATGAATGATTGCTTGATTAATTGCTAGTCATAGATTACCTATGGTTAGTGCAGCTTGCCCCGACATCTCTAGCCTCTTGATTAAATTCCGATGACGAAATTCTTTTAAGGTGGGTAGAGTTGTGACTCCCGTTTCCCGTTATACGTATTTTCGCTATACGTGTACGGATTTCTGACATTTATCAGGTGAATCGTAGTTAGACTTGTCTTGCTTAGCCTAGTCTTGGTTTAATCTTGACTTAGTTTATTTTGGTTTCATTCAACATGTTGGCTTGGTTTGGGCTTAATATATAAGTCAACCCCTCTCTCTCTTTCCTCCATTTATTTCTCATAACTTCTCCATCTTCTTCATTTACTCCTCTCCACCTACACCCAAGAGCCCTAGGCAAGTGCAACTTGCTTCATGATGGATCTTAAGTTTTATTGTTCCATTCTCTTTTTTACATGATTATAAGCCTCTTTAGAACTTGGAGTTTTTGATTTTTATATGTAGATTCTTGTAGATCTAAGTTTGATGCATTTTCAGTTTTTTATGGTTTTTATCTATCAAACTTGCTTGTTTTCAAAAACTAGTTGTTCCATTTTGTAGAGAATTTCGTTCTACCCCATTTTGACCTTTGAAAGTCTTAATTTGGAGTTATTTTGACCGATTTATGGTCATTTGAAGTTAGGGGTGTAAAACGGACAAAGTAGTCCGTTGTCCGTACGTGTCCGGCTCGATAAATGGTTCGACCGCGGAACGTCCGATTCATTAACGAACAAAACTTGGACATTTTTTTTGGTCCGATTAAAAATCGGACCCGGACACGGTCATATCCATGTCCGGTCCGAATTCGTCCGCGAACAGTCCGATAGTGGAGACTTATTTTGGTTTTGTATTAATTATGTCATAATATTTTGGTTTTGTATCAAATTTTTGTTGTCCCGTCTCGATTTTTGTTATTCTTTTACTATTGTTTGTTGTATTCTATAACCTTCAATTGTATTTTCTTTCAACTAAATTTTTTGAACCAACTATTAAGCTATCTTGATAAAATAATAACTTTTGGTAATATATTTAATTTGTCCGCGGACCATCCGATTGAATTAACAAACAGTGGTTGTCCGTGTTCGTCCGGTCCGAACTTGAACAATGAACTGTCCGTGTCCGTCCGTCCGAACTCATTTTCATTAACGGACCGAACACGGACAGTGGACTGTCCGTGTCCGTCCGGTCCGTTTACACCCCTATTTGAAGTTCATGGATTCAACCAAGCATTTTTATGCTGGTTGGAGAAGATGAACAGTGTGCGCGTGTAAACCCCCTAAAATTTCTACTATGATTTTTTTTAATTAATTTGGTATTAATTTTATATTCGTAATTGTACGTCGCGTACGAGCTCGCGTTATTCATATTTGTACGTCAGCGCGAATTACGTTTTGTATTTGCTCGTCGAATGCGAATTACGTGCGAGGTACATATATTTGAAAATTATTTTTTATAGAAATATAGCTTTCGATACTCTATGATAAATAATATATTTTGCTTGAAATTGTAAAAAGGCGCCACAATAGATTTTTTCTCAAATTTGTATCATTTCATTTGTCGTAAAGGATATTTATTTATTATACAAATATAAATGGTGGCTTTGAAAAAATATGTTTTGAGGCAAATATTCTTTTGCATATAAAGTACATGAATTTAAATTTATTTTCGAAATTATTAAATACAATTATTTTATTATTTGGAAAAAGGTTATTTTTAAATTAGTTTATTATGAATAAATTGATATTTGCTTTTATCAAATTTTTATGAGTTTTCAAATTTAATAAGAGGATTTATCTAGTTTAAATCTATTGGAAAACATATTTTAAATTTTGTTTTACTAAATTTGAATTATTTTGATAATTTAAAACTGTAAAAGACTTTTATTTGCCTTAAATTAAAATTGCTTTTAAATTAAAGATAGGTTTGATTTATATTGAATTGGATTTTGAATCGATTTAAATTAGTATGGAATCTATCTATTGGGGATTTAATCAAATCCCAAGCCTTATCAACTGGGAATTCCCACCTTCTATATATAGGAGAGGTACTCCTCCATAGAATTTTCACAACTCCCCTGTGCACCGTGTCTGTGCCCGTCCCGTCCACTAAAGTTTTCCCTTTACACATACATCATAGTTTTCGTGTCCGACAGGCCGGACACCACTATCTCGTGCCGCACCAGACCCGACAACTTCATCGACCCCTCCTGCTCGCCCGACCCAGCCACCACCTGCCTCCGTCTCCCCGGCATCCTACTCCGACCACCACCGCCCCGAACTCCTCATCTAACTCCACCACGGCCATCATCGTCTCCACCACTGCCATCACCACTGGACAACCATTGTCACTATTACCACCGACATCATAACAACCACCACCGCACACCCGACCAAAACTACCCCCGTCATCTCCGCAAACACCACGAACCTCCACCACCACAGCCAAAAACCCAAAGTCCGACATCGCCACAAACACCAGAAAACAAATCAGAAGGCATAACTGAAACCTCACCTCCTCCGTGACATCGCCGAGCCGTCGTCGACCACCTCGGTGACGACCGTGAGGGCTCACCGCCAGCCGAAACCCGAGCCGCACAGCCAGATCTGACCATCGTGCCACCAATCGTGCCGCAGCTCCTCCGATTTCTCGCGCCCTAGCCGAGCCGCCGCCCCCGCTAGCCTCCTCCGGCGAACCCCCTTCCGCCAGCGTCGATCCGTCGCTTCCGCCATTCCGGCGCCGCCTCAACCCGCCTGAGCTCCGCGCCCCTTCCTTCGCTGTCGACCCCATGCGCCGACGACTCCGCTGCAGGTCCGACGCCCCCTGCCATGCTCCTCCGCTCAGCCGGTCGCCTCCTGTGCGGTCAGAGCTAGCGCCGACCGCCGAACCCTTCTTCCCGCCGACGACGAGCAGCGCCCCGCTCCCCGGGAATAGCGGCGCCAACCGCCGCGCCGAAAAATCCCCGCCTGGCCGCCTCTGGTGAGCGCACTGTTCCCCCTTTCTCTCGAGCTTCTCTCTCTCATTTAAAGTGGGGGAATGAAATATGCTGTGGAGTTGGTAGATATTAATATTAGTATTATCATTATCATTATATAGTATTATCATTAGTATTATTATTATTATTGATATTATTGTTAAATTATTACTATTATTATTATTATTATCAAAAGAAAAAGAGAGTGTTTGTTTTTGTGTTTTTTTTTACTTTATTTTATGTTACTATAAGTATAAGTATAGTAGTATACCATTATTACATTATTATCTATATCTTGCACCAACTATTATTATCATTATTTTTGGGTTGGTATTCATTAATGTTATTGTATAAGTATATATATAATTACTATTTCAAAAATATATTATAAACAAACTATATAGTTTTGGGCTTCGCCCTATATGTAATTTCAAAATTTAAGAGTTTATCCCTAAACTAAATTTCTATATATATATATAGTTTTCAAATGATGATTTTGGTACTGAAAAAGTTGGTTAAATTTATGGTATTTCTTATATTATTATTTAAACATATTTTTATGGATTTCCTTAATTACAAACAAATTATAAATATTTTCTAACTATATTTTAAAGTATTACAAATATTTTCTAAAGTATAGCAAGCACTTTCTCCACGAATTCTCGTTGATGATCAATCTTGATAATAACCGAACATATCTATTTCCTCGCGACTTCAGACCTCTGTCCATCGACCATGGCTATTGGACACATCGGAATATGTCGAATTATCGTACCACCTCAGGCGTCAACCAGGCAAGACACCTTGCCTTTACTGTTTAATTTTTTGCTCAATATCATGCATGCTTTTCTTTATGTTGTTCTTTCAAAATTATATATATATGCAAATTATTATATTTTATGCAATTGGCTTAGAGTTAAGGGACCACCGTATGTGCATCTCATAAACTGTCACGATGTGCCACGGATTGTGTGTGAGTGGCGAGTCGCATATAGCTTCGGACTTGCGTACCGACCGTACATCGGTGCGTACAGGCCGTGCGTTAGGATATAACTGTCAATAGATTGTATAGAAGACTTGACGGTTATTAAGGATTAAACAGGGTCGTGGAGACGACGCATGTATAATGTCATTGGGGGGAGGGGACAGTTATTAGCGTAGGGGCTACATTTTATTTTTACACATATTTTGGACCGATGGTGACTCTTATGAGCACTACCTTCTGTCCAAGGCCGATAGTGACTCGGAGGAGCGCTACTTACTGCCACTCTTTATTTACTCTGCTGAGCCTACAGCCCCTGCGTAGAACGTTGTCCTCAAAGTGCATATCACCTAGTATGGGTAGGAACCTTTACTCATGCATACTTTTCTGTTGAGCTTATTTATTCAGTTTATTGGTATGATATTATGTGTCTTGTTACGTCCCTCTGAGGACCTGGTTATCTTTCCAGGTGTGTGTTTCGTGATGTTTTGCAGGTGTTCTAGCTAAGGCCATTCCTTCCTTCTTGATGATTGCTTTTGGACTCGTCATTTGCTCCGCTCGACCAATCACTTTTTTTGTATATTTCTTCTCTATTTAAATTGGTTGGTAGTGGACTTTGTCTCCGCCGAACTATTGGGTACATGACAAACTCAAAATTGCTTTATATCATTATTTATCTTTGTGGATGAGATTTAGTGTCATGGCTTTCTATATTTACAGCTTATGTATACATACGAGCTGTATATTTACTCGTATGTATACAGCTGGCATGATACGTTCCTAGTTCTACGTATATTGGGACTGGGGCGTTATAGCGCGTGCGCTTTTTAGCACCGCATCATCTAGGTTGCGCGCATTCTGGTGCCGCAACCTTGCAGTACCGCAACCTGGCAGTGCCGCAACCTAGATTCTGGCATAACCTGGTAGTGCCGCAACCTGGCAGTGCCGCAACCTAGCTTGGCACAACTTGGCTTGGCACAACTTGGCTTAGCACAGCTTGGCTTGGCACAACCTAGCTTGGCACAACTTAGCTTGGCACAACCTGGCTTGGCACAACCTAGCTTGGCACAACCTGGCTTGGCACAAACTGGCTTGGCGCACTCTTGATAAGTAACAAGTATACTTGATATGACATATAAAATCTTGATAGTGGCCCGTCGAGGCGCACTCCTAAAAAATAATCTTGACAAGTAACAAGTAACCTGACATGACATGATAATCTTGAACGCTGTTGCGACAGCTACCCTGACTTGCTAGTAACTCTTGTCTTGACACCGTGGTTGATTCTCTTGACTATGCCTGTATAAGCTACATGTCTCGTCTTGCATCAAGTCTAGGACATGAATTCCTGGTTACCACGGTCAGGGATTCATAATTAATCTGACTAGGTTAATGACTAGATTGATCAAGTAGTTCATATAGAGAGATTTTCCCAGTTACAGGCGATCCCGTTATCTCGGCCACACTAGAAGGACTTGTAGCCTGCTGACGAGTATGACACATTTCCAGTTCGCTGTCATGTGGGGCAATTCTTGAAAACATAAGTACTAAAAGTATACCAGTAAGCTCGATAACTCTTTTAACTCTAATAAATCTTCTCGCCTGGATAACCTGGATAGCTGCAGGGCTTGTGGCTGCGGGAACATCTCATTGCATCTTGCTCGTAACTAGGCTTGTGATAACCCTAGTTAGTTAAAGTATCAAGCCGTACTCTTTGCTTGGCCGTGAATGATGAATGTAGTCCAGTCTAGTCTTGTCTAATCGATGCCAGTCTATGATACTTTAGCACATACTTGCTTATGCTTTACTCTTGTCGATAATTGGTTGGAGACTAAGCTCTGTTCAGGTGAAGGGTTACAACCACGGTCCTTATTTGGTTTACGGATTGTTACTTGGCTACCGGAATATTCCCTTAGTTGTCTTATCGTTTATCACCTTGTTTTCTCTAACTCATGTCTTTTATTACCATTTATGTTCCCATGTGCTAATATGATGGTTTTAGTTCTTAAGTGAAGCATCCCTTGTGGCACTTGCTGTCACGACCCGCACCCGGATATATGGGTACGAATACGTGGGCTATGCCCAGCCTACGCAGCAGTATCGACGGTAGAGCACTGTCAAGTACCCGATACTAACTACAACATCTAAAGATCCATAACTATAAATGTACTCGTATCACATCACAAAAACTAAGGAAGATAGACAAGAAATAAAAACAATATCACTAGAAAAACTAGAATCTACAAGGATCAGATGAGACAAGAATAAAACAGAGGGAAACAATAATAAAACTAAATAACTACCAGACCTAGAACTCCTGAGAGACAACTTACGGTGAAGAATACCGAGAACCAACCCAGCTAGCAACATCCTGTAGTCCAATACTGAGGGCACAACTACTCCTAAAATATTGTCAACATATCCAGTCAGGATGGAACGAGCACAAATCTCATATAACAGTTCTAGTTAGACGATATTGAAAATGTAGCAGAAAGTAGAGCGAATATACAAAGAGTCACAAAATGTGCATGTGAGTATCATGGCAAGGTAAGCTGTAAATCTAGAGCTAGAACAGGACAAGTAAAACTGATCATGGCATGTACAAGAAATCAAGAATCATCTATCTAGGTGTGTGAGTAATAGCTACAATATGTGGCCGGCTTGAGAACTTGTACAATATTAACAGGCCTGGCTAACCATACGTGGGGTGTATGATCAACACTCACAATCAATCGATGCACAAGGGGTGCACAATAGGCTTTGACCACATATATACACTAATACTCCCCGTCCCCCGACTAGTATAGTAGATCCAACCATGACACATCATGACGCACGATTCTCTGAGAGGGTAGCTAGCCTTCGCAGGAATCGTGTCTATACAATACATAAGGAATAAGAAAGACTTACACAATATATACCAAAGAATACAAGGAATAACATCTTATGACGGGATCCAAAAAAATATCAATCCGTGTGAACAATGTGTCAAGAGAACAAGGATATCTACACTACATACAAGAAACATAGACGATATCATAAAACAGAAATATTATCAGAGAATGTACTCGCCTGTGATGTGATGGATAAGTCGACTGAGTCCAAGAACAGTGCCTCGAGGACCTATAGATGGAATACTGTATCAATATAAGGGTTTGGAAGTAAAATCAAGTCATACTAAGTCAAACTAGGTCAAGGCACGTCAAACTAAGTCAAACTAGGTTATACAAGGTCAATCTAAGTCAAGGATTGACTTACAGTTGACTTTTGGTCAACTGGTCAACTATGGTCAACCCTAGGTCAACTCTAGGTCAAACTTGACTAATGTTGACTAACAATTGACTTTGGGCCAACTGGTCAACTTAGGTCAGGTTCTAGTCAATTCTAGGCTACGGTTGACTTCCGGTTGACTTTTGGTCAAAATAGTCAACTGTGGTCAACCAAGGTCAAAACTAGTCTAACCTAGGTCAAATATTGATTCTACTTCGACGTTCAGTCAAAGTAGTCAACCATGATCAAACAGGGTCAAAGCTAGTCTCTATAATCATCTACAGGGTCAACATATCAATTTCTGTGATTGTGAAATCACTGGAATCGATGGATCTCAAAATACAAACAAAAGAGAAAGATTATAATAATAGGGTGAAAACCTACAGATGTTTTCGGACGATGAAACAAACATCACCAACATGTCCAGAATGGTCGAAATAGCTAGAATAGCCTGTCAATAAGTCCAATTTGGATACAGGGACAAAAAGGTAATTTTGAGTCAAAACGGTATCCGTGTCGGATCCGCTTTGCATCGAAAAATGTGTCAGGATAAAATTCCTCAAAACCTAGAAAAATATATGTCCACGAATCCAGAATGACGATGCGATTTCAACGGTATATCCGGAATTGGATTCCGATGAGCCGATCTCAAAATGGTCCGTTGACCAGGATATTAAAATTTCGATTTGCACGAAAAAATGTGTCAGAGCCAATGTCCTCAAAACTCAGCAAACTATATGTCAACAAGTCTAGAATGACGATACAAACTCAACGGTATGTCCGAAATTGGATTCCGATGAGCCGGCGTCAAAAAGTCCCGTTGACCCGGACTGTGGGGTCCGTTTTGTACCAAAATGCGTGCCAGGGCCCACGTCCTCCAAATCTAGCAAACTTTATTGAAAACGTACAAGAACGATGCCACGAGTCTACTGGTGCTGTCAGAAATTGAATCCGGAGTTCCGGGTTCAAAGATAGAATTTTACAAGTGCAAAATTAAGAATTCGGACGACCAACTTTGGCATCGAATTCTACCAACCAAACATGCTCACAAAGAAACGAAACTTGATGGAAAGAAAGAGGGTTATACCAGCTGCGCATAGGAACCAGTGGTACGCCATACGGAGCTGCGAAGGAGGAGATACGAGTCGACGAAGTTGGCTCCACAAAACTGTCCAAAAATAACATAATTTAAAGCGTCAACTTGGTGGCGATTTTGAGGTATTAAACGAAAAAATTAACGGACGAAACTTGAGGTGAGTGAAGAGGTATATACCGAGATTGTGACGGAGCAAAGAGTTCGCCGATCTAACGGTCGGATCTCCCAAAAAATATGCACGAAGTCGCTGCATCGAAACATGAATTCTGAAATTTGTTCGCGCGCGTCGACGAGATTCCGTGTAAAACGCACGAATCGACTATGCGACACGTCGGAGAAGAGGACGGTGGCCATGGAGGCCTGTCCGGGGGTTCGGAGGAGGGGGTACGGCCGGCCATGCGGTGCACGGTGGCGCGCGGCTGCCACGCTGCTGCTGTTGCGCGCACTACTGCTGCTGTTGCGCGCGTCGACGAGATTCCGTGTAAAACGCACGAATTGACTATGCGACGTGTCGGGGAAGAGGGCGGTGGCCATGGGGGCCTGCCCGGGGGTTCGCAGAAGGGGGTGCGGCCGGCCACGCGGTGCACGGCGGCGCGCGGCTGCCACGCTGCTGCTGTTGCGCGTGCTGCTGATGTTGTTGCGCGCGTTGCTGCTGATTGCCAGGGCAGCGGCGCAGCGGCGGGGCACGACGGTGTAGCGGCGGTGGTGGTTTGAGGTGATGAAGGAGAAGAGGAGGATAGTGGAGGTGGTGGTGGAGAATGGTGATGGTGGTGAAGTGGTGTAGTGATGAAGAAGAAGAAATGAAGAAGAAGAAGAAAATAATGGTGATGAAGTGGGAGGTGTCGGCTAAGGCATGGGGGGGAGAGTGTGCTGCTGTAAGGAGAGGGGTGTAGGTTAGGTGTGAAGAAAGAGAGAGATATTTGTGTGTGTGTGTGTGTAGGTGTATATATATTATATAAAGAGAGAGAGAGAGAGAGAGAGAGAGAGAGTTAGATATTAATTAGAGAGAGGGAAAGAGAAAAATAGAGAGAGAGTGGGTAGGCCGGCTAAAATAGGGGGAGAGGGTGTGTGATGATGGTGATGTGTGAGAGGGTGGAGTTTAGGTAGCGAGAGAGTTATATATTATATATATATATGTATTTATATATATAATAGAGAGAGAAAATGAGATATTTATGTAAAGAAGAGGATATTTTTGTGTAGGAAAAAGACAATTACAATAGTGGTGTGTATGGGCAGTCATGATAGGGCATACACCAAATTAGGTTGGGTGTTGGGTCAGGTTTGGACAAGCTTGGGGTCAAGATTTAATTAAATAACAAATTTAACCCAATTAAAATCATGGATGAAATGTGAGCACAAGGAAGAACAATTTGGTGGCACGCAAGTGGCACGTGCATAGTAGACTCAAAAAAGGCCAAGGCCATGTATTGGGTCGACTGGATTGGACCGATGTCGGGCCCGAAAATTAAGTTGGAAGTTAAGTCACAAATTATGACAGACGATAAATTAGTCTAAATTAACCCGAAAGTTGCACGAAGCAAATGGAGCACAAAGGAACAAGTTTGAGTGGGACACGATGTATCCACATGAAGATAATCTCGTCTACTACAAACTTCAAGAAGAAAGTTTCCAGAGACTGGCATCCCTGATGCTCTAGAAATCAAAGTCAAGGTAAAGAGCAATTAATGATAAAAAAATTAATTAATTAAAAATGAATTATCGATAATAATTCATTTAGAAAATTCAAAAATAAATTCCAGAAATTCAGGGGGCTTACATCCTACCCACCTTATAAAAATTTCGTCCTCGAAATTAAAGGTTGGTAGTAGGGTAAAAACATGATAGAAGATTTAAGCAATATTTTAGGCACGATCCAAGAATGACGAGTTTTGCACGATCAAGATAATCGATTCAAAATTGTTCAGGCACGGTGAGGGATTTGGCACGATAGAATCATGATATAAAAAAATTATATGTGCATGATTTCAAAAATAAGTCAAGTCATTGGGACACGATTTTAGAGACGATTAGGAGAATCGAAGATATAAATGAAGTTCAAGTACGGGGTGATCTGTAGGACTTAGGTTGATGGAAAATCAACCTGGAAGTCGCACAGGCCCGATCAAGATGAAAATGATGTGATTAGGCATTGTTAGGAATAAACGATGCTTAGCACAACATTGATCAAGAATTTAACCACATGGTCATAAGTGAAATCAAGACCCAGATGCGATCAAAATTTTATGGAATGATTAAACACTTAGGCACGATGTAGAATAGAGCGACGAAAATCACAAACCTAGTCATGATCGGGAATAAAACCTGAGCACGAGCATCCGAGAATGGAAATCCAGGTTAGAATTAAATTTAATTCAATTGAGTACGACCCAGGATACGGGTACGATCGAAGAGATGACTAAAGTCGTTCGGTCGCGATCAAGAAAATTATGATTTAACGATATTGAAAACTCAAGGGATGCTTCAGAGATATGGAATAAGTCCAATTCCTCTTTGGTAGAAAATCAAAAGACAAGGTTTCATAGGAAAGCCAAGTTAATCATCTCTCTCTGATACTATCAAGTTTATCTGGTCATCATTGGCCAATCACACCTTTAATCTCACAAGTCCAAATATAAAAACCAATCTTATACAACTACTACCAGAATTACCCTTCCGTCATGAAGATTGGACCTTGTCATGATACCATAGGCCAGATCCTAAATTCCAAAACCCTAATCAAGAAGTACACCCTTCTCTAGAACTCCACGCTATCAATTTAATCATCCTTAAGTCCGAATTCTTCCACCTTGTCCTAAATTGATCCGAAACCTCTAATTCAAGTTCGTAAAATCCTTGAACTTGTTAAAATTATGCTCATTGTGTTATTCAAGCCTAATACCACTTAGGCCTTTACAAAACTCATTCTTCCCTTACCAAATCAACTTTCATATTTCTTTCCTCATACACTTTCAAATATCAACGATCTCAATTAGTAAATTATATCCACAAAATCTCTTCTTCTCCCCTTTTTGACTCAAAATCCTTGTGTTCTCTATCCTCTTACCAATGCCTTGTCCAGTTTCTTACCATTACCACATATAATTAAAATATATTCTCCATTATTAAATTCCAAACTTCCATCGTAACCTCTGTGTGAAATACTTCGAGAACCAATAACCTAAAATTGTCCAAATTCAAAAATGTTTCAATCTCGGATATACTTGTCAGGTTCTAAACTATACCCACGAAGTATAAATTTTCATACCATTAATGTACATCCTAGTGTCCTTCTCATTTGAAATCCTTGAACTTTCCTTCCAAGTAATTCATCCTCGAAATACCCTAGTAACTTATTTCTAAACTGATTATATCGACCCCTTGGTTTCAGTTCCAACCTCAATCATACTCCTATCTCAAATTTCTATCCTAGATCCAACATCCCATATTCCTACCAAAATACCACTTGATAATAAATTCGTCTTCCGAACGAGATGATTTACGATACTTCCTTAACCTTTCCAAGGTGAAAAGATACAAAATTTTAAATGACTTCACAGTATAGTTGACAGGAATGGATAAAAGATAGGTGATTGGTGTAATCAAGACATAATTAATCAAGATGGATGAACTAATGACAAGATGAGAAAATTATCATATGATGAGAAGAGAAATGACGGAACAAGAAATAATGGTAGGAATTGTCCTTGATCAATAGGTCGAAGGACGTGAATCCATTTAAGTTATGACCTGATAACCATACACGTCTATCCAGAATCATGTTGCCAGAATTTTTGCCACGCCAGTAAGCATAGCTGCAATAAACGATGGAGTCCATAACTTTGGTATACACCCTATAATTATGTAATCTAGATTCCTTACCACGCCAACCGGTATGGCAGCAAGAAAGTCTAAATTCCATAACTATGATAGTATATCCAACATCAGGATCCATGTCCCTATCGTGCTAGTTAGTATGACTGCGATAAATTCTAAACTCCATGAATAAAGTAGACATTTACCGTTCTCATCGTCCCCATCAAATATATTTATCAGGATATCTTAACTCAATTCATAAAAACTGATTTTAGATACAAAGTCAAAGTTAACAACAAATGAACATCAAGATTCAAAATTCAACAATGAATCAAGGATAAGTAAATGGAAACTAGCGAAAACATATTCCGAGACAGGATTTAGAGGAAGGTTCTCAGGAAAAGTCCCAAAGTTACTATCTAGGTCAAGATCTAAAAGTCTGGAATATTATCTAAAACAATCTCAACCTAGAAGGTATATAAGTTCAACTTCTAGTTCCCTCTGGGGTCGATAAACTCATCCTAAAGAAGAATAAGGTTCGATACGGAAAGATATTTCAAAAATCAAGACGAATAAAACAAGTGGGAAAGATTTGAAAATCTTTCAAAATAATTCCAAGGGGTCATCTCTGGAATCTACCAAGAGTTCTTAATATGTGACTGAGTACCAAAATTCTAAAATATTTCATGAGTCAATCTTAATCCTAGGGCAGGCTCA
Source organism: Iris pallida (assembly GCA_029216955.1). NCBI lineage: Eukaryota > Viridiplantae > Streptophyta > Magnoliopsida > Asparagales > Iridaceae > Iris > Iris pallida. The sequence goes on along the minus strand of JANAVB010031416.1, from coordinate 8,106,915 downwards.
TAGTAGTACAGATAAGCTCAAGTACTACCACGACTTCGCATTAATTTGCAAAGGCAGACCTGCGTGGGCTACCACAAAAATGTGTCACGATCCGCACCCGGATATACGGGTACGAATACGTGGGCCATGTCCAGCCTACGCCACAGTATCGACGGTAGAGTGCTGTAAAGTACCCGATACTAACTACAACATCTAAATATCCATAACTATAAAGGTACTCGTATCACATCACAAAAACTAAGAAAGATAAAATAAGAAATAAAAACAATATCACTAGAACAACTAGAATCTACAAGGATCAGATGAGACAAGAATAAAACAGAGGAAAACAATAACAAAACTAAATAACTACCAGACCTAGAACTCCTGGAAGACAACTCACGGTAAAGAATATCGAGAACCAACCCAGCTAGCAACATCCTGTAGTCCAATACTGAGGGCACAACTACTTCTAAAATATTGTCAACATATCCAGTCAGGATGGAACGAGCACAAATCTCAAATAACATTTCTAGTTAAACGATATTGAAAATATAGCAGTAAATAGGGCGAATATACAAGGAATCATGAAATGTACATGTGAGTATCATGGCAAGGTAAGCTGTAAATCTAGAGCTAGAACAAGGCAAGTAAAACTGATCATGGCATGTATAAGAAATCAAGAATCATCTATCTAGATGTGTGAGTAATAGCTACAATATGTGGCCGGCTTGGGAACTTGCACAATATTAATAGGCCTGGCTAACCATACGTGGGGTGTATGATCAACACTCACAATCAATCGATGCACAAGGGGTGCACAATAGGCTTTGACCACATATCTACACTAATACTCCCTGTCCTCCGACTAGTATAGTGGATCCAACCATGACACATCATGATGTACGATTCTCTGAGAGGGTAGGTAGCCTTTGCAGGAATCGTGTCTATACAATGCACAAGGAACAAGAAAGACTTGCACAATATATACCAAAGAATACAAGGAATAACATCTCATGATGGGATCCAGAAAAATACCAATCCGTGTGAACAATGTGTCAAAAGAACAAGGATATCTATACTAAATACAAGAAACATAGACGATATCATAAAACAGAAATATTATCAGAGAATGTACTCGCCTGTGATGTGATGGATAAGTCGACTAAGTGTCACACCCCAGAACCAGAATACTGGAGAGCGGGGGCAGACATAGCCAGCTACGTATAATAAAATAGAATCCACGTCACTATACGGTCACGGCTGTCTAGATACATGAGGGTTTAACTACAATCCAACAGTCTACTATGGTCATGAACAAGCCTATTGTCTCAATCACAAGCAAGTAGTAACAGTTACAAGATGTCAGAGCACCAAATATACAATAGTAAGGCGTCCCATACATTACATATTCGGATGATCATGAAGCTAGTCGTACAAAATGTCAGGACTAGCAAGAGTTTCAGTCATATATGATCAACCCTAGGATTTGTCAATCATGTTACAGCCCGTATGCAGACAGTAAATAAAGGTGCAATACGAGCTAACACGTGATCGCCGGCTAAACGCCTCAAAAGAATAATTTTACAAACAGAGTGGGAGGACAAAAGAAACCCACTCGTTGCCCTAGTTACGCCTGGTGGTCACCATCGGGCTGGAAGACAGGTGGATCCTCTGGTGCTGCTCCGATATCTGGCCACACAAAACCAGCTGGGTCAGACCCCAGAAAGAGCAAGTGCCACAAAGGAGACTTCACTTAGGAACTAAAACCAGCATATCACAATAGAATATTAAAGATATCTTATAAGAGAAATTGATAATAATAGGAATAACAATAATGAATTGAGTACGAGGAAACTATTCAAGTAGCCAGACTGCAACCCTTAAACCAAATAAGGACCGAGGTTGCAGCCCTTCACATGAATAGAAATCCGTCTCAAATACTATTGGTACAGTGAAGACAATAAACGAAGAGAGGACACAGAACTGCTCCGGGAGCCAGGTTACAACCCTTAAACCAAACAAGGACCGGGGTTGTAACCCTTCACCTGAACAGAACAGGACCCCTGATCTTTATTGCTAAGGCCAGCATAATTAATCATGGTATTAAGGTAAGGTAAAACATGACGAACATGACATGGGGTTGCAATAAGACAATAACGAAGAGAGGACACAGAACTGCTCCGGGAGCCAGGTTACAACCCTTAAACCAAACAAGGACCGGGGTTGTAACCCTTCGCCTGAACAGAACTGGACCCCCGATCGTTATTGTTAAGGCAAGCATCAATGATCATGTCATGTCACAATCTTGCACAGGATCAGGATAAGACTAAGCTGGAATAAACTACATCCAATCAATCACGGCCAATCAAGAGTATTGCTTGATACTTTTAACTAACTAGGATTATCACAGGCCTAGTTACTAGCAAGATGTAATGAGATTATCCCAACAGCCACAAGCCCTGCAGACCATCCGGTTATCCAAGTCGAATGTCCGTTTAGGAAGAATGCAACACGTGACTGTGTGCTGGAAATATGCCCTACTCGTCGGTAGGCTACAAGTCCACTGAATACGCCCAGATAATGGGATTGCCTGTAGCTGGGAATCTCTTCATGACTACTGAATCATTCTAGTTAATTATCCTTAGTCAATTTCAGTAGGTACCCCTGACCGTGGTACTCAGGGATCCCCATCTTAGACATGATGCAACACAGTACTAGTTTATTTGTATAAACACAATCGCCCATGGTGTCCAAGTCTTCATACTTATCATGTCAGGCTAGCTGTCGTAATAGCATGCCGAGATACATCATGTCAGTTTACTTGTCAAGAGTGCGCCACAGCGGGCCACTATCATGTTCTATTCTTACAATATCATGAATGAGAGAAACTTGCATAAAATAACTAGTGACATATTCTTGATGGCAAGGAAAAGATCTACAACTTTCACGTTGGGAGTTGGGAGAAGTTCGAGCCACAATTCAGTCAATTAGGACATATAACAGTTAGAAATAGCCAAAATAGGCATCATGCAGCCTATTCAGCGACACCATATGCGGCTACTGCGACATCATATGCGCCTACTGCGACATCATATGCGCCTACTACGACATGCGGTTCATGCGGCTCAACTGCGACATCATATGCGCCTACTGCGACATGCGGCTCATGCGGCTCAACTGCGACATCATATGCGCCTACTGCGACATGCGCCTCCTGCGGCTCAACTGCGACATCATATGCGCCTACTGCGACATGCGCCTCCTGCGGCTCAACTGCGACATCATATGCGCCTACTGCGACATGCGCCTCCTGTGGCTCAACTGCGACATCATATGCGCCTACTGCGACATGCGCCTCCTGCGGCTCAACTGCGACATCATATTCGCCTACTGCGACATGCGCCTCATCTGCGGCATCATATGCGCCTACTGCGACATGCGGCTCCTGCGGCTCAACTGCGACATCATATGCGCCTACTGCGACATGCGCCTCCTGCGGCTCATTCGCGACACTATATGCGTCTACTGCGACTTGCGCCTCCTGCGGCTCAACTGCGACATCATATGCGCCTACTGCGACATGCAGTTCATGCTGCAGATGAACATAGAAATGACCAGAATTGCTTTCGGCCATAACTTCCTCATCCGAAGTCGAAATCAAGTGAAACAAAAGCCAAAACTGCATGAAATTGAATTCTCTACAACATAGAACTATTAGTTTTCGAAAATAACCAAGTTTTAAAGATCAAAACCAAGAAAAACCGAAAAGTTACAAACTTAGATCTATAAGAATCCATCCATCAAATCCAAAAATACCAAGTTCTAAAGAGGCTTAGAATCAAGTAAGGAAGAGAATGGAACAATAAAACTTGAGATCCATCATGAAGCAAGTTTGCACTTGCCTAGCTCTCTTTCCTGGTAGGTGGAAGAGTAAATGGTGGAGAAGAAGAAGTGAAGGAGAAGAATAAATGAAGAGAGAGAGTTAGGTGAAAATATAAATGAGGTTGGTGGTGGTAGGTGGGGGTTTTCTTTTGGTTCATGATGAACCCAAAAGCAAACCAAACCAAGCTAAGCCGAACCAAGCTATGCCATATCCAATGACACGCCAAAATAACTATGCAGGAAAATACGTAATACGAGTCAAGAATACGTACACGTATACCAAGATACGTAATACGAACTACAGGCATTACAACTCTACCCACCTTAAAAGAATTCCGTCCTCGGAATTTAATCAAGAGGCTAGAATTGCAAGGACAAGCTATACTAATCGTAAGCTATAACAAGCAGTCTATCATGCAGTCATTTATTCAAGCAAGGAATTGAAAGCATAAGGCATAAGGAAGACATTATACCTTACGAGTCAAACAGCTCGGGATATCGCGATCGGATATCATCCTTACGCTCCCACATTGACTCACCCAAAGAGTGATGACCCCAAGCAACTCGGACTAACTTGATAGTCTTGTTCTTGAGTGTCTTCTCTCTTCGGTCCAATATAGACACGGGCCTCTCCTCATACGAAAGGTTGGTACTAACAACCAATTCCGAATGATCCAGGATGTGGCTCGGATCCGGGATATACCATCGCAGTTGGGATACATGGAAAACGTCATGCACCTCATGTAGCGACGGTAGAAGAGCGAGACGATAGGATACATCTACTACTCGCTCCAGAATGTCGAATGGCCCTATATACCTAGGACTAAGCTTTCTTCGTACGCCGAAACGAATGACGCCGCGGTTAGGCGAAATCCTCAGGAATATATGGTCGCCGACAGAAAACTCAAGAGGGCGCCGATGAGAATCGGCCCAATGACGCTGGCGATCTTGGGCAACTCGAAGATGATCTCTGACACTTCTGACCACTTCAACGGTCTGAGCAATCATTTTTGGACCAAGCATCTGCCTCTCTCCAACATCGTCCCAGGCTAGCGGGGATCGACACTTCCTACCATACAGTGCCTCGAACGGTGCCATCTGGATACTGGCCTGGAAACTGTTGTTGTACGAGAACTCCACCAGGTACACGTGATCTTCCCACGAACCACCGAAGTCGAGTGTACATGACCGTAACATATCTTCAAGAGTCTGGATCGTACGCTCCGACTGGCCATCTGTCTGCGGGTGATAAGCTGAACTGAACTGGAGGTGAGTTCCCAAACTTTCTTACAAGCTACGCCAAAAGTGCGACGTAAATCTTGAATCTCTATCCGAAGTGATACTGACTGGTACACCGTGCAACCTGACAATCTGCCGAAGATACATCTCCGCTAGCTGAGTCGTCGACTGACCAACTCTGAACGGGAGAAAGTGAGCCACCTTCGTGAGCCTGTCTATGACAACCCAAATAGCGTCTCTGCCAGACGGGGATCTAGGCAATCCAGTCACAAAATCCATGGTTATATGCTCCCATTTCCACTCGGGAATCGGTAATGGTTGAAGTAGTCCAGCTGGTCTCTGATGTTCAGCCTTAACTTGTTGGCAGACTAAACAACGAGAGACAAACCGGGCTATCTCCCTCTTCATGCCATTCCACCAAAAGTGCTGGCGGATATCACGGTACATCTTCGTACCACCGGGATGAATGGAATACTGCGAACTGTGGGCCTCTGCCATGATCTCCTGTCTGATATCTCCACTGGGTACACAAAGACGCTTACCATGTCGAAGTGTACCGTCTTCATGGATACATAACTCTGGTCTTCGTCATGCCTCACACTCTGCTCTGAGTCGCTGAAGCATGGAATCCGCTGACTGCGCCATCCGGATCCTCTCGACTATAGTAGACTGGACTTGCATGCTGGCTATCTATGCCACACTGGAAGGGAGGACAACTTCTATACCCATCTTCTGAAGATTGGCTAACAGTTCTGGTTGCGCTGTCAGGAAATAAACTCCTGCCCATGCATCTGCAACAACGTTGGCCTTCCCTGGGTGATACTGCAGGTTGATATCATAATCCACAAGCAGCTCTAGCCATCTCCTCTGACGCATGTTGAGATCCTTCTGGGTGAAAACATACTTCAGGCTCTTGTGGTCGGTGAAAATTTCCACCCTATCTCCGTACAAGTAGTGCCTCCACAACTTAAGTGCAAACACTACCGCTGCCAGCTCCAAGTCATGGGTTGGGTAATTCCTCTCATGATCACGAAGTTGCCGTGACGCATAAGCTATTACCTTCCCATGCTGCATCAGAACACATCCTAAACCTCTGCCCGAAGCATCACAATACACTGAGAATCCTCCGGTTCCATCTGGAAGCGTGAGAATAGGAGCCGTCATCAAGCCTCGCTTCAACCTCTCAAAAGAATCCTGGCACTCTGCTGTCCAAGCAAACTGCACATCCTTACGGGTCAACTGGGTCAATGGCGCTGAAATTTGAGCAAAGTCTGAAACAAATCGCCGGTAGTAGCCGGCCAAGCCAAGAAAACTACGAATCTCTGCCACTGTGCTGGGCACTGGCCATGTCTCAATGGCCACAATCTTCTGGGGATCCACTTCAACTCCTCCTCGGATGATGATATGACCCAAGTACGAAATACGATCGAGCCAAAACTCGCATTTACTAAACTTGGCATACAGCTGGTGCTCTCTGAGAATCTGGAGAACAACTCTGAGATGCTGCTTATGCTCTGCCTCACTCTTACTATAGACCAGGATGTCATCTAGGAATACAATCATAAACTGATCCAAATAAGGCATGAAGATGCGATTCATGAGGTCCATGAATACAGCCGGCGCATTGGTTGCTCCAAATGGCATCACAAGGAACTCCCAATGCCCATATCTCGATCTGAAAGCTGTCTTCGGGATGTCCTGCTCTCTGACTCTGATCTGGTGGTATCCTGACCGTAAGTCAATCTTCGAAAATACTGACGCCCCTCTGAGTTGATCAAACAAGTCATCTATCCTCGGAAGAGGGTATCTGTTCTTGATTGTCACTGAGTTCAAGGTACGATAATCTACACATAATCTGGACGTACCATCCTTCTTTTTCACAAGAAGCATCGGGGCTCCCCAAGGCGATCCACTAGCACGAATGAATCCCTTGGTTCTGAGTTCTTCAATCATCTTGTACAATATCTCTAGCTCTGATGGCGCCATCCTGTAGACTCTCTCTGACACTGGGGCTGTCCCGGAAATCAAGTCGATGGTAAACTCGATCTCTCGCTCTGACGGCATCCCTGGAAGCTCTTCTGGGAAAACGTCTGGAAACTCTTCGACTATCCGAGGTAACTGCACTGCTGCTACTGCCATCCGCAACACTGGAGGAGAAGGTTCAACTTCGCCTCGGGAAAAGGAAAACTCTGGCTCACCTGGAATGCTAAAAATAACCCTGCCAATGTGGCAGTCTATCCTAGCATACTGGTCCCTCAACCAATCCATCCCTAAGACCATATCATAATCGGCCATTGGAAACTCTATCAATCTAGCGGGGAATTCTCTACCGCTAACTACGACCCGACACGAGGAAAATACTCTATCTACTCCCACAAGTCCGTTACCAGTAAGTATATTGAGCCTTACTGATAATGACTCGGGCTCCAGTCCTACCCGTGTCGCAAATCGTGCAGACATAAATGAATGCGAGGCACCGAAATCAAATAATACTGAAGCTGGAAAGGTGTTGACGAGAATAGTACCTGCCACCACCTCACCTGGTGCTATTCTTTCTTCTCCCATGGTCAAGGCCAGCACTTGACCATGTCCTCTTGGTGCGGGTCCCCTCTGTTGAAAATTGCTCTGCCTGCTCTGGATCAGGGCTTGGGCTTGGGCATACTGCTGCGGTCTCTGCTGCTGGAATGCTTAGGCCTGCGTCGGCAATGGCCTCGGGAACGGGTACTGCAGCTGCTGCTGCTGTTGGACTGGTGCTGGTCCTCTAACTGAAGGACTAGAGAAGGCTGATAAACTCCCCCTATTCGGGCAATTCCCAACCCTGTGGTCCGGGGCACCACAAACCAAGCACAAACCTTGTGCTCTACGACACTCGGATACCACATGTCCTGGCTTTCCACAGTGTGAACATCCCACTGCGGAAGACTGCTTCTGTTTTTGCTGCTGAAGGTACATCGGGGTGGAATGCTGAACCGACGTCACTAAGGCCGCCCGCCTCGGAGCTCCAATGGTCAAAGCCCTGGCTGTCGGGGCTGGTGCTGATGACTGATTCATCTGACCGTGAGATCGCTTCCGACCTCCGGTCCTATCCACGATCCTCTGGGAGGTGTACTCATGTCCCCGGGCTGCTCTCAATACTGCATCAAAAGTCTGATGCTCAAACTGCTCCACCGCCAATAAAATCTCTAAGTGGAGCCCCTGCTGGAACCGCTGGGCTTTATCGAACTCGGTCGCCACCAAGGTGGGAGCAAACCGACTAAGCCTGGAGAACTCGGTCGTATATCCATCGACCGTCCTGCCCATCTGCTTCAGATTGGTGAATCTCGTCTGTAGATCATACCGAGCTACAGCATCAAAATATTTGGTCTGGAATCTCTCCCTAAATACTGCCCATGAAATAGGGGCCACTAATCCATCGGCCTGCACTGCCCACCAGCTGCGGGCAAGATCTAGTAACTGTAGGCGCACTACGACCACCTTCTCGTTCTCTGGAGTCCTGGCTGCTTCTAGAATTACCTCTGTGTCCTGAAGCCATGCATCTGCAGCGATCGCATCTTTACTACCGTCGAAGAAGGAAGGGTTCAAGCGCTTGAAGCTGTTGGCCGCGCTATTACCCTGATGACCTCCTCTGGTCAAAGCATCTGCCACTGCCTGGTACAAAGCATCTCCTCGACAATCTTGGGAAGTTAATAATGATCTGATGAGACCCGCCAAAGTGCCATCATCAGGCTCTGCAGGCTGGACGGGCTGAACTGGTGGTTCTCCTTCGGTAGGCATGACTCTGGAGGCTATCCTGAATGTTGGGCTTGATCTCCAGGTTGCTGCTGGTCCGCGGGAGGTGCCCCGCCTTGCTGATCGGCAGGTCCAGGAACAATGCCGCTGAAGAAGATGACATAAGGAACAATAAGGAAGGACCATGACAGATCAACGATACAAGCATGTGATCATGTCAAGATTCTCAGGGATTTGAAAATACGAGCAGAGATCAAGGGCAAATACTGATTAAGACATCTATTCGGTAAACCCTCAGATATCTTGATTTACAAGACCTGCATGGGCTACCACTAAAACCATGTCACGCCCCAGAACCAGAATACTAGAGAGCGGGGGCAGACATAGCCAGCTACGTATAATAAAATAGAATCTACGTCACTATACGGTCACGGCTGTCTAGATACATGAGGGTTTAACTACAATCCAACAGTCTCCTATGGTCATGAACAAGCCTATTATCTCAATCACAAGCAAGTAGTAACAGTTACAAGATGTCAGAGCACCAAATATACAATAGTAAGACGTCCCATACATTACATATTCGGATGATCATGAAGCTAGTCGTACAAAATGTCAGGACTAGCAAGAGTTTCAGTCATACATGATCAACCCTAGGATTTGTCAATCATGTTACAGCCCGTAGGCAGACAGTAAATAAAGGTGCAATACGAGCTAACACGTGCTCGCCGGCTAAACACCTCAAAAGAATAATTTTACAAACAGAGTGGGAGGACAAAAGAAACCCACTCGTTGCCCTGGTTACGCCTGGTGGTCACCATCGGGCTGGAAGACAGGTGGATCCTCTGGTGCTGCTCCAATATCTGGCCACACAAAACCAGCTGGATCAGACCCCAGAAAGAGCAAGTACCACAAAGGAGGCTTCACTTAGGAACTAAAACCAGCATATCACAATAGAATATTAAAGATATCTTATAAGAGAAATTGATAATAATAGGAATAACAATAATGAATTGAGTACGAGGAAACTATTCAAGTAGCCAGACTGCAAACCTTAAACCAAACAAGGACCGAGGTTGCAGCCCTTCACATGAATAGAAACCCGTCTCAAATACTATTGGTACAGTGAAGACAATAAACGAAGAGAGGACACAGAACTGCTCCGGGAGCTAGGTTACAACCCTTAAACCAAACAAGGACCGGGGTTGTAACCCTTCGCCTGAACAGAACTGGACCCCTGATCTTTATTGCTAAGGCTAGCATAATTAATCATGGTATTAAGGTAAGGTAAAACATGACGAACATGACATGGGGTTGCAATAAGACAATAACAAAGAGAGGACACAGAACTGCTCCGGGACCCAGGTTACAACCCTTAAACCAAACAAGGACCGGGGTTGTAACCCTTCGCCTGAACAGAACTGGACCCCCGATCTTTATTATTAAGGCAAGCATCAATAATCATGTCATGTCACAATCTTGCACAGGATCAGGATAAGACTAAGTTGGAATAAACTACATCCAATCAATCACGGCCAATCAAGAGTACGGCTTGATACTTTTAACTAACTAGGGTTATCACTGGACTAGTTACTAGCAAGATGCAATGAGATTATCCCAACAGCCACAAGCCCTGCAGACCATCCGGTTATCCAGGTCGAATGTCCGTTTAGGAAGAATACAACACGTGACTGTGTGCTGGAAATGTGCCCTACTCGTCGGTAGGCTACAAGTCCACTGAATGCACCCAGATAACGGGATTGCCTGTAGCTGGGAATCTCTTCATGACTACTGAATCATTCTAGTTAATTATCCTTAGTCAATTTCAGTAGGTACCCCTGACCGTGGTACTCAGGGGTCCCCATCCTAGACATGATGCAACACAGTACTAGTTTATTTGTACAAACACAATCGCCCACGGTGTCCAAGTCTTCATACTTATCATGTCAGGCTAGCTGTCGTAACAGCATGCCGAGATACATCATGTCAGTTTACTTGTCAAGAGTGCGCCACAGCGGGCCACTATCGTATTCTATTCTTACAATATCATGAATGAGAGAAACTTGCATAAAATAACTAGTGACATATTCTTGATGGCAAGGAAAAGATCTACAACTTCCACGTTGGGAGTTGGGAGAAGTTCGAGCCACAATTCAGTCAATTAGGACATATAACAGTTAGAAATAGCCAAAATAAGCATCATGCGGCCTATTCAGCGATACCATATACGGATACTGCGACATCATATGCGCCTACTGCGACATGCGGTTCATGCGGCTCAACTGCGGCATCATATGCTCCTACTGCGACATGCGGCTCATGCGGCTCAACTGCGACATCATATGCGCCTACTGCGACATGCACCTCCTGCGGCTGAACTGCGACATCATATGCGCCTACTGCGACATGCGCCTCCTGCGGCTCAACTGCGACATCATATGCGCCTACTGCGACATGCGCCTCCTGCGGCTCAACTGCGACATCATATGCGCCTACTGCGACATGCACCTCATCTGCGGCATCATATGCGCCTACTGCAACATGCGGCTCCTGCGGCTCAACTGCGACATCATATGCGCCTAATGCGACATGTGCCTCCTGCGGCTCATTCGCGATACTATATGTGCCTACTGCGACATGCGCCTCCTGCTGTCACGACCCGTTACCCAAATTGTTGGGCCGGGCCGAGCCATGTCCAGCCTACGCTTAAGATAAAGCGCAGTAAGCTGTTCTAGAGATAACAAGATAAGACTAAATGTACCAACAGTTCTATAAGTGAAGAAGAATCATAAATGCTCCAAACACAAAAGTCGTCGTATATAGTAAAATATCCAAGTACAAATAAACTGAAATGTAAAACTGGATACATGTCCAGTTACAACATGATATGATCTAATACATGACTACACTAAGTATCCCAATCAGCTAAGCAAACTAGATGAGTCTCCCCGCAGGAACATCCTCGTATGGCAAAACCGGGTCCTCGGCAGTGAATCCATAATACGAATCACAGAGCAACTCCTCCTCAGTAAGTATACCTACAACGTTATCCTGTCAGGACGGGAGCAAGTACTAAATCTAGCAAACTAGCATATGAAACATGGAAATGAACATGAGAGGAATAACTGGAAAGCGTGGCATCACACAGTCTATCATGGCAAGGACACATATGTCATAGAGACAGATGTATATGTAATGTTTAAAACTGTAGCAGGTACGTGATCGGTCAATAGATGTACAATGTACTGAGGCACATATAAATAAAATGTACTTCCGTACAAGTGTAAAGGCGATATATGTACACACGTACAAATACAGCTTGGAGAGTAAGGCCTACGGCGCAGTATCATATAAAATGTAACTTTGCTCGGTACTGAAGAGGGGGTATGATCACGTACTCTACTATCAGTTTCCCCATAATCCATATTCTAATCATGTGAGAGATACATCAAGACTGTTCTAAGCATGGTAGTAACTGAAAGTACAACATGTAGAGATCTAACTTGCTACCCCAAGGATCAGCATTTAACATGGTGGGGTTTGCAGTTCATTTATGTGACAATATGTAAAGTTCGTAGAAAGTACTTGCCTCTAGCAAAGCAAAACAAGCTGCGATAAATATGCTATGGATGTCTGGTAACTCGTCACTGTAGAAGTAAATACAACAACTTAGTTTTACACTAAGCTAAGACACTAGGACACTAATTGGTGAAACACGACTTGTGATTGGGCACCTAGCCAAAATGATAACTTGGCATAGGAGACCAATGTGGGGTGACACACTATGTTAACTAACTTTCTAGGGTCTTTATACTAGTGAGGGATGGGGTTCAACACGACTAAAACTCCAAATAATACAAAAAGCTACAAGTCGTAATTAATCAATAAATAAATCAAAAGATCATTGTGTTCTAATAATTTTAGAGATAGGCAAAAAGCCTAGTTTTTCTTAAAGTAAAGTATCAAAGTGATCCTTGTTAATCATAGAAATTTATTATAATTTTTCTGGAATTTATTAACCAGTACAAATATTTTATAAAAATCAGTTTTCCTAAGTATACAGAAAATAAGTTTTGGTTTCATATGCCAAACTAGTGGCAAAACAGTAAATTAAATACTACAAAAATTATACTAAATTAGCCAACTTAACATAGTATCTAAAAACTATTTTTCCATAATTTTAGCAGTACTTTAAGTATTTTTAGAAAATCAAAAACAGCAATGCACACAATAATTAATTATCTGCGTATTTTGTCCATGTATATAATTTGAACCAAAGTTCAAATACAGGACCCAAGGCCATGAATCAAGTCCAATATGACTTGTACAGGTCTTGAATGTGTGAAAACACATTTGAGCCCAAATACCCATGCTAGGCTTGGACACCAAATGGTTGCAGTAATTTAAATACGATAAAAATACAATTTGGTAATAGTCAAAATAAATATTATTATTTTAATAAGGTAAAGTTTTACATAGTAACTATGAAAGTATGAACATTATTTTATATAAATAATTTACACTAAGCTAAGTAAAATACATATAGAAAATAATATATATATATATATATATATATATATATATATATATAAATATAGGGATATTTATATATATACAGGAAAATGCTTAACTATATTATTATATATATATATATATATATTTTTATTTTTTTATATATATATATATACAAATATATGTATATATACATACATATAAGAAAATACTTAACTATAATATATATATATATATATATATATATATATATATATATATATATATATATATATATATATATATATATATATATATACAAAATTAATGTATACATATACATATAATAGTATATATATGATAATATATACACAAAGAAATATATATACATAAATATATATGTATACATAATACATATATATGTATATATACATAGAATAATAAAGTACAAGAGAATAAAGTATATATACATATATATACAAGAAAAACAGTAAGTATATATACATAAATACAGTATATATAATTATATATATATATACAAATATATGTATATACATATATATATAAATATACATAAATAACAAAAGAAAAGAAAAAGGAAAAAGAAAAGAAAAAAAGAAAAGGAAATACAGCAGGGGGGGGCTCGAACTCGGGCTAGCAGAGCGGCGGGGGGGGGGGGGGGGGGTTTAGTTACTGCGCGCTGGCCAGTGGGCCAGTTGGCCCGTTTGTTAGGAATAGGGTTTTGGTTAAATTTATTTAGGTTAGGGTAGTTTATATATAAAAAATAATAATATAAAACTGTCCTGTGTCCAGACAGTTAAGGACACAGGATTTTCGTGTCCTTGCTTAGCACGACACGTACGAGCACAGTCTCGTGTGTCCGAGCACAGCACTGAGCTCGTCGTGTCCTGGCGAGTCTCATATGTGAAGACGAGACTCGCACGATACGAATCGAGGCTGATACTTACGTGTCCGGTCAACCCAGGGTGAGTCGAAGGTCGGGGACGGTGGAGGAGGCATCGTGGCGGTGGCGCTCGGGTGGCGCTGGGGTCGGCGTGACAGGGCGAGTCGAATGGTGGTGGTGGTTGGCGGTAAAGGTCGTCGGTTGGGGCGGTGCAGCGTTCGCCGGAGTAGGGTTAGGGTTTGGGGGTTCGTCGGGGAAGAAGAGGGCAGCGGTCGGTCGTGGAGGAGATTTAGGTTTAGGGTTTAGGTCGAGGGGGGAGTGGGGGATTTTATAGGGGGTTTTTAGGGCGGTCGGGCAGCCGAGCGGGTCAACGGGGGTGGATGAGGGAGCTGGAGGAGAGAGAGAGTTGGTCGGGGGGGGTGTTTTGGTAATTAGCAGTTGGGCCCCTAGGAACTTAGGATTTACAAACAGGTCCAAACAGCAGTAAATGCAAATTATAATTTGCATAACAGAATTTAAAACAATTAATAAATTACAAACTAATATACTAACAATTCTAATAATTGTAAAACACTATTAAAACAATTCAGAAAATTACAAAATGCTATTTTTTGTATTTAAAACTCATTTAAAATTCATTTAAAAATTCTAGAAAATTTCTAAAATCATATTAAATTATTTTAAAACCAATAATGACATTTAATAATTAATTAACACTAGTTTAAATTTTTTTGAAAATCAGGGGCTTACAAGTCTTCCCTCCTTGAAAAATTTCGTCCTCGAAATTCACAAGGATTGAAGACCCTATAATATTCTAACATAGCAAGCAATGCAACAAATGACTAAGGCTACGATCAAAACTAACCTCCCGAAACCTGTTCCGGCTCCGGCTCAAGGACTAGGCTATAAGTCTTCCCCTGGGGTCCCTTGGCTACTGGGCAGTCCCGAATCTGATGGATGGCAGACCCACAAGCTAAACACTGCCCTAACCTCTTCCTACAGACGACGAATTCATGCCCTGGTCTTCTGCAGAAAGAACATATAGCTTCCTTCTGCTGCTGCTGCTGATATCGGGGTCTCGGGACTCTAACTGGCGGGGTCTGACGATGTGGTGTAGGGGGATGGTAAGTCTGCGGGGGTGGCATCGGCGCTCTCTGCTGGAAAGCCTGACGCTTGGACGGTCCCTCATGGTGTACAGAAGCCGGCCTCTTGCTAGACAGAAGACGCTCCTCGATGCTCCGGGCTAACTCTAGGCTCTGGTAGTAGTCAGTCGTACCGTTCGCCACTATAAGAATGCCAATGTCTGGAACTAGACCATGGCAAAACCTACGGGTCATCTCCTCTGGATCAGCAACCAGACTAGGAGCAAAACGGCTCAGGCGACTAAACTCTCCCGCATAGTCATCAACAGAACGGTTCCCCTGCTGGATGTTCTGGAATCGTAGCCCCATGGCTACTCTAGCAGTGGTCGAGAAGAATTTCTTCTTGAACTGGGTCTTGAACTGGTCCCAGGTGGCTCTACCTCTCGCGAACAACGGCTCATTCCTGAACCAGACTCCTGCTAAGTCTATCAGCAGAAATCCTGCTGCCTCGACCTGAAGGTCATCCGGCATCCTAACTCCCAGAAGCTTCCTCTCTACAGAATCTAGCCAGTCATCAGCTACTACTATGCCCTCAGTCCCTAAGAACTCCTTGGGATTCAGACCCATGAAGTCCTTGACCGTCCCCGCTCTCTGCCGTGGCTCTACAGGTGGTGGGACCACAGGACGTCCCTCAGAACGCTCCATGCTCTGGCGGAGTATGGTAGTCTGCTCCTGATGGGTTGTTAGGAACCCCTGGATCAGTGTGAGCAGCTGGTTCCCGTCGAGTGTGACGGAAGCCTGGGTGGGTATAGTGATAGGGGGTGGTGGAAGTATCGGGGCCTGCTGGGACTGGGATGTGGAAGGTGGTATCTGGGTCTGTGGATCTGTGGAGTAGGGAAATGTGGTAGGTGGAGGTGTATCAGTCAACCGGTCAGCTGACTGGATATGGAGGGCCCCATTCTCGGGGGTAACATACTGGGACGAGCGAGTAAGCATCATCTAAATTACACATAAAAAGACTTATAAGGACTTATTTAAAGCAAGCAATCATATGCAAGAAAATCTAATTATAATAGCAAACATGTAATGTATTTCCTATGTTGCAATCCTAGCATTCCTCTAAGTGTTCTAAGCGTCTTTCCTAATGTTGTCTAATTACCTTAAGTTCCTAATTGCAGGCATGCTTGGTACAATAACGTAACCAAACAGTTTAGTCAGGACCTGCATGGGCCGCCAAAAAAAACATGTCACGATCCGTTACCCAAATTGTTGGGCCGGGCCGAGCCATGCCCAGCCTACGCTTAAGATAAAGCGCAGTAAGCTGTTCTAGAGATAACAAGATAAGACTAAATGTACCAACAGTTCTATAAGTGAAGAAGAATCATAAATGCTCCAAACACAAAAGTCGTCGTATATAGTAAAATATCCAAGTACAAGTAAACTGAAATGTAAAACTGGATACATGTCCAGTTATAAAATGATATGATCTAATACATGACTACACTAAGTATCCCAAGCAGCTAAGCAAACTAGACGAGTCTCCCCGCAGGAACATCCTCGTATGGCAAAACCGGGTCCTCGGCAGTGACTCCATAATACGAATCACAGAGCAACTCCTCCTCAGTAAGTATACCTACAACGTTATCCTGTCAGGACGAGAGCAAGTACTAAATCTAGCAAACTAGCATATAAAACATGGAAATGAACATGAGAGGAATAACTGGAAAGCGTGGCATCACACAGTCTATCATGGCAAGGACACATATGTCATAGAGACAGATGTATATGTAATGTTTAAAACTGTAGCAGGTACGTGATCGGTCAATAGGTGTACAATGTACTGAGACACATGTAAATAAAATGTACTTTCGTACAAGTGTAAAGGCGATATATGTACACACGTACAAATACAGCTTGGAGAGTAAGGCCTACGGCGCAGTATCATATAAAATGTAACTTTGCTCGGTACTAAAGAGGGGGTATGATCACGTACTCTACTATCAGTTTCCCCATAACCCATATTCTAATCATGTGAGAGATACATCAAGACTGTTCTAAGCATGGTAGTAACTGAAAGTACAACATGTAGAGATCTAACTTGCTATCCCAAGGATCAGCATTTAACATGGTGGGGTTTGCAGTTCATTTATGTGACAATATGTAAAGTTCGTAGAAAGTACTTGCCTCTAGCAAAGCAAAACAAGCTGCGATAAATGTGCTATGGATGTCTGGTAACTCGTCACTGTAGAAGTAAATACAACAACTTAGTTTTACACTAAGCTAAGACACTAGGACACTAATTGGTGAAATACGACTTGTGATTGGGCACCTAGCCAAAATGATGACTTGGCATAGGAGACCAATGTGGGGCGACACACTATGTTAACTAACTTTCTAGGGTCTTTATACTAGTGAGGGATGGGGTTCAACACGACTAAAACTCCAAATAACACAAAAAGCTACAAGTCGTAATTAATCAATAAATAAATCAAAAGATCATTGTGTTCTAACAATTTTAGAGATAGGCAAAAAGCCTAGTTTTTCTTAAAGTAAAGTATCAAAGTGATCCTTGTTAATCATAGAAATTTATTATAATTTTTCTGGAATTTATTAACCAGTACAAATATTTTATAAAAATCAGTTTTCCTAAGTATACAGAAAATGAGTTTTGGTTTCATATGCCAAACTAGTGGCAAAACAGTAAATTAAATACTACAAAAATTATACTAAATTAGCCAACTTAACATAGTATCTAAAAACTATTTTTCTATAATTTTAGCAGTACTTTAAGTATTTTTAGAAAATCAAAAACAGTAATGCACACAATAATTAATTATCTGCGTATTTTGTCCATGTATATAATTTGAACCAAAGTTCAAATACAGGACCCAAGGCCATGAATCAAGTCCAATATAACTTGTACAGGTCTTGAATGTGTGAAAACACATTTGAGCCCAAATACCCATGCTAGGCTTGGACACCAAATGGTTGCAGTAATTTAAATACGATAAAAATATAATTTGGTAATAGTCAAAATAAATATTATTATTTTAATAAGGTAAAGTTTTACATAGTAACTATGAAAGTATGAACATTATTTTATATAAATAATTTACACTAAGCTAAGTAAAATACATATAGAAAATAATATATATATATATATAAATATAGGGATATTTATATATATACAGGAAAATGCTTAACTATATTATTATATATATATATATATATATATATATACAAATATATGTATATATACATACATATAAGAAAATACTTAACTATAATATATATATATATATATATATATATATATATATATATATATATATACAAAATTAATGTATACATATACATATAATAGTATATATGATAATATATACACAAAGAAATATATATACATAAATATATATGTATACATAATACATATATATGTATATATACATAGAATAATAAAGTACAAGAGAATAAAGTATATATACATATATACACAAGAAAAACAGTAAGTATATATACATAAATACAGTATATATAATTATATATATATACACAAATATATGTATATACATATATATATAAATATACATAAATAACAAAAGAAAAGAAAAAGGAAAAAGAAAAGAAAAAAAGAAAAGGAAATACAGCAGGGGGGGCTCAAACTCGGGCTAGCAGAGCGGGGGGGGGGGGGGGGGGTTTAGTTACTGCGCGCTGGCCAGTGGGCCAATTGGCCCGTTTGTTAGGAATAGGGTTTTGGTTAAATTTATTTAGGTTAGGGTAGTTTATATATAAAAAAAATATAAAACTGTCCTGTGTCCAGACAGTTAAGGACACAGGATTTCTCGTGTCCTTGCTTAGCACGACACGTACGAGCACA
This sequence comes from Iris pallida, assembly GCA_029216955.1. Taxonomy (NCBI): domain Eukaryota; kingdom Viridiplantae; phylum Streptophyta; class Magnoliopsida; order Asparagales; family Iridaceae; genus Iris; species Iris pallida. The sequence continues at coordinate 8,087,732 of JANAVB010031416.1, read as the reverse complement.
GTCTCGTGTGTCCGAGCACAGCACTGAGCTCGTCGTGTCTTGGCGAGTCTCATATGTGAAGACGAGACTCGCACGACACGAATCGAGGCTGATACTTACGTGTCCGGTAAACCCAGGGTGAGTCGAAGGTCGAGGACGGCGGAGGAGGCGTCGTGGCGGTGGCGCTCGGGTGGCGCTGGGGTCGGCGTGACAGGGCGAGTCGAATGGTGGTGGTGGTTGGCGGTGAAGGTCATCGGTTGGGGCGGTGCAGCGTTCGCCGGAGTAGGGTTAGGGTTTGGAGGTTCGTCGGGGAAGAAGAGGGCAGCGGTCGGTCGTGGAGGAGATTTAGGTTTAGGGTTTAGGTCGAGGGGGGAGTGGGGGATTTTATAGGGGGTTTTTTAGGGCGGTCGGGCAGCCGAGCGGGTCAACGGGGGTGGGTGAGGGAGCTGGAGGAGAGAGAGAGTTGGTCGGGGGGGGGGGGGTGTTTTGGTAATTAGCAGTTGGGCCCCTAGGAACTTAGGATTTACAAACAGGTCCAAACAGCAGTAAATGCAAATTATAATTTGCATAACAGAATTTAAAACAATTAATAAATTACAAACTAATATACTAACAATTCTAATAATTGCAAAACACTATTAAAACAATTCAGAAAATTACAAAATGCTATTTTTTGTATTTAAAACTCATTTAAAATTCATTTAAAAATTCTAGAAAATTTCTAAAATCATATTAAATTATTTTAAAACCAATAATGACATTTAATAATTAATTAACACTAGTTTAAAATTTTTTGAAAATCAGGGGCTTACACCTGCGGCTCAACTGCGACATCATATGCGCCTACTGCGACATGCAGTTCATGCTGCAGATGAACATAGAAATGACCAGAATTGCTTTTGGCCATAACTTCCTCATCCGAAGTCGAAATCAAGCGAAACAAAAGCCAAAACTGCATGAAATTGAATTCTCTACAACATAGAACTATTAGTTTTCGAAAATAACCAAGTTTTAAAGATCAAAACCAAGAAAAACCAAAAAGTTACAAACTTAGATCTATAAAAATCCATCCATGAAATCCAAAAATACCAAGTTCTAAAGAGGCTTAGAATCAAGTAAGGAAGAGAATGGAACAATAAAACTTGAGATCCATCATGAAGCAAGTTTGCACTTGTCTAGCTCTCTTTCCTGGTAGGTGGAAGAGTAAATGGTGGAGAAGAAGAAGTGAAGGAGAAGAATAAATGAAGAGAGAGAGTTAGGTGGAAATATAAATGAGGTTGGTGGTGGTAGGTGGGGGTTTTCTTTTGGTTCATGATGAACCCAAAAGCAAACCAAACCAAGCTAAGCCGAACCAAGCTATACCATATCCAATGACACGCCAAAATAACCATACAGGAAAATACGCAATACGAGTCAAGAATACGTACACGTATACCAAGATACGTAATACGAACTACAAGCATTACACTAAGTCCAAGAACAGTGCCTCGAGGAGCTATAGATGGAATACTGTATCAATATAAGGGTTTGGAAGTAAAATCAAGCCATACTAAGTCAAACTAGGTCAAGACACGTCAACTAAGTCAAGCTAGGTTATACAGAGTCAACCTAAGTCAAGAGTTGACTTACATTTGACTTTTGGTCAACTGGTCAACGCTGGTCAACCCTAGGTCAACCCTAGGTCAAACTTGACTAACGTTGACTAACAGTTGACTTCGGGTCAACTGGTCAACTTCGGTCAAGTTCTAGTCAATTCTAGGCTACGGCTGACTTTCAGTTGACTTTTGGTCAAAATAGTCAACTGTGGTCAATCAAGGTCAAAACTAGTCTATCCTAGGTCAAATGTTGACTCTACTTCAACGTTCAGTCAAAGTAGTCAACCATGATCAAACAGGGTCAAAGCTAGTCTCTTTAATCATCTACAGGGTCAACATATCAATTTCGACGATTGTGAAATCATTAAAATCGATGGATCTCAAAAATACAAACAAAAGATAAAAATTATAATAATAGGGTAAAAACCTACAGATGTTGTCGGACGATGAAAGAAACATCACCAACGTGTCCAGAATGGTCAAAATAGCTAGAATAGCATGTCCATAAGTCCAATTTGGACACAGGGGCAAAAAGATAATTTTGAGTCAAAACGGTACCCGTATCGGACCTGCTTTGCACCGAAAAACATGTCAGGATAAAAGTCCTCAAAACCTAGAAAAATATATGTCCACAAATCCAGAATGACGATACGAACTCAACGGTATATCCGGAATTGGATTCCGATGAGCCGATCTCAAAATGGTCCGTTAACCAGGATATTGAAATTTCGATTTGTACAAAAAAGCGTGTCGGAGCTAATGTCCTCAAAACTCAACAAATTATATGTCAACAAGTCCAGAATGACGATACGAACTCAATGGTATATCCGAAATTAGATTTCGATGAGCCGGCGTCAAAAAGTCCTGTTGATCCGGACTGTGGGGTCCGCTTTGTACCAAAATACGTGCCAGGGCCCACGTTCTCCAAATCTAGCTAACTTTATATAAAAATATGCCAGAACGATGCCACGAGTCTACTGGTGGCATCAGAAATTGAATCCGGAGTTCCGAGTTCAAAAATCGAAATTTATAAGTACAAAATTAAGAATTTGGACGGCCAACTTTGGCGTCGAATTCAACCAACCAAACGTGCTCACAAAGAAACAAAACTTGAGAGGAAGAAAGAGGGTTATTCCAGCTACGCATAGGAACCAGTGGTACGCTAGACGGAGCTGCGAAGGAGAAGATACGAGTCGATGAAGTTGGCTCCCCAAAACTGTCCAAAAATAACACAATTTAAAGCGTCAACTTGTTGGCTGGTTTTGAAGTATCAAATGACGAAATTAACGGACAAAACTTGAGGAGAGTGAAGAGGTATATACCGAGATTGTGACGGAGCAAAGAGTTTGCCGATCCAACGGTCGGATCTCCCGAAAAACATGCACGAAGTCGCTGAAACGAAATACGAATTCTGAAATTCGTTCGCGCGCGCGTCGACGAGATTCTGTGGAAAATGCAAGAATCGACTATACGGCACATCGGGGCAGAGGGCGGTGGCTATGGGGGCCTACCCGGGGGTTCGCCGGAGGGGGTACGACCGGCCACGCGGTACACGGTGGCGCACGATGGCGTGCGACAACTCGTGCCCACGCTCGGTTGCCACGCTGCTGCTGTTGTGCACGTTGTTGCTGCTTGCCGGGACGGCGGCACAACGGCGGGGCACGACGGTGCAGCGGTGGTGGTGGTTTGAGGTGATAAAGGAGAAGGGAAGGAGAGTGGAGGTGGTGGTGGAGAATGGTGATGGTGGTGAAGTGGTGTAGTGATGAAGAAGAAGAAGAAATGAAAAAGAAGAAAATAATGGTGATGAAGAGGGAGGAGTCGGCTAAGGCATGGGGGAAGAGTGTGTTGCTGTAGGAAAAGGGGTGTGTGTGTAGGTGTGAAGAAAGAGAGAGATATTTGTGTGTGTGTGTGTAGGTGTATATATATTATATAAAGAGAGAGAGAGAGTTAGATATTAATTAGAGAGGGGGAAAGAGAAAAATAGAGAGAGTGGGTAGGCCGACTGAAATAGGGGAAAAGGGTGTGTGATGATGGTGATGTGTGAGAGGGTGGAGTGTAGGTATAGAGAGAGAGAGAGAGTTATATATATATATATATATATATATATATATATATATATATATATATATATATATATATATAGAGAGAGAGAGAGAGAGAGAGAGAGAGAATGAGATATTTATGTAAAGAAGAGGATATTTTTGTGTAGGGAAAAGACAAATACAATAGTGGTGTGTATGGGCAGTCATGATAGGGCATACACCAAATTAGGTTGGATGTTGGGTCAGGTTTGGACAAGCTAGGGGCCAAGATTTAATTAAATAACAAATTTAACCCAATTAAAATCATGGATGAAATAGGAGCACAAGGGAGATCAATTTGGTGGCACGCAAGTGGCACATGCATAGTAGACTCAAAACAGGCCAAGGCCATGTATTGGGTCGACTGGATTGGACCGATGTCGGGCCCAAAAATTAAGTTGGAAGTTAAGTCACAAATTACGACAGACGATAAATTGGTCTAAATTGACCCGAAAGTTGCACGAAGCAAATGGAGCACAAGGGAACAAGTTTGAGTGGAACACGATGTATCCACATGAAGATAATCTCGTCTACTACAAACTTCAAGAAAAAAGTTTTCAGAGACTGGCATCCCTGATGCTCTAGAGATCAAAGTCACGTTAAAAAGCAATTAATGATCAAAAATTAATTAATTAAAAATAAATTATCGATAATAATTCATTTAGAAAATTCAAAAATAAATTTCGAAAATTCAGGGGGCTTACACTTGCTCTTCTGGGGTCTGACCCAGCTGGTTTTATATGGCCAAATTTCGGAGTAGGACTCGAGGATCCTCCAGCCTTCCAGCCAGATGGTGACCACTAGGCGCAACCCTGGCAACGAGTGGGTTCTTATTTTGTTCTCCCACTCTCTTGTAAAAATATTCTTTTGAGACGTTTAGCCGCCGAACAAGTGTTAGCTAGTTTGCAACTTTACTTACTGTCTGCCTACGGGCTGTAACATGATTGACAAATCCTAGGGTTGATCATGTATGACTAAAACTCTTCCTAGTCTTCATATTTTGTATGACTAGCTTCATGATCATCTGAATATGTAATATTTGGGACGCCTTACTTTGTATGTCTGATGATCTAACATCTTGTAACATTTACTTACTTACTTGAGATTGAGACACTAGGCTTGTTCATGACCATAAGAGACTGTTGGCTTGTAGATAAACCCTCATGCATCTAGACAGTCGTGAACGTATATCGAGGTAGATTATACTTCAATTTATATAGCTGGCTGTGCCTGTCCTCCGTTCTCCAGTATTCTGGTTCTGGGGCGTGACACAACCAAGACTTAGTTTTAACAATATTTGATAACTTACGCTTACTTAAAATTACTTCAACTTAGGGATTATGCCTCACCAGTGCGCTACTGGCTGCAATGAACCCACAGTCTCAATAATTTAAATAAATGGCGACAGTGCGCTGCTATCTTGCTATTATAAGTCATCGAAAACTATTCCAACTATATCACAAAATTTCAAAGGAGCTCCTAGAATTTCAACAAGTTTGATTATGATAGAAAGGTGTAAGTATACGTCCTTGTAGAAAATATCGGTTTTGAAAAAAAAAACTATCGATTAGGTATAACTTTTTGAAAGACAAATGACCGATTAGGAAAACTATTGAACACAAGAGAAGTAGAAATTTCTAACTTTTATTTCTCTAATATTCAAGGATCGAGGGGAAAACATAAAATAAAACTGACTTGGAATTATCATATGGATAACTGAAAAAGCCAATAGATTAAAATATTAATTCTTAGAGAAACAATTTACTATGGTTAATGGAAATTAAATAAGTAATACGGACCGTACGATATGATGATGTTTAGGGAAGACATAAGATAAAATTGCACGAATGATCGAGATTAGAAATTGGATCATAGGAGGGCCTAATTTTACTAAGCAAATAGTTTACCCACCTTGGATCCTATATCAAAACACAATGGTATATCCCTTTATAAAAATTCTTAAGTTAACTAATAGGGTTTATAATTCAAAGAACCCCTGGCTAACTCATATGGCCTACCAAGCAATCTTAACTACCCAACGGTCAATTCGAATAAGGGACTCCTAGTCCTAATCATTCTCCTAAGAATCAACTTAACTCTAAGTTGTGAATGAGCATTTCTAGTCGCAGGCTTGTAGTAGAACGACTAATATAGGTACTACCACAAGTTTGCACACTTTGCAAAAAATGACCTGCATGAGCCACCACAAAAACTTGTCATGACCCGCACCCGCTTTTCGGGATATAAGTGCGTATCTAAGCCAGCCTACGCCGCAGAGTCGGCGGTAGAACGCTGTCACGGCCAAGATGCTCAAAATCTCAAAAATACAACCTTTATTGCTCATTCACATTAATAAAACAAATTTACAAATTATTACAAGGTTTATATTTAAAGAAAAATACAAGGTTCTTACACATATTTGAAATGACTACAACATCTATCTAAATTCTAGATTTTCGCCTGCAAGTACACCCGTATCTCCTAATGCTAAGAGAAGCTAGCCACAGTTAACCTGAAAAATGTTGGCTTTTCGTCAGGAATGGAACAAGCACACAAACCGACGGCAATCAAAACACAATAGAATTCACAAGACATGAAAATAGCATATGTGAAGTAAAACTAGGTAGCAACTGAATCATGGCATATCTAGAAATGAAGCAAGTACTCCACAATAGGTGTCACACCCTAATACCAGAATACTGGCAAGTGGGGACGGACATGGCCAGCTACGCAATACCAAAGTACACCAGTACTCTAAAATCACGTATAAGCTGTCAAGACATGGGAGTTACTTCTACAAGCCAACAGTCGATCCTAGGTCAAGCAATCCTAGGTATCTCAATCACAGGCAATTATACAAGGTACAAGAAGTATGATCATCAGACATACAATAGTAAAACATCCCAAACCATATATACATGGATGATCACGAAGCTAGTAATACAAAATGGAGAAACTAGCAAGAGTATTAGTCATACATGATAACTCTAGCTGTAGTCTAGAATACGCACATCATGTTTATGCCCGTAGGCTAAATATTAAGGACCAAAACATGAGCTAAACACGTGCTCGGAGGCTAAACGCCACAAAAGAATAATGTACATAACCAGTGAGAGAATAAAATGAGAAACCCACTTGGGTACTCTGGTGCTCTGGATGGTCACCGTCGAGTAGATGGTGCGGAAGATCCTCTGGGCTTCTCTATCAGATCTGGCCAAACAAAACAGTGGGGTCAGACCCTCAATAGCAAGTACCACAAAAGAAGCCAAATTTATGAACTAAAACCATCATTAACTAACATAACAACAGTTAGAGATATAATTAAGTAAATATAGATCGGGACTCGTGCAATACCAATGCACTTATTCCGAACATAGAAAGACAATAAGTAAAGCATCTTGGAGCATAAAGTAATTAACATGTGACATAATGTAAACTGTGGACTTGTGAATTAAACAGAGAACTTGTGACATAGCTAAACCATTGAGAGAAATGGTACATGCGAACATGTACGGTAAGTGAAACATGTGAGCATGTTAGATAACTGAGACTTATGAGCATGTAAGAATTATAGAAAGACAATGATAAGTGGACTTATGAACTAATTCGGAAGTCAAATTACAACCCTTAAACCAAACAAGGATCGGGGTTGTAGCCCTTCTCCTGAACAGAACTTAGTCTCTAATCATTGTGCAGCATAAGGATCATGTAGAACATGTGAGTACTAAATAAGACGACAAATGATAGGATAACTTAGGAACCATTCCGGAAGCCAAGTTACAACCCGTAAACCAAATAAGAACTGGAGTTGTAACCCTTCTCCTGAATAGAACTTTGTCTCCGACCATTTATCGATGAAAGTAAGCATAGACCATAGTGTACTGAAATAAACATACGACACTGCCTAGACAAAACTAGACTGGACTTGACTGACTCCATCCATCAATCACGGCCAAGCAATGAGTACGACTTGATACTTTTACTAACTAGGGTTATCACAAACCTAGTTACTAACAAGATGCAAAGAGATTTCCAAGTCTAATTACCCGCCTGCTACTACCGGAGTGACCCCATAAAAAAAAAGTATCACAGACACACTGCAGTAAGATACATGTGTCCTAAGGAGGTACCCCACTCGACGGCGAGCTGGAAATGTGCTCATCATGACAGATAGCTCCAAATCCCATGTATATATATATATATATATATATATATATATATATATATATATATATATATATATATATAAGGCCGGGATCAAATGGGCAACAAGTAACTGGAAAAGTCTCTTCATGAACTACTTGATCAATCTAGTCATTAATCCTAGCCAGATTCAGTATGAATCCCTGACCGTGGAAAATCAGGAATTCATGTCCTAGACATAATGTAATACATAACATGTAGCTTGTACAAACACACTCAAGAGAAGCACCCACGGTGTCCAGATCATTCATTACTTGTAAGCCAATAAAGCTGTCGCAACAACATTCATGGTTCATGTCTTGTCATATTACTTGTAATATTACTTGTTTGGAGTGCAACACGATGGGTCACTATCATGTTAAGAGTACTTGTTAGAGGTGCGCCACGACGGGCCATAATCATGTTAAGCAAAGAAGTGACATGTGACTTGAGTGCACCGCAACGAGTCACTATCGTGTTAAGCAAAGAAGAAAGACATATATTATGAGTGCACCACCACGGGTCACTATCATGTTAAGCAAAAGAAGGAAGACATAAATCATGAGTGCCCCACCATGGGTCACTATCATGTTAAGCAAAAGAATGAAGACATAAATTATGAGTGCCCCACTACGGATCACTATCATGTTAAGCAAAAGAAAGAAGACATAAATCATGAGTGCCCCACCACGGGTCACTATCATGTTAAGAAATCATAGACGTAAGAAAGCTTGTAGATATATCTTGATAAAAGGTGCATCATAACATATGAGAAGGAATAAATGAGGTAACTACTTGGCCTAAAATGCCAATTGAATCTGTGCTAGTCTTAAGGGTATGAGAGAGGTATAATCATTCTCTGACTGTACAATATTATCAAATCATGTTAAGAAATTCATCTATTAAAGAAATATCAAGCTATTAAGTAGGGTCGTCGCAATTTAGGCCAAGATAGAAAACATGCAATGCAATCATAAGCTCCATATCAAGAATGAAAGAAACTTGTATAAAATAGTTGGTAACATATTCTTGAAGTCAAGGAAAAGATATACAACTTTCATGTTGTGAGTTGGGAGCAATTCTGGCCACAAATCAGCCAAATAGGACATAAAATAGCGAAAGACAGCCAAAATAGGCACTATACGACACTATGCAAGCCATGCGGTACTATTTATTCATGCGGCACTATGCAAGCCATGCAGCACTATGCAAGCCATATGGCACTATTCATCTATGTGGCACTATTCTTGCCCGCGGTACTATTTATTCATACGACACTATGCATCCATACGGCACTATTCATCCATGCGGCACTATTCATGCCTGTGGTACAATGCAAGCCTGCGACACTATGCAAGTCATGCGGCAATATTCATCCATGTGACACTATTCATGCCTGCGATACTATTTATCCATGCGGCACTATTCATGCATGCGACACTATGCCTCCATACAGTACTATTCATCTATACGGCATTATGCAAGCCTGTGGCACTATGCAAGCCTGTGACACTATGCAAGCCATGTGACACTATTCGTTCCTACGACACTATTCATCCATGTGGCACTATTCATCGTCCCTGTCAGAATCAGGACAGATGAACATAGAAGATGTCCAAATCTTATTTTGGCCATAACTTCCTCAAAATAAGTTGAAATCTAACTTTTCAATGGTCCATTTTGGGTAAAATCGAATTCTCTACAACATAGAACAATCAAAACTTGAAAATAATGAAGTTTAGTAGGTCAAACTCCAAGAAAACCGAAAAGGCTATAAACTTAGATCTACAAAAATCCATCCGTCCAAATCGAAAACTCCAAGTTCTAAAGATGCTTAAAATCATGCAAGGAAGAAAATAGAACAAACCAAAATAACTTTGCTCAAGGTTTAGCAAGATGTACTTGCCTAGGGTTGGAGGAAGAAGATGAAGAGAATGAAAATAATGGAGGAGAGAGAGAGGAGTTGGGTTTTATACAAACCTTCTCTTGTCAAACCCACCTAAACCAAACCAAGCCCAATACCAAGTTGAACCGAACCAAATTAAACCAAGTCAAGTTTAAACTATACTTTGGAAAAAAAATTAAAATATTCGAAAACCAAGAAATACGAAATATGGCTCAAAATACGTACCCGTACATAAATACTGATACAGTGAGACGAGTCTCACAATAGGACATGTCAACTAAACGAGCATGTAAAGGGGGTGACATGACAATTCATGTAGAAGACAAAAAGAAATAAGTAAATGACACTATCTACGTGTTTTGAAATACCTTGTTCGACATGTGAATGGCTAGGGATAAATCAGGTACCCCGCACGTGTATTGTGTGGCTGCTATTCTCCATGAAAGACACGGAGGATAGTTCTGGGTAGTCCACATGTCTACTAAGATATTTTCCCTCCCGACTAGTACTCATTGACTCGAACAAGTCACGAAACACGAACACACGATAATCACAAAATATAATATGTTGAGATCCATGATACTAATCCGTGTAATAATGTGTCAACAAGCAAGAGAGCATATGTATAAATACGAAATGGAAAGACTACTATGAATCAAAAGCAATCAAAAAAGTGCACTTGCCTGTGGTCCTTTGCTGGTGAAACCGATAATCCTGTTGGGTCCAGAATAGTCGCGGATGTCATAAGTGTGCAAGACGGCCTCTAATGATGGAACAGACTGTGTCATTGGGTCCGGGACAAATCGATTTACCTAGGGTCGATATGACGAAGTTAAAATCACAGATAATAGGGACATATGACTAGTCACGGTTAAGATAGACTCGAAGGGGATATAATTATATATAACTTTAGTAAATAATTATAATTCTAGAAAACTATATTCATATTAGTCAATATATTTAGATAACTAATTTGGAAAATATAGAAAACCCTTTTTGATCTAAATTCCTAATTTTGTCAAATATGGCCTTTAGGTTAAAAGTATACCATAAAAGAGTATAATCATATTTTTGCTTCTAAACCAAATATTTTATTTGTTGAAAATAGCTAGAAGGGTATATATATATATATATTAGAAAATATTTGTTATATTTGAGAACCATACCCTCACTATGAAATATCCCAAATAACAAAAAAAAAGTCTAGAAAATTATTTGCAAGGCTAAATCCAATTCTATATTTACCATAGAAATTTGGAAGAGTATATATATATTTAAGAACATTAATAATAATATCAATCCTAACAATAGTTAATAACGCTAATACCATCCTTATTATGCTTAAAGAAATAATACATATGTATAGTGTTATTGGTGTACACAAAAACATCCAAATAATAATAAAAGGCAGCTGCTGCTATGCTCTTTTAGATTAGGAAAGGGAAAATAGAGAGGAGAGAACGAAAGGGGGAAAATGGGAGGGCTCACCGGAAGCTTCCGTGCGGGTACTCGGGGTGGAAGCAGCGTCGACGCGTGGGGCCACAGTGGTTCCAGCGGAGGTGCTCGCCGTGGGGCGGTAGCGGCTCCTGGCAGGGGCTCGTCTTGGCGAGATAGCTCCGGAACATTCGTCGGCAGAGAAAAGCGGGTCGCTCCTCGTCGTGGCTGTCTCGGAGGGGTTGTAGCCGCGGGCTTTTGGTGGAGGAGGCGCACGCGCTCAGCCGGAGAGGACGCAACCACGAAGTGGTGAGGATTGGTCACCGTGGTTTGAGCCTTCGGTCGGCGGCACACTAGATCTGGGCTATACAGCATGAGGGAGACGAGCTCGCCGTCTCTGATGTCGACGGAGGTGCGGTGAGGATGTTGACCGCGCACGGCGTCGGGCTCGCCAGAGGTCGGACGGTTCTAGGCCGGAGGGGCGCCTACGGCTGGGGGGGGAGGGGCTTGCCCAGACGGATGCTCGCCTGTTCATTGGCGAGGAGGCACGGTGACTGGAGGTCGTCGGTATTGTTCGACGCTTACGGCTGTGGTGTTGGTGTTGACAGGAAGGGTGGCACAGATATTGACGTTGGTGTTGTTCATGTGGTTTGCTTGTGAATTGCTTGAAAAACTAAGAGGTTTATATAGACCAACAAAATTTCCAAAGATATGGATAACATAATAATTTAAAGGAGTAAATAGGAATACTAAAAAGAAATTTTATCGTAAGTTCCATGTACAATTCAATCCTCCAACTAAAGCAAATAGTTTAAATTCTAATAGATAGTCTCATAAATTTAAATCCCAAATAATTATTTTAAACATAATTAATCCAATCTAAAATATGATATTTGATAGGAATAATAATTCAAAGTATTGCTTAATATTTTATTGTACGATTTAAATCATATAATTTGAATACATCAAATAATTAATTATTATGAAATAATATTCATTGCCATCAAATAACTTATTTTTTAAAAAATATATTTTCTTGAAATCATATAAATAATACTTAAAATATATATACTCGATAATATCTATCAATTTAAATCATATACATGGAAATCTCAATCCAGTAATGGGTTATCTAATAATATATTATCAAACTAAATTTAGTAATATTTGGTATTAGCAAACTTTAAATATATTCATATTAGATGAAGTGTAAGACTCCTAATAGATAAAGCCTCCCTTTATTTAAATCAAATGAATCTTTAAACCAGAACTATCATAATCTATTAATTAATTAAAATTAATATTAATGTAAATAAATATTCGATAATATCAAGTAATATTAAATCACATAGATCTATAGCAATTAGACTGTCATTATAATAATTTAAGAATGCTACTTATTTATCAAATAATTTCAACATACAAATTCAAATATTTAACTAAATAATAAACTAGGTCATCAATTTAAAATATCTTAAGGAGGCCTGGCAAAATTAGGGTTAGGGTTAGAGATTTGGAAAAAAAATCGAGATTGGGAATTTTTGAAAATTAGGGATGCAAGGCTTGCTATTGCGGTGGATTAGATTTTGATGAGAGTCTTATTTGAACACAAATAATAAAAATAATAATTTTGAAAATTTGGAAAGAGGAGTTACAGGCCAGTACATGGTTATTTCAGCACGTTACCGTTTATGCTTTGCCTTATCGATAATCGGTCAGAGACTAAGTTCTGTTCAGGTGAAGGGTTATAACCCCGGTTCTTATTTGGTTTACGGGTTGTAATTTGGTTACCGGAATAGTCTTTTAGTTATCTTATCGTTTATCGTCTTGTTTTTTTTAACTCATGTCTTTTCTTATCATTTATGTCTTTATGTGCTAATATGCTGGTTTTAGTTCTTAAGTGAAGCCTCCCTTGTGGCACTTGCTCTTCTGGGTTCTGACCCAGCTGATTTTGTATGGCCAGATTTTGGAGTAGCACCCGAGGATCTTCCAACCTTCCAGCCAGATGGTGAACACTAGACGCAACCCTGGCAACGAGTGGATTTTATTTTGCTCTCCCACTCCATTGTAAATTATTCTTTTGAAGCGTTTAGCCGTCGAGCAAGTGTTAGCTCGTGTTGAAAGCTTATATTTTCTGTCTGCCTAAGGGCTGTAACATTATTGACAAATTCTAGGGTTGATCATGAATGACTTTAGCTCTTGCTAGTTTTTGCATTTTGTATGACTAGCTTCATGATCATCTGAATATGTAATGTACGGGACGCCTTACTTTGTATGTCTGATGATCTACCATCTTGTTACATTTACTTGATTGCTTGAGATTGAGACACTAGGCTTGTTCTTGACCTTAAGAGACTAATGACTTATAGTTAAACCCTTATATATCTAGACAGCCGTGATCGTATTGCGAGATGGAATTCACTTCAATGTACACATCTGGCTGTGTCTGTCCCCCGCTCTCCAGTATTCTGGTTCTGGGACGTGACAGTGCCATCGAAATATCTCGGCTTGTACTTGCAAAATCTAGTCGATGATCCAAATTCGACATGTCGGCCTTGCTCCAAGGTTGCCTGGAATCCTTGTTGATTATGCTGCTAAGCTTGTTGAATCGTCAACAACCCTATGATTATTTCAACAGTGCTGGAATATCCGTAATGGGTGCCAGTATTGGAACTGCGGGAGCCTCTGTTTACTGTTCTACTTGGACGTTCCCGTGCGAGTGAGTCTCTCCTTGCTGATGCTAGTCAAGCTGACCTTGCTGACCTTGTTGCGCTCCTGCTCCAACACACGAGGCCACAGTGCCCCTAAGAGAAGGACACAAGAGAAATCAATCAACCGGACAAAAAGGGATCAAGAAAATTAAGCATATTGGAATGTCAAGCATGGTATCGAAAAGACGAATCATGAAATCAAGGGAGCATGCATGATTGAGACATCCTATAATCAAGTCACCCCCACAAGTCTGAAAAACAAGACTTGCATGGACCACCACTAAAACCTTGCCATGCCCCAGAACCAGAATACTGGAGGGCAGAGGAATGATGCAGCCATCTATGTATTACTGGTAGATGAATACCATATAATACGATCAATGTTATCTAAGGGGCAAGAGGTGCATACTACAATCAAGTCTCCTATGGTTAAAGAATTTCTATTGTCTCTACCAGTCAATCAAGAAGAAAGGTTATGTGAGAGAGTTTCTGAGAGAAGATATTACGTAAGAGAGGAGTGCGTAGAGTGGTGCGCAGAAAGTGGATCGGGGAGAGTGGGTTACTGTGAGTAGGGTTGAATGAGTTTAGTCAAATAAGGTTTGGATTTGGGTTAGGTTGGGTTTAGTCAATTGAGTTTGGGTTTGGGTTTAGTCAATTGAGTTTGGGTGAGTTGAGGTGGGCTTGGGTTCAAGTTGTGAGCTAAGGAAATGGCTCAACAATTGGGTTGGTAATAGGCTTAAAATTTATTAACAATTAATCAACTCAATTACTAATTTAAAACACAATTTATTCAATATTTAACTATTAAAATACTAAAAATATTTTTCTTAAATACTGACTAAACAAATATAATAATAATAATAATAATAATAATAATAATAATAATAATAATAATAAACCTAAACTTAACTTAACTAAACTAAAATAATTAACTAAAACTTGTAAAAATCAAATTTTTATTAAAACCATTTTTTTGGGTTTTACAATCAGGAATAACATTTTGCTCAAAAAAGTATTAAAATATTCATAAGTATCTCTACCAGTAGGTTGGTTTGAACGGTACCTTGTCCGTTCATTTTAAAAAATAAATTTTAGGAAAAAAAATAAAAAATAGAAAAATTCTTCTGAAATTTAGAGGGAGAGGAAAGAAAGAGAAGAAATCAAAAACCAATTAAAGCGAAAACATTTTTTTAAAAGATGGAGAGGGAGGAAATAAACAATTTAATAAATGTAAAATAAAAAAAAATGTATAAGAGAGGAAAGGAAGGGAAAAAGAAAAGAAAAGTGGGTGCCGGAAATTGGTTCCGAATTTGGCTTGGGAGCTTGATCAGGATGAGCTTGGACGATGGGAATTGCTTTTGACTTGTTCTTGTAACCTTTTTGAAAGAGTAAATTTTTTGTAAACTTAGAATTTTTTTTTTTGTGTTTGAAAATAAAAATTTAGGAGCTATTTATAGACTTTTTTTTTTAAGTCAAATTATCTCCAATACCCTAAAAAAGAGTGATTATATTGATTTTTTGGGTCATTTTGCCCTCAAAACGGTCAAAAACGAGTATATTATTGGGGGGGGGGGGGGGGGGGGGGGGGGGGGAAGGGAGGGAGGGGGTAACGATTATCCCTTTTTAAAAAAATAATTACAAAAATTGGGTCAGACCGAGTCGGTTCGACCGGGCCTGGCGTGACTAGACCTGACTAAGGCCTACCGTTAGATATTTTTGTGGGCCGGGCAGGATCAGGCTCGGGCTTGGATCCGCTGACCCACCCGAACCCAGTATTGACAGTGGACTGTGTGGGCCCGGTCGACGATCGGACCTGAACCAGCTCTTGACCGGACCGAACCCAAGGTGGGCCACGGACCGTCTAGTCCACTATTCATCTTGAGTTGAGGTTGAACTTTCTAGAATAAATAGGCTACTATGGTGCCTTTAATATTTGCCTTAATTTTGTCAATTTTTTGAAAAATTTAAAAAAGGGGCGAAGCAGGCGCCGACGCCATGTCCTCTGGCGATTCCGTATCCGACATCGAGTCTCTCCCGTTCGTTCCCTTCCCCGACGACCCATCCTTCCTCTGCGCAGTCTGCACCGAACCCTTCATGTCGGTATCCGTGTCCGACCCCCACGAGTCCGGATCGGCTGCTGCTGCTGCTGTCAGGGGCCTCCCGTGCGGTCACGTGTACCACTCCGGCTGCATCGTCCCCTGGCTCCGCCTCCGCAACTCCTGCCCCCTCTGCCGCCGCCCTCCTCTCCCCCGCCGCCCGGCCGAGGTGATGAGGTCCTCCGCCGCCGGCTCCTTCGCTCAGCCTCGGCGAGGTATATTTTTTATCATTAGAACTCCCATTATATTACCACTACTAAATTAACTACTATTCTTGTAGGCAGTTTTACGATGAGGAGGTTGGATATTTAGGAAACTCAACATTAGGGATTGATGGCCATTCCACTTGGTGAAGACCTCTCAAAAATACAGGCATAGATAAGGTTAAGGATGCATAGAAAAAGTAGAGTATGATAACCATCAGGATATAGTTGGGGTTTTCCATCACGGCGAGTTCGGAATCGGACGGTTAGATTCTGTTTGGATGACTGTTCAGGTTGAGTAAAGATTACTGGAATAGATGATGTAGGACAACTTATTATAGGGGTTATTTTGGTTATTGTAGAAAGGGCTGTTGGATAGAACTCATAACTTGGACTATTGGGTCTGAAATAAAATGATTTTTGGGGAGAAACTCTAGGCTTTTTAGTTGCCGTGTTTGATGAGTTGGTGTGGATCCAGTTGGTGTTTTTGAAGAATTTGATTGATGGAGGAACACGTTCCTGCCTAACTTAGCAGATCGTTGCGTGCACTACGTACTCGTTTCCTTAGTTACTTATCCTCCGACCCAATCCAACTTGTACTCAATCCATACCGTGGCTAACACAACTTGCGCATGCTACACTACGCGACACTAGGTAAGCTATGACTTGTAGCATACAAGGCAAACTTATAACTACTACCAGTCGACCCGAAGGTTATCGCTCATGTAACCTGACTCAAGGCTTAGCTTATATCGATTATCCTATATCGTACATCCGAGACAAGTGCGCCTCAACAAACCCATACTCCTCAAAATACCAAGTCATATCCACATTCGATAACTTATCGATATTCGTTCCCGTCAACATTTCACTCTCTCCCTAATTATCGTCCAACTTTCAAGTCTATGCAACATCCATCCAAATTTCGATTATCTCATTACGCACGACCGGGTCATACTCTTTCAAATCCAACCAAGTATCCTTTGTTCTCGTTCAATCCTCGAAGAGATGCCTCGATTCGTTTCACCCGATAACTATTGATTCCTCCGAGCAATCCTTATGTCGACACTATTGATATCCAACATTTCAGCCTATGCAATCCAATATTTTCTCGAATATGTCTATCCAACATCCAAACAAATTTCCATCCAATTCAAAAATTCCAACTTTGCACTTCCGAACCAAAGATTTACATACTGATTCGATTCGTCGCCCCCAACATTTATTCATTTTCTATCCAACAAGTCCTCAATAGCATCTCATTACTTTGATTACAATCTTTCTATCCAACTAGCCATTCCGTCCGCACAATCACTGAAATCCTCAAACATACTTATCATATTCATGCCTCAACGCGCAACTAGCTAGTCATTCTCCCACAATTCTGCTAAGGTCGTTCACACCGCTTCAAGCTTTTGGCATAGGGTCGTCTGCCTAACTGCTAGGTCTGCTCACCAGGTCAAGTCATGTTTCAAGATCACCATCCTCATTTTCGCAAATCAACTTTATTACACTCGCCCCAGTCCTAAGGTAAACCCGTCATTTGGTAATACGGGGTATTGCATCCAAGCTCGCTTCAGTCGAATTTCTAATCATCGAGCGTAGATCACAATCGCCATTAGCAACACGTGTTTTCGTTCACGAGGTTTGAGTTAGTTCAGTAAAGTCGTTCCTAGGTCAATCCATCCAAACTCAATCCTCGATATCTCTATCGATATGCGACACGCTAAGTCGAGCAACGCTTGTAGCCTAGGTACTCAAGCGATATCTCTATCGAATGCTTATTCAATATACTCCTGATCTTCGCATCACGTAACACTATCGCCCAACAAATATCGTGCGTTACACTTAAAATCCCGACTTAGTCACGTGGCTTATCTCTATGACTCTGCACTACCCTCGTTCATTGCCGATAGACTTATCGATACACAAAGTTCTTACTAGTTCAATCATCCACCAACGTTATCCCATACAACAATCAGGGTTCAAGCCGTTCTATAGATCCTCGAATCGATGCCTTACATCTCCTTGAGTCGATATCCATTTGGAATATTCTTTGATACGTTACTCCCGACAATCTCTAGCGCAACGCTAAGTGAATCATATCACATTCGATATTACTTGGTTATCTAACCTACTTATTCCTTGAAAATCAAGCACAATCTTCTAATTTTGCCTTGACGTATATCACGTTTTGGCAGCACTTTCTTCGCTAACCATCCCCAATTCAATGAATCGAGCTAACTTATCATATCGTTCATTGTTGTTCCGGTCTCAGCACACGACTTATCACAATCATACAAGTCAAGGTATGTATCGCCCATGCAACTTGGATAATGCCCACGCAACTTAGCCGATAAGGTCATTTACATTGTTGTCGTATCGACAGATTATCAATTTTGTTTTCTTACAAAATATTTAGACTTATTGTATGGAACATCCGAATAACCAATGAGAGAGCGTCAAAATGCGTCGAATGCATCAACAGTTCAAGCACAAACCAGTCGAACACGAGTCCAAGGATGTGAAACCATGTTCTGATACCAAATGTCATGTCCTGATCTCGTAGAATCGAACGTCCTCGCTGGACGTGATGCCACGTGAGCCTAAGTTGCGCTCGCACAAGGCAAGTCCCAAAATGGCCGAATTGGCAAGCCATTCGTAGATTCGCATAGATAGTCCCCGAGCAGGCAAGTTGAATACAACACAAGTATGAGTAAGAAAAGATCTTTTAATTGATATATGGTGAACATTACAAGGGCACTAGGTCCGATATTACAATCGCTCAATCCTCTCTGTCGATACATAAGTAAAATGCTTGTAGGCTTACAACTTGGAGAAGGCACAGCTGGAGGATGTTTGCATATATGATGTCCCGTATATGTGAGCTTCGGGTTGGCCGCTGAGCACCCCGAACGCCAAAGCACGCTTCAACGTCCTGATGCATCTAAGCGTAGTCCATTCCGAACGAGCTAACTCTCTGTGCCCTGCATGTAAACTGGTGGGGTATCAGTACATGTGAAATGCACTGGTGGGGAAGCCCCTCGACCACTCAACTTTACCAACAAGTTGATTAGTTTATGTGCATCATCTATTTGATTGTCTTTCTATCTTGTCTTATGATCAGTTTCATGGCAAAACATGTAAAGCCTACTCGTGTTGCAACATAGTGTCTTCATATAACAATGTAAGTAACGTAATGCAACTTACTGATACTTACCTCCCGGTCTTCCCTGTTACAAGTTAGAACCACAATAAAAGAAGCAATGCGATATTAAGAAACATATGAAAACTTAGTGCACAATGGGTGAAACACGTGCATAACCTGAGGGTGTCTTTGCACATGCTACTTGTTACTCAATGATATTATGTTTTGTGGTACATTTATCCCGTTTGCTCAGTTCATTGTGCCATGCTCCCATTCTCGTACAACCAACAGTTTACCGTGCCGTGCACTTTGTCTTTGTGCAACCAACAGTCCATCGTGTCATGCACTTAATCCTGTACATCTATCTTGTCACGCAATCTATCCGACATTGCACCCGTCGTTCGTGTAACCTACTACCCGCACGCGGATAACCGCAAGCCAGGTTACTCAATCTATATGAAGTGGATGTTACTAGCTCAAGCCATATAGACTTGTATTCCGGGCGGACGGCGTATCCATGCAGCACCGGGTAGCTATCCCCTGCATGCGCCTGCCTCCCCCGTTTGGCTTGACTAGCGCGGGGTTCCGCCTGGGTCGGCACAGGCCCACTGTCGTACCTGCTCTGTCCGCAAGAACCAAACCTTGTGCACAAATTGTCCATGACTGTGTCACTGCCATAGGGTTTGCCAGGCCACTGCGCCATCGGGCTCCTTGAGCCATTTGTTCTTCTGACTCGACGTTGCTCCCATAGTTACCCATTTCCTCTGACTTAGCGTTACTCCCAGAGTTACCCATTTCCACTGACTTAGCGTTGCTCCCAGAGTTGTCCATTTCCTTCGACTCAGCATTGCTCCCAAAGTCATTTCTCTTTTGTTTAAAACTTGTGTTTTCCTTACATCTCTCAGGTTAGGGGTTTGCCTTGGCGACCCAACGGTCCCGTATATTTTCGATGTTCATGTTCAAGCCCAGAACGACTATACTGATAGTCTTCCTGCCGCGTCTTTAGTGGATCAAACTCAATTGCGTACTTCGTTCCGTGGCATAACTCAAGTGACAAGCATTGTATTTGATTAAAACATATAGTATATCAGCAATTTGCTAAGTCGATATTGGCATCCTAGCTTTGACGAGAAGCAGATGTGAGAACACTAAGCAGTGCTATGATTCCATGTTCTATTTGATGTAAGGCGGAATTATTCCCTTAGCTATGTGGATTGCAACTGCTTATTAGCATGCATCAAATAGTTTGCCTAGCGACTAGCATGTAGAGTCAATTTTAAGTGTGCAAGCTAGGCTAAGACAAGTTTATCGAAGCCATCCACCTGAACAAGGACTTGCCTCGACCGAGCGGAGGTTCGCGCAAGCCTTTGCACAAGCCAAGTCTGGACCTCTATGTACCAGCGATATCGCTTTGCTAAGCGGGGCGGGGCAGGACGGGACGGGGCGGGGCGGGTCGTCACACTTGGAGAGTTCCTTGGTTGCGTGAGTTTAAACTGCATACTTATTGCCTTCCAAGGACTACTCTAGGTTTTATATCACGGTCATCTCATGCTTATAACTAGCTACTTTGGCCAGAAAATCGACATCAACCTCGACGATTGATGTCATGTTGGCAACCACTCATAAGAACCTTGTCAATTCTTTTATGGATACTTCATCTGCTCTTACTCGATCCTATTATCATCGGAGAATGTTTCGATGATAATGATGAAAATATACTACACGGAAATATATACTCAAAGCATATGATGGACATGCTTAAAAGTCTATTCCCTTCTACAAATAAGGAGAACAACTAGGTAGATGAACCCTGGTGAAATGGCTCATATTACTCAGTCATAGCTGAAGGCTTCGTCCATCTTCAGTTTGTGATCCTCACTAGATACAATAACCACAATGGCCTGATCACTGTAATAAGACAAAATCAGTGATTCTTGCGACCTTTGCTCTGCAGCACCATGGCTCTTCATGTATTAAGTTTTTATTACATACTTTCCTGGCTCCATCCATTTTTAGCCGGCTGAGCAACAAATTTAACTTTAGCAAAGGAAGTTTGTCACTTCTAGATTTTCTGGGGTAGCTTCCTGCCACTCAGCAATTAAGCCTAGTGACGAATAGACAACTAGCGCGATAGACGTGCCATTACTAATTCTATCACAATGTTCCATGAATTTTTCCTCACTCAAATCTGTTACTAACTCTGTCGCTGGTCAAATTAATGATGTATCTAGAGCCATCACAGATTCATTTTACTTTTTGTAGTTAATTTGGATCCTCTATGGATGTATCAATAATCATAGCCTTACCATGTTTCCGTGCCTTGCAGTATATGGTGAATTTATGTAAAAGGTGTCTAGTGTAGCATTATTTCAATTAGCGGTTGGATAATTTTGCTAAACTATATAACAATTGCTGCATGGACAAGGATTCACAGGACACATTTCAGACATGACGACATGGATTTGGCACCTATTTTTGTTTATCCTAGTCTATTTTGAAGTGTCGTTGTCTGAAATGTGTGCCCGACATGGCAAGGCATGATATGAATTTTGGAGTATCCATGGTTCTTAGACTGCAGCTAAATAGTTCAGAGTATGTATCATTACATAAATGTGTGCATCTACAGAGACAACTATTCCATGCCCGTTTTCTAGAAGATTCCATAGCGAGGTTTGCTAACCTTGTATTTCTGCCTCATGGATATTATGTTCAAAATTACAAAATTTCCTAGCAGCAATTTTAAGCGCAACTAAATGTTTCCATCAGAGCTCTGATACATTGCCTGCTAACTACTTTAACTCAAATATGGGAAGTACATTGTTTGATTGTGCTCTTTCTTTTTCTACTTCGCAGAGTACTTGTAGTGACACATTATCTTCTTCTCTTTTCCCTGCAGCTTTTCGCCAACCAGTTACTGCTCCCAATGGATTCTTCTATATAGCTCATTATATAGCTTCTTTGCAAATTGACTGAAAGAATGTAGCTTTATCACATACAGCATCTTCATTTTCAGAGCCCATCTAAGTTATGTACATAAGCTTGGAACTATTGTTCCTTTTATATAATTTGGTTAGTAAACTAATTCTTTAGTTTTGTGGCTTCTAATTATTTAATTGGTTTAATCTGATTCTAATGGCTATATTGCAGTGGAATTAATATTTGATGGTGTCCGCAAGAGTTACTCAAAATCTAAGGAAAAGTTTTTATGTTTGCTTCGAGAATTGGGAAGGTATGGTGAGGTAGGAAGGGACCAAACCTGATTTTAATTATCTAACCTGGACATGGTCCTCAAAACGGATAGGGACGCAACCGCAATTCATCAACGACCAAGATCACTAGTCCATGTACTCAATTGTGGCTCTGAAAGATGACCATTCAGACAACTCGGTCCGTAGTTCCGCACCTCAAGGTGTCATTCGGTCCGGCCCGGCCCGCGGCCTAGAAAATCGGACTCGTCCGGGCTTGGGATGGGTCTAGCCCGGACGTGGAGGCGGGCCTGGCCCGGTCCGGCCCGGTTTGATGGAACCAAGTCCAGCCGGCCCAGTGATCCGAGCAGTGGACGGGTCGGGCCGGAGCAGGCTCGGGCCGGGTTCTGAGCCCTAATTTTTTTTTTCATTTTTTTTCTTCTTAAAAATATTATATTACCTAAATGTGAAATTACATTAAACTTTACCCCCAATGTCGTATCACCCATTTTCATGTAATTTTGTCAAAACTATCCTCTTTTTAATAATTACATTAAACTTTACCCCCCCTAATGAAATTACCCGTATGTAATTAAATACGTCATCATCCAAAACAAATATGGCCATCTCTACAGTTTGATGACTTGTATGTAATGAGTACAGATTTCTTTTCTTTGTTAGATAAGGTCCTTACCTAGGTCTAACATTTCTAAATTTTTTTGTCTCCTCTCCTTTCTTTTTTATATACTCGTGTTGCAGCATATATGAAGTGTCATTGTATAACTTAAATTCTCGATGCAACTTATCCATACTTACCTTCCGGCCCTCCTTATTACATGTTAGAACGATAGCATTGAAATATAAACAACGTATAAAACATAATGAAAGTACGTGTACCACTAAAGAAAACGTGTGTGCAACTCAGAGTGTCGCAAGTGTATCGTTGCACATGATATTTGCTACTCAGTTTGGAAGTGTTTTGGTTCATTCATTCTTTATTCAATTGCTGGACTTGTACGCGGATCGCCGCAACAAGCCACTCCATTACTTTATATGAATTGTTTACGTTGGTATTCACACCCTGCCAACTTGGTCACTTGGCAAACTCTCTTCTTGCCAACTGGAAAAATATAGTTAGTCGGCCTTTCTCCATGTCGGTAGCTAGCCGTACCCTGGAGCCCCATATTCATCCCATGCCAATACGTTGGCATGCGCTCCCCTAGGCAGATACGACCCGATGTCCCGGTCACCGTTCAGAGAACACCCCTTGTGAACAAGTCGTCCATGACCCTTTAATTTGTTGTTACTTATCTCATTCTCTTTCCTTCTTTACTGATGCTCATTTTTCTTACTTAATTTTATCGGCTCCCAGAGCCATTCTTTACTCTGACTCAAGGCTGCTCCAATATTTACCCATTTTCTCTTACTCAGTGTTGCTCCCAGAGTCGCTCCTCCTTGAGACAAACTTTATGTTTTATTTGCATCTCCCAGGTTAGGATTTGCCTTGGCGACACGACGATCTTGTATGCTTTCAATCTCTTGTTCAGGCTTGGATCGACTATTTTGATAATCTTCCTGCCTCATTTGAAATGAATTAAACTCAATGGCATGCTCTGCTTCGTGGCGTGAACTAAATGACAGGCCCATGCCTTGGCATAATTCAGGTGACAAGCATTCTTTTGATGAAAACATATAACATAGCAGCAACTTGCTAAGTAAATATTGGAAACCTAGATTTGACGGAAAACACATGTGAAAATACTAACATTTTAAGATAGCATTATTTTCCAAGTTCTATTCTATGCAAGACGCAATTACTCCCCTAGCTATGTGGGTTAGCCACTTATTAGCATGCATCAATTTAAATTCTTCTAGCAACTAGCATTCAAATTCAAGTTATTTGTGTGACGACTAAGCCAAGAAAAGTTCATCCAAGCCACCCACCTGAACGAGGGTTTGCCTCGACCGAGTGGGATACCACGCAAGCCTTTCCACAAGCCCATTTTGGACCTATTTGCACCAACGATATCACTTTGCTAAGCTGGCAGGATGGGTCGTTACATCTAGAAAGCTTCTATTGACCCTTCCTGAAGGGATTGAAGAATCCCTCATCAGCTAGTCTTCCAACCGACACCAGGTTAAAACGAATACCTGGGACATGACGAACGTCCTCGAGAAAAAGAACATCACCCGTCTTGGTTCTCAAATGCATATCTCTAATTGAAACAACTTTCGACACATTCTCGTTGCCCATCTTCAGCACTCCACAGTCTCATGTTGTGTAAGTGGCAAACACTGTCATGTTGTGAGATACATGCGTTGAAACCCTGACTCCACCAGCCAAGAATTGTCATTCCAGGTGAGGTTCATAACTACCTTATCACCTATAATAGTCACTTCCCTCCATGTGCCAAGAAAGACGTATTCTCGCTCTGCTTCCCTTATCGCCCTTCTTTCTTTTCTACCCAAAATATTTTCGCTTGATGTGGCCCTTCTTGCTACAATGGTAGCACTTGATTCCTCATACTGACCCCTAGGGATAGGGGAGTTTTGTTGGTGCTCCTCAATGAGGCGGACAACATCTACAGTAATGCAAACAACAACAAAAAGAGGGGGCAACAACAGCTAGATTCAGTATCTAGGCCGGTTGTTCCAGTTGTTGTGGTGTCCTACGCTGGCACTCAATCTGAACATGCTTCGGTAACTATGTAGGGGGATGTTAAGAAGAGTTTGGGAGAGGTTTGATAGGGGTTTGGACTGAAATGGTAAAGGGTCGTTGCTCGCTTGATATTTAATGCGAAGCGAAGTTTCAATGGAGGGTGGTGATCAATTGGGGGCCAACGATGAAGGATTAGGAGTGAAAGAGAGATATTCGTTGGGTATGGGGGAGTGATGTTCAACCATGCATGAATGTGAAACCCGTAAATTTTGGTTAATTAATTAGATAATTTTATTAGCTAAATTATTATTAAAATTATTATTAAATTGTTAATTTATGAAAGTTGTTTTAAAAAAAAAATTATTCATGTAATTTTTAGTGTTTGGTCTGACCGTCCCGAACCCGTCTCGAACCTAATTTCGATTTTTTTCTGAAACAAATATTTATGTCCCTTAGTGTATATATATATATATATATATATATATATATATATATATATATATATATATATATATATATTCTATTTAAAAGAAAAGAATTCTTTTCCTTTCCTTTAACTCTCATTAAACTCTCTCTCTCTCTCTCACTTCCCTAACACCAGCAAACCTTTTCTTTTCCCCTTCCTATACCCGACCAAACGTCGACCCCCTCGGCTCCCTTCCGAAACTGTCGACGACCACTCTTTTCCCCTCCCCGTAACCCCCAGCTCCTCACCCCTATAAAACCTCCATCTTCTTTTCCACTCTCCATCCTTCATTCCCAAGCCCTAGCCCCAAATTCCTTAAACCCAAACTTTTTCCGGCGATCCCGACCCGAGCCCAGGCGAGCCCCACCTCCAGCGGCCTTCCGCTGCCATTCTGTGCTAGCCTCTCGCTGTCGGCCCCAACCCGACGCCGATCCCAACCGGAGCGGCCTTCGCTGCTGTCCCCGAGCCGCCCGCGGCCAGACCGACCGTCGACCACCGGCCGACTGCCCTTTGCGCGCTCCCCTCCGGCCGAGCCCTGTCCCCGCGGCTGTCCGGTGCCCCGTCCCACTGTCCACACTATTTTGCGGGTTCCGATCTGCTGTTTTCGTGGCCGCGCCCCGCTGTCCGCGTGTTCTGGATTATTTCGAGTTCGTGGGATTTCGATTTCTTCTCTAATTTTCACCAGAGAGCTCTAGCCGAGCATCCGAGGTATATTTTCCATGCCCTGTGTCCCTCCCGTAAAGTCGATGATGACTCAGGTCTCGATCCCGCTATGGGATTCGATTGTTGCATATTTAGTTCTGATTTCTAAGTCAAAATTTGTTCGTTGGGTTTTCCGATTTTAAATTCAGAATGTTTGCTGTGAATTTGGGTTTCGTATTCCGATTCCTATTCGGATTTATATCTGTTATTTCCAACTTCGATTTGGAATAGTTCGTTCTGAAAATCGGTTTCCGATTTTGAGTCCGATAGATTATGAGTTTGGATTCTCGGATTTTGGGTTCTGTTGTTACTAGGAACACATGTATAGGTGGCTTAAGCTCTGTTGATTCATTCTTGTATATATATATATATATATATATACTAGTCATAACCCGTGCCCATAGGGCATGGTTCATTTAAGGTATTCCCCCTCTGTCATAGCTGCTTTCCAAAAATTAATATATTAATATTTTATTATAATTCCATCTTCTTAAATATTTTGCTCAAATTTTTTTTAAACAAATTATTGATATAATAATAATAATAATAATAATAATAATAATTTTATTTTTATTCTTATTTTTCTGAAATTTTTATAAGGAAAAACCCAAAAAAAAAAAAAAAAAAAAAGAGAAGAAAGAAAAAGAAATTATATACATATATAATAGAGAGAGAGAGGAGCAGCCCCCCTTCACCTCCACCGCCCCTCTCTCCCTCTCCCGAACTCTCTATTTCTCTCTCGATCTCTCTCTCCCTCTCCCAAAGCTTCTCTCTCTCTCTCTCTTTCGGACTATCCCTCTCTCTCCCGAACCCTCTCTTCCCCTCTCGAAATCTCTCTCTCTCTCCCTCTCTCTCCCTCTCTCGGTGCTTCTCTCTCCCTCTCTATAAAATTCTTCCTCTCTCACTCTCATCTCCCTATCTCTCTTCATCTCTCTCTCTCCTTCACTCTTCCCTTCTCTTCCCTCCTCTCGCTACTGCTGCTACTGCGCGCTGCCGCCGCTGGCGCACCGCCGGCGCCGCCCGCCACCGCCGGCCACCCGTGCGGCTGCCGCCGGCCACCACCCTCCACCACTTCTTCATCCTCTTCTTCTTCTTTCATTTCCACCTCCAACACCATCATCTTCATCCTCCATCACCAACTCCAACCACCATCATCTCCATCTCTATCTCCATCATCACCACCACCACCATCATCAAACCCTAACCCTCATAGTCTTCAAAAAAAAAAAAAAAAAAAATGGGGAAGAAGAAGAAGAAGGAAGATTGGAAGAAGATGACGATGGAACAAAAAGGAGGAAGAAATTGAAGAAGAAGATCCAAGCCCTAATTCCTCAATTCCAAACCCAAATCTATTTTTCCCAAGGCATGTCCTCCCCCTTTTCTTCTTAAACATTGTCAAATTAAATTCCTGAATTCATTGATTAAATATGATTAAATATATTCATTATTCATTTCTGGAAATTAGGTGAATTTATGATAAATTCAATTTTGTAAGAACCAAATATGGGTATGAGTAGCTGAAAATTGACAGAATTCATTTACAGACAAATTGATATATATATATACACAAATGGACACATTGTGAAAAAGAAATTGGGACACAATACAAATGGACACATCGGCTCAAATTTATTTGTGATTACAAGCAAGTGTGTGTGTGAAATACAACTAAGGAATTATATATATAATGCATGAACATGAAAGTTGGACACAATCGGCAGGACACGGAATAGACGGACACTTCGACTCTAATTTTTTTATATGATATTGAGTGGAATCAACCCAAGAATTATATACAATTACTTTGACACGGTAAGTGGACACAATCCATGTACTTATATTTATATGGACACTTACAAGTTTGACATAACTTAGGGACTCAACCTTTACACTTAAAAGAAAAATATGCATATGTGAGTTTTATACTTCTTTGTATAATATTAATTTCTTCCAATTATGTCAATCTGTCCATAATATAAAGTATTCCTATTTAATATAATTGGACTTCTTTATATAGTCAAATGGAATACTTTATTTTAATTTTGTGATTAATTTGAACATGTATAGGCTAATTATAAATCTGAAATTCATATTTGATGTCAAATTTTTCATTACATAAGAGCATAATTTGGAATATAAGTTATAAGAATTCCTCTAAGTATGGTTTAACTTCAAATTCTGAAATTTGTTATTGTTTAACCAATTTGAGCTCTCTAAAATTTTGAAATATTGATCTCTAGTCAATTTTCAAATTTTGATAGACGTAGGCAAAAGAATTTAATTTGTTCAACTTAGGTACTAGAATTATTAATTGGGACATGTCACGGATAAGTGTATTTGCGTTGGACACAAATAGAGGAATCAATTGCGGACATAAATGGTTGAACTCGCAACTGTGGACATGAACTATTGAACTTGAATTCTCCATGAACATATAAACATACATGAACATGGGACTCTTCAATGGTAAGTTTGTCATATACAAGAACTGAACAGCTGGACCGTACGCCAGGAAGGTAAAAATACAAGGACCCTATTTTCTCTACTCACTGCGTTTTTACTCAATTTTGTGTGTGTCCATGGTTAGAAATAATCCCCGTTTATTCATTTTTTTTTATTCTCCTGCTTCATGTATGTATTATGGAAGAATTTCATCTGGTTTAAATTTCCGTTATACTATCTACATATATATATACATACATATATCTGTATATATATATATATATATCTTTATATATATATATATATATATATATATATATATATCTCTTTATATATATATCTACATATATATATATATATACATATATATATATATATATATCTCTTTATATATATATCTACATATATATATATATATATACATATATATATATATATACCTGTACATGTATAAAGTCTTGCATAGTTGAATAAAATTTGCGCTATGTGACAAATTGCAAAGCTATTAGCAAGCCGCAAATTGATCTGTTGCTAAAGGAAAGGTAATCAATGCTTGCTCAGGTATAAATCTCCAATTCCTCTTGTTCTTTTATTCCTTGCGTGGTTCCGGTGTTGAGAGTTGCTCCACCGAAGGGGTCGGCGAGCCCAATACTTACTTGCGTGATTCCGGTGTTGAGAGTTGCTCCACCGAAGGGGTCGGCGAGCCCATATTTTTACTTGCATTATATAAATGTTTCTTGTAAATTTTCGGGGCTCCTAAATACAAAGGAGATTCTGCCGAAATTTTTAAGAAATTTAGGAGATAGACAAATTTTCGACCTTCGGAAATTTCTTATCTAAGGAAGCATTTGGGAGGGGAGAACAACTGAATATCCCTAGATATCCCGTAACATAAATAACAAAAAGCTGATCAGTATTTCGTGAATCTCGTGAATCAGTACATCTAGTTGCGACTAGGGTGTACTAGCCCAAGGGAGGCTCGTGAATCAATACTACATCTATCTGACAGTAACATCAATAGATGTCTTTTTAGCCCAAGGGAGGCTCGGAAATCACAACCTGATCCCAGGTTAACGGGATTGTTCACGGGAAATATTTAGAGGATTATTCGGAGTATTGTTCTCAAAACTGCATTTCTTTTCAAATCTTACTCCAGAAATCAACGCTGTCTATTATAAATAGGCAGTGTCCCTAAATTGCTCAAGGGAAGCAATTCCTATTAAAAGCTCAAGGGAAGCTCGAAAATCTTATTATTCATGGAGTAGGACATTGATCTTCATTCCTGTTTTACTAAAGCATGTATATATATAGTGGTGCAATTTCGTATACCGTGTCTCTTCTTTAAAAATTACATATTCATTATTTTGTCTAACTTTTACCGTTCTTGGCCGAGGACTTGCTCGTCGTTTTCTAAACGACCTAGTATTTGTTCACTAGGTGAAGAAGAAGAAGACGCCTCCGCCGAAGTGTCGCCGCACTACAACGAGGAATAACTGTCTGGACTACCCACAATTATGACCAGCAGTATCGTTGTCATTTTGCAAATCTATTTTTGTAATAATCTGTAATAGAATTGTTGGAAAAGTTCCCTGTATAATAACTTCACTATATTTAATATCATGTAAACTCCTTGTATTTTCCATTCTTGCTGATGATTACATGCGACAATCGCGGTTTCGGCGCGTAGCCTGGAGATGTGTTATGGCGTCCCCGTTTCAAATATGGGAAGCGGGACGTGACACGTCTTTTAGTGGTGGCCCATGCAGGTCAGCAAGAATGGAAAAATCTTGGATGAACCATAGGTTTAAATAAGACGTAGGTTCTAGACTTAGACGGAGAACTTTGATTTCCGTATTGGACCCTAAGGTTAAAGGACCTAAAATAGGTTGCAGGTTTTACAAAACCGAAAGCTTAAGGATGAGGAACCTACCAATCTTCTAGGGAAACCTATACAGGATAAGACATGACGGTAGGTCAAGATTTTTGGAATCCTATAGGCTAAGGCACAGACTTTAAGGAATGTCTTAAGGAACCTTAGAACAGAGAATACCAATTTGATTGGTGTATGTTAGACTATGTTCTTGGTATGCTTAGCTAGATAAAATTCCTATAGCAAGTATGAACCATTAAGTATCCTTACTTGGTTATGGGTAGCACAAGGGCAGACATGACCTTCTAGGCCAGATTAGTATGTTTTTGAGGATTTGACTAACACTCTTATTTGAGCTATTAAGGATCTAGAAATTCCTTAAGGATCTTGGGCTGAGTATGGGTATCTCTAGTAAACCAGGAATTCAAATATTTTTGAACCATTACTTAGTGAGGGGTAAGAATATATATATATATATATATATATATATATATATATATATATATATATATATATATATATATGTATCTCCTTAATGAATATTGGATAAGTTAGTACTAGCAATAGCTTGTCTAAGTGATTGTATAATGATTGTTGTACGTAGTACTATGTAAATAATTGGTTAAGAATGTAGTTTCTTATTCCTTAACCTCTTAAACTTATTACTGTTTGAGTCTCTACCCGTTCTCCTTCATCTGTTGAATTCTATATTATTCACCTATCTCCCACATTCGACTATTTTCTGCGTTATCCCCAATATTATTTGAAAATTTAGATCATATCCTCAATCTTTTCATTTAATCCTATCTTTCCATAGCATTCCTAATTTCAGTAATTGTCCCTTCTCTAATATACATGCTCATTTACTCATTTGATTCTATTCTATGAGGTAATGCTTTGACCTGGATATTGTGGATGGATTTATGCGAATGAATACTTGTTGTGCCTTGAGCCGAATATTCTTTTGTATCATGGAAAGAGAAGTTGTGCAGCCACCTATGTTGGCGAGGCACAACATTATCGAATACATGAATTCACAAGATTTTGAGCCCGAGATAATGATTCTGTGTTTGATTTCAAGGAGTTTGACATTTAGAATCTGATTTCATATTCTCATTTTGAATTTTGAAACCACTAATTTGAGAAAAAAAAAATTGAGATGAGACTTCTATTCCCCTAATAACAAAAAAAATCCTTGAGATCATTTCTGAGTTTTAATATTTTGTATAAGTGATATTGATGATATTGCAACTTGAATTGAATTTCTATTTGAATTTGATTTCGAATTGATTGGATTTTTTCCTGACATGTATGGTTACTTCACAGTTATATTCCCTAATCATTTTATGGATATCGTTGGCGTGGTAGCAAAAGCTGCAGCCATGAATCCTGGTAGTGAAATGGTATCTTGTTGCAGCCATATGCGTAATGGCGAGGCAGAAGATTACTATATCACGTCAGAGAATGAGGATAAGAAATATGATTTTGAATTCAAGGATCATACATGGTTATGGTTTGAAACAACATGGTATTTGACCAATTCTATTTGGTTTTATGGAATTTCAAAAATCTTGATGATTTCTATTATTTTCGGATTATTCTTATTTTCGTGAAGTTTTGATAACTATATTTCGAGATATTTTGTTTAACTGTTTAATAAATTACTACTCTAATTCTGTAAGGTGGGTAGAACATTTTGCTTCTCTTTATAATTGTTTTGAAAATCTTATCGTTAAAATTTAAATTTCGAGGACGAAATTTTTGTAAGGTGGGTAGAGTGTCATAGCTGCTTTCCAAAAATTAATATATTAATATTTTATTATAATTCCATCTTCTTAAATATTTTGCTCAAAATTTTTTTAAACAAATAATTGATATAATAATAATAATAATAATAATTTTATTTTTATTCTTATTTTTCTGAAATTTTTATAAGGAAAAACCCAAAAAAAAAAAAAAAAAAAAAAGAGAAGAAAGAAAAAGAAATTATATACATATATAATAGAGAGAGAGAGGAGCAGCCCCCCTTCACCTCCACCGCCCCTCTCTCCCTCTCCCGAACTCTCTATTTCTCTCTCGATCTCTCTCTCCCTCTCCCAAAGCTTCTCTCTCTCTCTCTCTCTTTCGGACTATCCCTCTCTCTCCCGAACCCTCTCTCCCCCTCTCGAAATCTCTCTCTCGACCTCTCTCTCCCTCTCTCGGTGCTTCTCTCTCCCTCTCTATAAAATTCTTCCTCTCTCACTCTCATCTCCCTATCTCTCTTCATCTCTCTCTCTCCTTCACTCTTCCCTTCTCTTCCCTCCTCTCGCTACTGCTGCTACTGCGCGCTGCCGCCGCTGGCGCACCGCCGGCGCCGCCCGCCACCGCCGGCCACCCGTGCGGCTGCCGCCGGCCACCACCCTCCACCACTTCTTCATCCTCCTCTTCTTCTTCTTTCATTTCCACCTCCAACACCATCATCTTCATCCTCCATCACCAACTCCAACCACCATCATCTCCATCTCTATCTCCATCATCACCACCACCACCATCATCAAACCCTAACCCTCATAGTCTTCAAAAAAAAAAAAAAAAAAAAGGAGGAAGAAGAAGAAGAAGAAGGAAGATTGGAAGAAGATGACGATGGAACAAAAAGGAGGAGGAAGAAATTGAAGAAGAAGATCCAAGCCCTAATTCCTCAATTCCAAACCCAAATCTATTTTTCCCAAGGCAAGTCCTCCCCCTTTTCTTCTTAAACATTGTCAAATTAAATTCCTGAATTCATTGATTAAATATGATTAAATATATTCATTATTCATTTCTGGAAATTAGGTGAATTTATGATAAATTCAATTTTGTAAGAACCAAATATGGGTATGAGTAGCTGAAAATTGACAGAATTCATTTACAGACAAATTGATATATATATACACAAATGGACACATTGTGAAAAAGAAATTGGGACACAATACATGGACACAATACAAATGGACACATCGGCTCAAATTTATTTGTGATTACAAGCAAGTGTGTGTGTGAAATACAACTAAGGAATTATATATATATAATGCATGAACATGAAAGTTGGACACAATCGGCAGGACACGGAATAGACGGACACTTCGACTCTAATTTTTTTATATGATATTGAGTGGAATCAACCCAAGAATTATATACAATTACTTTGACACGGTAAGTGGACACAATCCATGTACTTATATTTATATGGACACTTACAAGTTTGACATAACTTAGGGACTCAACCTTTACACTTAAAAGAAAAATATGCATATGTGAGTTTTATACTTCTTTGTATAATATTAATTTCTTCCAATTATGTCAATCTGTCCATAATATAAAGTATTCCTATTTAATATAATTGGACTTCTTTATATAGTCAAATGGAATACTTCATTTTAATTTTGTGATTAATTTGAACATGTATAGGCTAATTATAAATCTGAAATTCATATTTGATGTCAAATTTTTCATTACATAAGAGCATAATTTGGAATATAAGTTATAAGAATTCCTCTAAGTATGGTTTAACTTCAAATTCTGAAATTTGTTATTGTTTAACCAATTTGAGCTCTCTAAAATTTTGAAATATTGATCTCTAGTCAATTTTCAAATTTTGATAGACGTAGGCAAAAGAATTTAATTTGTTCAACTTAGGTACTAGAATTATTAATTGGGACATGTCACGGATAAGTGTATTTGCGTTGGACACAAATAGAGGAATCAATTGCGGACATAAATGGTTGAACTCGCAACTGTGGACATGAACTATTGAACTTGAATTCTCCATGAACATATAAACATACATGAACATGGGACTCTTCAATGGTAAGTTTGTCATATACAAGAACTGAACAGCTGGACCGTACGCCAGGAAGGTAAAAATACAAGGACCCTATTTTCTCTACTCACTGCGTTTTTACTCAATTTTGTGTGTGTCCATGGTTAGAAATAATCCCCGTTTATTCATTTTTTTTATTCTCCTGCTTCATGTATGTATTATGGAAGAATTTCATCTGGTTTAAATTTCCGTTATACTATCTACATATATATATACATACATATATCTGTATATATATATATATATATATATATATATACATACATATATATATCTTTATATATATATATATATATATATATATATATATATATCTACATACATACATGTATATATATATATATATATACATACATATATATATCTTTATATATATATCTACATACATACATATATATATATATATATACATATATATATATATATACATATATATATATATATATATATATATATATATATACCTGTACATGTATAAAGTCTTGCATAGTTGAATAAAATTTGCGCTATGTGACAAATTGCAAAGCTATTAGCAAGCCGCAAATTGATCTGTTGCTAAAGGAAAGATAATCAATGCTTGCTCAGGTATAAATCTCCAATTCCTCTTGTTTTATTCCTTGCGTGGTTCCGGTGTTGAGAGTTGCTCCACCGAAGGGGTCGGCGAGCCCAATACTTACTTGCGTGATTCCGGTGTTGAGAGTTGCTCCACCGAAGGGGTCGGCGAGCCCATATTTTTACTTGCATTATATAAATGTTTCTTGTAAATTTTCGGGGCTCCTAAATACAAAGGAGATTCTGCCGAAATTTTTAAGAAATTTAGGAGATAGACAAATTTCCGACCTTCGGAAATTTCTTATCTAAGGAAGCATTTGGGAGGGGAGAACAACTGAATATCCCTAGATATCCCGTAACATAAATAACAAAAAGCTGATCAGTATTTCGTGAATCTCGTGAATCAGTACATCTAGTTGCGACTAGGGTGTACTAGCCCAAGGGAGGCTCGTGAATCAATACTACATCTATCTGACAGTAACATCAATAGATGTCTTTTTAGCCCAAGGGAGGCTCGGAAATCACAACCTGATCCCAGGTTAACGGGATTGTTCACGGAAAATATTTAGAGGATTATTCGGAGTATTGTTCTCAAAACTGCATTTCTTTTCAAATCTTACTCCAGAAATCAACGTTGTCTATTATAAATAGGCAGTGTCCCTAAATTGCTCAAGGGAAGCAATTCCTATTAAAAGCTCAAGGGAAGCTCGAAAATCTTATTATTCATGGAGTAGGACATTGATCTTCATTCCTGTTTTACTAAAGCATGTATATATATAGTGGTGCAATTTCGTATACCGTGTCTCTTCTTTAAAAATTACATATTCATTATTTTGTCTAACTTTTACCGTTCTTGGCCGAGGACTTGCTCGTCGTTTTCTAAACGACCTAGTATTTGTTCACTAGGTGAAGAAGAAGAAGACGCCTCCGCCGAAGTGTCGCCGCACTACAACGAGGAATAACTGTCTGGACTACCCACAATTATGACCAGCAGTATCGTTGTCATTTTGCAAATCTATTTTTGTAATAATCTGTAATAGAATTGTTGGAAAAATTTCCTGTATAATAACTTCACTATATTTAATATCATGTAAACTCCTTGTATTTTCCATTCTTACTGATGATTACAGGCGACAATCGCGGTTTCGGCGCGTAGCCTGGAGATGTGTTATGGCGTCCCCGTTTCAAATATGGGAAGCGGGACGTGACACCCTCAAAATCTTGGACCCCCAATTTTAAACGAACAATAATAATTATGAGCCCCCCATCAAAATATTAAATCCCAACCATAATTATTCACAATAATAATTATGTGAATTTTTTTTGGATTCCCCATAAAATCCCACTCTCAATAATGCTCATCCACAACCATTATGAGTGCAAATCCCACTCTTTGGATTCCCCATAAAATCCCACTCTCAATAATGCTCATTCCCCATAAAACTCCACTCTCAATAATGCTCATCCACAACCATTATGAGTGCAAACCCCACTCTTTGGATTCCCCATAAAACCCCACAACCGTTGATTCACCAAGATTAAATCCCAACCACTCTTTATCTTGGCACAGTCAGCCCTAGGATTCAAAAACCTTTGTGTTTTGTATAATATATATATATATATATATATATATATATATATATATATATATATATATATATAAATATATATATATATATATATATATATATTTTTATCGGATGTCCCCGAAGGGACTATATATATATATTTTTTTTTTTTCTTTTTTTTTCTCAAATATATATATATATATATATATATATATATATATATATATATATATATATATATATATATGGCTTTGAGATGGATTTTGGTTGATTTTTCCCAATTATGTATTTTGGTGTTGGCGTTATTCCTGGTTTGGAATATTTTGGTTGTTATCTTCCCATTATTGGGTTATCCCGATTGAAAAGGAGATGCTGCCCGATTTTTTCTAAAATATTTTGAAAACCTTTTTGGTTATTTCTCGAGTTCAGTTCTTGAAATTTGACGGCTTTTGGGTTGGTTGATTTTCGGATATCACTTTTGGGCGACGACCATATCGGTCCATGGGCCCTAGCGAAATGCAAATGAAACCGAAATTTCCGGACGTTGAGGCATAAGCTAGAATGCAACATGACACTTTGACCAAGTCTGAGACGCCTATTTTTATAAGTAATAATTAAATTATTATTTAGAGCGTATTACTGGCCAATAGTATTTTGAGTGCAGGGCCTCGGCCTGCTGAATGGACCACTTCCCGGCGTTCAGAGCTCACCAGCAATTTAATTACTTTAATTCATGTAATTTATGTTGTAAGGGCATAAGCCCAGTCTTTATTTCTTTCTTTGTGGTTTTGTAATTGTGTAATATAGTTTTGGTTTCTTTTGTTTTTTCTGGTTTCGTTAGTTATCGATAAACGCGTAGAATAATAAATTGAATATTTATTTTATATAGAAAATTAAATAATTTTCCACATTTAGTTAATAATAAAATATAAGTTTGTATTATTTAAACAAATTCTCGTTTTTTTTCATTTAAAGAAAAATCTAGTTTTAGATATATATTACAAAATACAAAGTTTTGCTAAATAATCAGAAAATGCAAAATTTTTCAATAAATGTTAACTTGACTTTTATTTCGTTAAACTAATGATTTTAAATCGCATCGATAAACGTGTTATGATAAAATAACATAAAACTTTACTAGGATCAATTTTAGAGATTGTAACTAGCACACCTAGATATGGTTCAATAATGTTGGTTCTAAGTCAGAACTTCTCAACTGTAGAATTTTGAGGACGAGTCTGATTTCTTTCCCAGTACCGACTTCCAATTCCGTCATAAATTAAGGCAAGTACGGTTATGTTTATTTTTCAATTTAATTAGTAATTGTAATATTGCAAGATTAAACCACATTGCTACACGGAACTCTCTCCTAGAGTATTGATTGTAGGATATCGGGGGAGTAGTGTAGTGTTCTATGACCAATACCTTCATATTGCATAATTGTGCGAGCTTACTCCTTTTCACACGCGGATAAGTCGTATCGTATCACTAGGATACTATTGTACAACCCAAGCCGGTCATAAGCATTACATACTCAAAACACATTATTCTCAATTATGAAAAATATTGTTCAAGTATTTCAAACTGTTTAAAATTGTAAATTTCTAATTATTAGTTGAATTGTTGGATTTTCATAATTGTACTTTGCTCCTTTTCTGACTGGATTCCCCACCCCCAATAGGTTTCCTTGATGAAACTGAGCTATTGATTAATAGCTATTACGATCCTGAGCTTTACCCAGTTGTGCTGCCAGAGTCCCAATAGGACGATGTTGATCTCGGGGCTGATGAGCCAACTTTCTAGATGATGACATTTCCTTGCTAGTTTTTATGTTTGAATTTAAGAACAGTTTTATATTATCAGATGTATCAGATGAAACTTTTTGTTGGACAAAGTTTTAATATTCGTAATTTTAGAAGTTGTGATAAATATATATTGTGTTGTTGAGATTACCTGCAAGTGGATACAGCTTACTGCCGCCGTCTCACAACGGTGCAGGCTGGGCATGATCCGATTCGACCCAACAATTTGGGACCGGATCATGACATATTTTTAGTGGTGGTCCATGCAGGTCTGATCAACAACTTAGGTAAACATATCTAGAAACAATTAGAATACTAGAACATTAATTTGTCACAACATAGGACCGAAATATATTATAAATAAATATTTTTGTTTGTTATAGACTGGTAGGCTGCCTTGCTTATGTTTTGCAATCCTAAACCTTCCAGAGTATGGCCACAGACAAGACCAACACTGCTGGCGATGGGTTGTCATCACCCGATCACACCCCACCTCCTCAACCAAGTCCGGATCCTACACCTCGACAGCTGACCGATCGTCCCTATAATGCACCAGCACCCCGTGGTTTTATACTACTACTCAAGTGACAGATCCTACATCTTCCCGGACTGAACAGCAAGCCCCTGCGGTCGTGCTCGATCCAGCTGCCCCACCAGTTCCCGTGGACCCCACCGACCTCATAGACCTGTTACGAAGAATGCTTGAGGCCCAGAGGACTCAAGCTGAAGCTCATCACGAACAGACTATGATTATGAGAGAAGGCATGGAGAATGCCCACAATGTGGCTATGGCTGCTCTCTCGAGAGGAGAAGCAGCACAATTGGAACCAAGGCCTGCTAAAGTTGGCGATATTGAGAAATTCAAGAAGTTAGGCCCTCGAGTACCCTTCAAGGGAACCGAGGGAATTATTGTTTGCAAAAACAAAAGTCTTTTATTTCACAAACTTTAAAGAATCGTACAAAAGTACAATAAATTTTGGAAAAGTACAACTTTAGGAATCCGATCTGAAGACGATCGCTTTATCCCTTGGACTATGTGAACTTTGAAGACGATAGCCTCTGAAGAATGCAGCAGCACTTGGACAAGAACTCCTGATCTCTGATGATCTCGAAAATGATCTGATCCCCTTAATGAAGAACTTGAAACTCTATTTATAGAGTTATAGAAATAACTGTTTTGTAGTTATTCTGGATTGCGCACAATGGACTGCGCCAGTGACAGACTGCGCAGACTGTAAACTGCGCTGGCCTTTGGGCAGTTGCTCGATCGTGGGCTAACTGTATTTAGACGCGTGGCATTGTTTGATTAAAATACGCTTGGTCGTGTATAGGCGGTTGCCACATGGCGAGCAATTGATGGCATGTAAGCTACGTAATAAATGTCAGTTATCTTCAAAAAGCTTGATGGATCGCGCTACTTGAATAGCGCTAGCTTCAGACTGCGCTCAGCTCTAGTCAATGGATCGCGCTGGATTCGGACAACTAGACTGCGCTGGGATTTGGACTTGGTCAAACTGAGCTAAGGAGGATCTGGCAGACCGGGCTCAGGTTGAAGTGGCAGACTGCGCTGGACTATACAGCTGTTCTCGAGCGCCGTGCTGCACGGGATACGAATAGATTCCTCGCTTTTTGGGCTGTCAGGCTGTCAGTAGATTTGATTTTCTTGTCAGGGAATGATGGCTTTGCCACGTCAGCATAGCGCGCTCGGATAGTGGCGCGGTTCAGTCTAGCACGGTTGATTTTTGGCGCTGTTCATGTTAGCGCTGTTCATTGATGGGTGCGCAGTTTGGACTCCTATGCACTATTTGATGGGTGCAACTTGATTTTTAGGACTTACAAGACCCCCTTCAAAGTTTTCAAAATTTGAAAATATTCAAAGTTTCGAAATACTTTGAATTTCAAATTTGAAATCAAGTTGCGCTTAGGCCTGCACGTTTTGAGGAATTAGTTCCGATTTTCTCGGCGCAATCGGAGGTGACTGTTAAGTTTCTGTGAGAAACTATAAATAGTTTCCTCCTTCGTTCTTTTAAGGTTTACTTGCGTTTGAATCCTCAAGAGAAAAACTCCTTCGAGCATTTTGAGCATTTATGATTTCTCCTACTCCGACTTCTTCTTCCTCCTCTCGTCGTCGACACCCATGGCGCCTAAACGATCGGCTACTGAGAAGGAAAAAGCTCCTGCCGAGCCTTCGACTCATGTAGCACCGCAAGTATCTCGTCAAGAGACAGGCCACCCCGCTCTTCAAGGTGAATGATGGACAATGATCGAAACCCTTTTTAGGGTTTTTTTGATGATTTTGAACCTTCATGCCTCTCTCTTTTTAGAGATTGATGGTATTTTCAACCATTTGCGCCACCCTGTTTAGGGTTTTGGCTACATGTACAACAGTTTTCATTTTTATGAAAACTGTGTCTTTGCGCAATCGGTTAGAGAGCGCTGACAGAGTGTTTAGCGCAATCTGACGATTTGTACATCAATGCGCAATCTGATGTTTTGCGCAACTAGTCTAGCGCAATCAAATGTTTTGCGCAACTAGGCTGTGCTGGCGCAATCAGATAGATTATGCATGCAGCGCAATTGGATGAATTGTGTATAAAATTCATTGAAGAACTTTTTAATTTCTTTTGCACATACTGATATTTGTCTCTTCATCAATGCAGTTAACCTCAAAGAAGACCCAAACTATGAGGTTCTTGCAGGAACTCTGTCTGAGTCAGAGTTCAAGGAAGATCTTTCACATTTCTCCTTTCCTCAGTATGCTTTACCATCTTCTCGACAGGCTGTCTTGATTGCACAAGATAATGAGACCTTATTATGTCTGATGAACGAGCAACCTCTACAGACTGCTGATACTGTCACACACAAGAAACCTCTGTTTTTGTTCGGTGAGGCTTTTGATAAGAATTCACAACCGAGGCCTCGTATGGAACAGAGAATCTTCCGAAGGGGCAAGAAAACAATATATATGACAGAGATCTCAAGATGTCTTCCTCTGTCTAGATACGCTTTTACGAGCTATTCCAGAAAGATGGAGTGGGACATAACTCCACTGCAGCAGGCCCGAGTGGGTAACATCTATGTTAAGAAAGGGCCAGACCATAAAGATATATTCTACAGCTCTTCTGAACGACATTGCTCTTTGCTCCGAGGACTAAAACCCGGTTGCATCCCACCAGAGGATTCTTCCCTGTTATTGCCAGCGAGGACCCCAATATTTGCAAATGAGTTTGCAAAGGTAGAAGAGAGATATCCAGACCAAGACCTGCGGTTGACAGGTCTTGTTAACCCAGAGAATAAAAGATGGATCTGCGTGGCCAATTGAATATTGGTCCAATTTGAGAGTCAGCTCAAAGAAATTGAACTGTATCAGGCAATGTACGCCACTGTCTATGGGTTTCTCCCTAATCCATATTTATTCCTTGCGTTGGCGGAGAGATATAATTACAGAACCGGGACCTTCATGACGCCGCACGGGAAAATCGGCTTAGCCTTGCATGAAATGAAATACATCTCTAATCTGCCAATGGGATATCCCATATGAAGAGTTCGTCCCGACAAATGACGAATTGGACAATCTACGCAAGGAAAATGCTGACATGGTAGCTGTCTTCGAAGAGCTATTATGCCATTATAAGATTTGTTCTCTGTATTACAAGAGTGGCACAGCCGGCACTTGCTATTCAAGCAAGTGGTTGTCGTATCTTTTTCTCAACCACATTATTGAGAAGAAAACTAAGGAATATGAGAACTGCAACCCCAACTTCTTTAAACCGCTTAGCAATAGCGAGGTGATAGAGTTGATGGAAATGCACAATGAGATGGACATCAAGATCGAAGATGATCTTCAGTACCCTCCTTTCAAGGAAGGAGACATCGAGCTTTATGAGGATAGGTTACAGGCCCATGTCGAAAGAAGCCCAACTGGCATGTTTCCTTACTTACTGGCTTCGACGATATGTTGTTCTCGGGGCCAGTGCAGTTGACCGCTTCCATCGCGGTGTATTGTTTGCCGCCGTGCGTCTAGTTTTTTGCTACCGGATGGATTTGTTATCAGCTATGACGTATAGGATGAATGCCGGACTTCGTCTCTTTGTTGACTCAATGATACGAGGAAAGGGCAAAAAGGGACATTTCCTTCGGCTAGAACTGCCGTATACTTATTTATTTGGATGGCTGATTCTACACCATCCTTCTCTGATGAACCCTGCCATGGGGGCGGTAAGTGGTAGTTTCTTAAGAAGATACTCCGGATACAAGTGGGTTTATACCACTTTGAAGGACGGCCGGCAAGCTTTGAATCTTCGCAAGGGATAGAACTTTTACCGTGTTCCTCCTCCAGCTGGTTACGAATATATGTCAACGAACCTCGTCGACTCGGTGAGAATGCCGTATTTGGGCCATACAGCCTTTGACTGGCTGAGAATGATTCGGCCATCGCATCTGGTATATCGATTCGAAGACGAGTGTTATCTTGAACCTTATCTTCCAAGTCGTTTTGCATGTCAATTCGGCTACGACCAATTCCATGTGGGCAATGCCATGACATGCTTATAGGGAAAAGGTTACTTGATTGATGGAGCCCGTGCTTGGGCCTATTACAACGCCCGAGATACCAAGACAACATTTTCAATGCCCACAAAGAACGACCGAGGCCCGCACATGCTGTACACTTACTCAATCTTCTATATGTCAGCAAATAATTTTGCTAAAAATTTTAATTTGACGGACAGCTTTGCGACGGTGACCCGTTTTAGAAACAGGGCACCTGTTCCGCTACCTCCCAAAAATGATGAAGAACACGAACCTGTTGATGCGCCTTTAGAGGCTTCAAGGGAGGCCAATTTCCCTGAAGAAATTTATGAACTGCTACGGGTTTCCTTAAAGGTTGCAAAATCTCCAATCAAGGAGAAGAAAAGAAAGGAAGAAGAACCATCTTCTCCTGTCTCTAAGAAGAAAACCGCCATTGACTCTTCAGAAAGGGTCACTACCCGATCACAGTCTCAACAACAGGCTGAGTCAGCTCACAGAGAGGAAGCGACGACTCCCATCTCAATCCAAAAATAGACACAAGCTGCAGACATG
This sequence comes from Iris pallida, assembly GCA_029216955.1. Taxonomy (NCBI): domain Eukaryota; kingdom Viridiplantae; phylum Streptophyta; class Magnoliopsida; order Asparagales; family Iridaceae; genus Iris; species Iris pallida. The sequence continues at coordinate 8,044,231 of JANAVB010031416.1, read as the reverse complement.
GAGAGTCCTGAAGAGCCTCTACTTAGGAAGAAAATAGCTTTCAAAAAGAAAGCAAATACTCTTTTGATACCCCTCCGCACATCGGCCTTGGCTAGTGCTGCCGCTGGGGTTAGGATGTCTTCTCCTACACCTCCTCCTTTAGCCTAGGCAGGTGATAGATATACAAGAAGGAACTGCAGTCGGAGAGACTGCGGAGGCGAGAGATGAGGCTACGGAAGCAGGAGAAAGAACTGCAGCTCTGATTACGATCAATGAGTCAGAATCGTCTCTTGCAATGAGAACAGCTAATCCTCTAGTTACACCGATTTCGCGTCGTGCTGAGGAAGATCGAATAATGATCGAAGCTCTGGATGGATGTGACTTTGGCTTCCATGAAATAGATCCAGTCGATACAACTGATGATGAGGAAGCACAAGAAGAGGCAGCAGATGACGAAAAAACATCGGCAGAGGATGTTAACATAATTTCGGAAGAGGATGCTGTTGACCAGGCATCACAGGAGAAGAATGTTGCTAATGAAGTAGCACCGGGAGAAGCTATTGTCACCGATCAAAGAGGTATTTGATTGATTTTGATAATCTTCATTTATAGATAAAATGACTGATGTTTTAACCTTCACCCATGCAGAAATCTAATCTCCTACAGTTCTTCTGACAGGCACTGACATGGTCCAAACGGAGGTAATAGCCAGTGGCAGCCGTCATCTATCAGGTGGCTCTGAAGCGGGAAGTAGTCAAGCAATAATGTCTGAAACTACTTCCGTAAGGCTCCAGCCTGTTTCACTAAATGACAATCTTGTCACCAAACCAAGCGTTGGTAAGTTGCCTTCATTTTGATCTTTTTGATAGTCCTTAGCGGCAGCAAACTGATGATGTTCATTTAATTTTGTAGAAGAATATCCGGGAGGGACAACCAGCTCCACCATGGTTCCCATGACAAAAGAGGCTACGGCCAATGTTCGAGATGCTGAAATTCCACCTTCACAGGCATCCACTGCTGAAACTTCTATAGGAGTAGCTGCCACACCTAGTGCAGTGGCTACCAACAAATTTGTAGTTGGTTCTTTTACCAATTTCTTCTTCACTTTATTAGGACCTTTAGTAAAAAGGATAATGGAAAAAGAAAATGTTGATTTCAATACTGTCAGAAGTCCAACTCATCCAACGTGTGTTGGATGAGTTGGAGGAATCAATCAAGATTTACAAAGACCTTAATCAAGGGGAAGTAGAGCCGCTCGTGACTGCTGAATTCAAGAGAATGGTTCAAGAAGCTGAGGTATCGAAGGCTGATTTTAAGAATTTCTTGGACACTTTCGCCACGAAATCTTCAGGGTTTGATTCTCAGCTCAATATAGTAGCGTCTACTGCTAGGGAAAAGGAGAAGAAAGTTGCTGATTTGAAGGCAGAGTTCGCTCGGCTTCAAGAGGAGTTGAGAGTCGTTCAACTTGCTATTGAAGAAGAGACCACACAACATCAGGCCGCCATTCAGCAACTGGACATTCTAACCCATGAGAAGAATGAATTCGTCAAGTTTCATCAGGATGAAATTGCTCGCCGATTAGTCACATTGCCAACATTCGATGCTGAATCTGGAATGGCAGAGGCTAGGAGACGAGTGCTGGATTCTCGTGATGAACGGCTCCAAATTTTGAAGCAACAGATTGCTGATCTTATGACCCCGTCGGCTGAATGAAAGAAAACTTTTTGTATTTTCTTCTTTGTAATATGTCTTTTAGTAATATCTTTCACCTTTATCAATGAATCAATGAAAATATATTATTTTGTGGCTCTATTATTTGTTGCATATCCTGTTACAGGTATAAATAATAGCGATAAAAAATATGTTCAGAGGTTCAGGACATGATATATTTCGTGATTTAGAAAATAATTATATTTCTTATATCTACTCAGAGGTAATGTGGACATGGCAGAATATAATTTTTTGAATATCATTATTTCGGTAGGCAATTTAATTAGAGGTAATCAATACGTAACAAGTTGCTGATATGGATGAACAGATGAGTCGTCAAAATAAACGAACGAAATGAATCATCGGGATGAACGGATGAACCGTCAATTGGATGGAGCGAACGAGTGAACCGTGGGATGAATGGAATGAACGGATGAACCGTTGGATGGATGGAATGAACGGATGAACCATCGGATGGATGGAATGAACGGATGAACCGTCGGATGGATGGAATGAACGGACGAACCGTCGTAATAATGGAATGAACGGATGAACTGTCGTAATAATGGAATGAACGGATGAACCGTCGTAATAATGGAATGAACAGATGAACCGTCATAATAAATGAGTGAATAGACTATCTCAAAAGAATCTCTGCCTATAAATAGAACATAAATTTAGATGGAATGATCAGTTTCAATTTTAACACAAAATGTCGTCTGAAGATGCATCCAAGAAGTCTGAGATCGTCCCAAAGGTCGAAGAAGTCGCTGAGGAACGTCCAGCCGAGCCAACCCCGCCAAAGTAGACGGAGAAGGGCAAAGGTTCGTCTGCACCCAAGCCGCCACATGATATCTTGGACTTCCTAGTTGAGCCAGGAAAGACTGAAGAAGAGGAGGCTATGAGGATGGCCGCTTGCGCGTTTCTAGTGAAATCGAGCAAGGATGTCCTCAGCTCTTTTGCTGACTATGTTTTTGAAAAGGACGGTAGTGGTCCTCGTCCTGTCTTTAAAAAGGATGATAGTGATCATCGTCCTTGATATCATGTAATATCGTTTATGATGAAATAAAAACTTTATTTATGAACTGTCTTGTCATATTTACAAGAAATCTCTTTTGCATTTATACATAGTATTTTTTAAGGAATTTACCATTGATAGGCATTATCGCAACTCGACCGTCCAGCTCTGTGAGTAGATAGGCTCCATTTGAGAAGACTTTACTTACGATATAAGACCCTTACCATTTCGCATCAAACTTGCATTTGCTCATGTGAGTCATAGTCATAGGACGTCTGACTGTTAGAATAAGTTCTCCTTTCTGAAAGGCTCTGACTTTAACTTTGCGGTTAAAAGCCTTCGAGATACAGGCTTGATACAACTCAATATGTTGTTGAGCCAATAGCCACTTCTCGTCAAGCGCCTCCAATTCTTGAAGGCAAAGAAGATCATTGCTCTCTGTAGTAAGTTCGTTAGCGATGGTAATTCTCAAAGATGTAATTTGAAGTTCCAAAGGTAGAACTGCTTCACAACCGTACACCAGAGAGAAAGGTGTACAGCCTGTGGGGTTGCGGACCGTAGTACGGTAGGCCCATAGACATTCTCCAAACTTTTCACTCCAGTTCCGTTTGTTAGTAGACACAAACTTCTTAAGGAGCTTGATAATAGTCTTTTTGAAGGCTTCAGCCAAGCTATTAGCAGCAGGGTTGTAAGCTGTAGAGGCGACATTGTCAATCCGATGATCATCACAGAACCTGGTGAAGTTTTGACTGATGAACTGAGGTCCATTTTCGTGAATGATTCATCGAGGTGCACAAACTGTAAATAACATGGTGTTTGACGAAGTTGATGACGCTGCTGGTTTTGACTTCAGTTAAAGGTATAGCTTCGGCCCACTTGGAGAAATAATCCGTTATTGCTAGTATAAACTGATGTCCCTTAGAAGAAGGAGGATTGATGGGACCTATAATATCCATGCCCCAAGCTTCAAAAGGACAGGAAGCAGCAGTCGGATGAAGAAATTCCGACGGTTGATGGATAAAATCTGCATGGATTTGACAGGCTCGACATTTTTTTGCATATTCGATGGCATCAGATGCCATAGAGGGCCAGTAGTAACCCATTCGTCGGATACGATCCTGTAGTTTAGGGCCGGGTTGATGTGCTCCACAGACACCGTCATGAGCTTCACGCAATACCTTCTTCGCTTCATCACCAGCAAGACAGCGCAAAAGTAGACCATCATAAGTCCGTCGATAGAGAGTCTTGGTGGTCTGATTATAGTAGAATCGCAGAGATCATCGACGAATACTCGTAGCCTCCTTAGGATCTTCAGGAAGTATATCATGAACTATGAATTCGATGAAAGGAGCTCTCCAATCTTCATTAATAACATTGACTTCGGCGAAGTTACTGAACTCAATGTTGCGATTGTTTTCAATGCAGAACAACTCTCTGTTGGAAACAACAACCACTTGTTGTCTCTTGACGGGAATTGCTAAGACTGCTGCGAGATTAGCTAAAGCATCTGCCTCAGTATTGCAAGCTCGTCAGACATATTCAATAAAGAAAGCCTTGAATGGTGTAGCCATGTAAATCACTGCTTTATGATAGGGTACTAGATCTTGATGGCGAACTTCGTATGTTCTTCTAACCTGATTGACAACCAGTTTAGAATCACCATAGACTTCAAGATATTCGACCTCCAACCTTTAGCTAACTGGAGTCCAATAAGCAAGGCATTGTATTCAGCCACATTGTTAGAGCACGGCTGATCTAAGGAATAAGCTCTTTGGATAGCTAATCCTTCTGGAGAGACTAGAACAATTCCAACTCCTGCAACAATGGTCCCATTTGGTCCGATCCGGGATGCTCTGTCAAAGAACAGACGCCAGGTAGGAAATTCTTCAGAGATCATGTTTGATTCCAATGTTTCATCTGAAATTTCGTCATAAAGCTTAGATGTCTCCAGAACAGGATGAGCTGCTAAAAAGTCAGGCAGTGCTTGACCCTTAACAGACTTTTACGGAACATAAACCATATCGTATTGGGCTAGCAGAATGGCCCATGTAGCCAATCGAGAATTGAGTGTGCTGGGCTTCTTCATCAGTACCCGAAGAGGATTAACTCGAAAAATGACGTGAAATGATATAATGCCGAGTCTTTTGAACAGCGAAGATAAGAGCTAGGCATTCTTTCTCAACCGGACTATAACGGTGTTCGGCACCAATTATAGTACGATTAAGATAGTAGATGGCTTGTTCATGGTCTTCTTTGTTCTTCTGGGCAAGTAAAGCACACAACGAATGATCCATAGCACGGACATACATTAAGAATGGTATGCCTGAGATTGGTGGCACCAAGACTGGCGGGTTCATTAGATACCGCTTTATATCATCAAATGCTTGTTGACATTCTTCGGTCCAAACGAAAGATACACCCTTCTTCATTAACTGAGTAAACGGTCTACAGCGTCCAAACATATTTGAAATGAACCTCCTGATGTACGCAAGTCGACCTTGGAATTCTCGTACCTCTTTTAAGTTGCGTGGAGGACACATCTCTTGAATGGCTTTGATCTTCTCAGGATCTACGTGTATACCTTTAGAGGTAATGACGAAGCCGAGAAATTTACCACTAGAGACACCTAAGAATGACTTGTTGGGATTCATTTTTAGTTGATGTTGGCGCATTAGATTGAAGATAGTTCTTAAATCTTGGATGTGATCTTCCTTTAGACGACTCTTGACAGCAATATCGTCGACATAACATTCAACAGTCTTGTACAGATGATCTCGAAAGATGGTACTCATAGCTCGTTGGTAAGTTATACCAGCATTCTTGAGACCAAATGGCATCACAGCGTAGCTGTAGACTCCGCGAGGAGTGCGGAAAGAGGTATGTTTTTCATCTTCAGGATTCATCCGAATCTGATTGTATCCAGAGAATCCATCCATGAAGGATATCCTTTCGAACCCACAAGTGTTATCGATCATGACATCTGTAATAGGAAGAGGAAACTCATTCTTTGGACAAGCTTCATTAAGATCCCGAAAGTCGATGCAAACTCGAACTTTGCCAGTTTTCTTCAAGACTGGGACAACGTTGGCTACCCAATCATGATGTTGTTCTTCTCGAATAAAGCCACAAGCTATGAGCTTTTTGACTTTTATCAATTGCATCCATCATTTCTAGCTTGAATCGCCTTTGCTGCTATTTAACTGGCTTTGTATTAGGCAAAATATTTAGTTTATGAGTAGCAACTTTGGGATCTAAACCTGGCATGTCTTCATGATTCCAAGCAAAGACATCAATGTATTCTCGAATAAGAAGAATTAATTCTTGCCTATCCGCCTCTGGAAGGTTCTTGGTGATGAATATTGGATGAGGTGGCCCATTTTCTCCTACATCAATTTGAACCAATTGATCTTCGGTAGGAGGTTCTCGTTGTTCGAATCGGAGTTCCCATTGGGTATCCATTCGTTGAACCCAAGGATCTGTTTCGGGATTTTCTTTGATATCCTCGTCATAGCCTTCAGGGAGTTCAGCGGAGACCATGTTAGGTAAAATATATCCGAGACCTCTTTTCGTCCTGCTGTAGTATATCTCTGATTTTTCTTTTGGAACAACCTTACGGATAGGAGTTCGTCTACCTTTACCATAATTGAGGCCATTTTTGAAGTCATAACCCATCTTTCGGATGATGTCTTTTGATTGTTGACTATAACGACGAAGTTGGAGATGTCCCATATCGTTATTTTTGCTTTCATCCGTATAGCTGAATTTTTGTTCTGGCCCTTTACTAAAAAGTATTGGACTCTCATCTCTTTTTCGAGAAGGGACAACAAAATATGAGTCATCTGGATGTTCAGATAAGACCTCTGTCTGAAGGGATTGTACGATCCCTATTGTAAATGACTAAAAACTGTCTAGCATATCCAAATAGCATTTAGTATGATAAATGACATCAGTATACTAGAAAGTAGATGCTTTTTCATTGATTTGTACATCCGTATTTACAACAAGACCTTTAGCTTTAGCAGGCTTGGTCAGATCGATTACATGGGGAGGAAAAGAAGAGCAAGGAGGTTTAGACTTGTCGCGACGAAGGTCACTAACAAGTGGCTCAGAAGAGTTGAGCTTCCTTTTATCCTTGTTACGACGTAAGTCGATAACCAGTGGCTCGGAAGAGGTGAGCTCCCTTTGACTTTGATTACCACCAGTTGATTATTTCCGGGCCGGCAGGTGAATAGCTAGTGGTTTGAAGGATTGAGGATGAGAGACACGCCCTTTGACATGTATGATGAGAGTGTCATTGGGCACTGCTTCTTGTTCTTCCTCAACATCCATGGCCAATACTACTTTCATAAACTCTTCTTTGTACATGCGAGCGTCGTTGCAATATGCTTCAACGCCTTTAAACGGGTAGAGATCCGCAACTTCTTTTTTGACTTCTCCTTTGTCATCAACGTACTTGAAGCATTGATGGAGAGTAGAAGGAACAATGTTGTGTTCATGAAGAAATGGTCTCCCCAGAAGAGCATTGTAAGAGCAACCAAGATTGTCTATAATGTAGAAGGTCACCTTCGTGCAAAGATTGCCAATTTGGAGTTTTAGGCGTATCTTGCCTAAAGGTTCACTCCTTCCCTGGTTGAATCCCAGGATGGTGGTGATAGTGCCAGAGAGGCTATGCACTGGAATCTTTAGAGCATCCAACATCGTCTTCGGCATGATGCTGAGTGCTGACCATGGATCTATCAGAATATGGTTGACCTTCATGGTATCGACATATCCTATAAATTAGAGGGGACGGTCATGTCGATTGTCTTCCATCAGCATGTCATCTTGTGTGAAGGTAATATTTGGAATTAATTCTAGCACACTGTGACAGTGGAGACAAGAGACAGGTTCTGATTCAGGTTTCTTGAGAAGAGTTAGGCAAGTTTCTGCCTGCATCAAAGCCTCACTCAGTGTTTCTCGAGTTTCTTTAGAGAGGCGTAAGAGCTCGAAGATAGACAGCCTGGCCGGTGTGTTGGCCAGTTGAAGCCAATATATCAAAGTTGTACGGCTTCTCAAGTCCAGAGGGAGAAGACTTCTTTAAAACTTTGTCGAAGCGGACTTGTTGTTTGCCTTTGTCGGTTGTTGCCGGTTTAGGATGAGTTGGTTCCATAACAGGTAATGATGTAGAAGGAATGTCCTTCGTAGAGACAGGTTCCACTGGAACAGTCTCGGAAGATGAAGCAGGATTCTCCTGATTTGGGATGCTCCTGTAGATAGGTTTTTCCTGACCTGGTGCCCAATAGAATCTCTTCTTCAACTATGGGGTTAAAAGACACCATATTGCAGCTCTTTGACTTGCCCTTAGAGCGTTCTTTTTGTTGGGAGGAAGAAGGAGCTTTAAAATCTGAAACAAGATCAGGATGGATCCACATAATCTTGCCATTATCAAGGGATAAGGGAACAAGACCTTCACTTCGTGGAGGAGGAAGATTCTCAATCTCAATAGTGGCCCTGGGAATTGGGATGATGCCACTCTGCACCACTTGTGGCAGAAAGTCACCGAACTGTACAGAAATCATATTGGCTGTAACAATCTTTTTATTCTGCTGGGGAGTGATGACACCGGTGTTGACCAACTCTTGAATCTTGCCCTTGAGCACATAGCATGCCCGAGTAGGATGCCCTATGAACCTGTGATAAACGTAATACTTAGGGTGGTCAGTCTTACCGACTTCGTCAGGCTTCTTCGGGTCAGGGAGTTACAATTTATTGCTTTTAAGCAAACAGTCGAAGATGCTCGCTGTATCATTTTCATCAAAGGAATACTCTATTTTTGGGCGAGGTTCCTTTGCTGGAGGTGCAGAAGGAGCAGAGGTAGACGTAGGTTGAGCCACGTTAACGGCCAAAGATTCCTTGCTCTTGAGGTTGATGTTCAAAGTTTCTTTGCCCTTGCGGTTATTCTGGCGATTACTATTACCAGATGCAGAAGGCTCATCTCGATCAGGGTTAGACATGTGTACCCCCAACTGTTTGAACTTTTCGGCGCTAATTTCAGCTACTTTAGCATTGAAGATGAATGAAGGCCAGTCCTGGAACTGTGTTGACCCCGTCCACATGCTGATGATAGGCAACAAGTTTGACTTATAAGTGTCTATCGTTAACACAGATGGGGTTCCGGGAGGCATTTTGAGTACTTCTCGACGGAATCGTTCAATGAAACTCTCAGTAGTTTTATTATGTCTTTGCTTGATCTTGTTGAGGGCGGATATAGTCATATCATTGATACCCTCGTAGAATCGTTCCAGGAACATCTGCTTGAGCCCGGCAAATGAAGTGATAGAGCCGTCAGGCAGGCTGCGGTACCAATCGTATGCTATGCCGGCTAAACAGCCGACGAAGACTCTGGTAAGAAGAGCATCGCTTGGCTGGAGCTGGACAGTCATTACCTCGAAATGGTTAATGAACTGACTCGGAGAAGTGCTGTCGTCAAATATCGTGATCGTAGGAATCTTGTACTTTGGAGGGAATGGGACTTCCTTCCATTCAACCGGATAAGGTTGTTTGATCCCCAGCCTCTGTAAACCGTCCTTCTCTTTGAAGGCCTCGAACTAAGTACGCAAAAGTTTTATAGCCTCATTGGCATCTCCTGGGGATAGAGAAGTAATGGGCTGGCTTACCGTGTTAGGAGGAGGAACAGCATGGTAAGCACTACTCCCAGCTCCTGAATGACTGGGTATAACTTGAATAGGTATTGATGCTGCTGGAGGAGACGGTACCCCCAGACCCGCATTAACCGGCACCGATGATGCTATAATCTCGGGATTTACCGCAGGTGCGGTCGGTGATATTGTATGTTGAGCTACGATAACGGTATACATATTTGTGATCATTTCAGTCATGGTCTTCAATTTGTCTTCCAGTGTAGGTATTCGTTGCTCTTGACTTGCCGAACTAGAAGCGTCTGGATCTTCAGTAACAACATAAGCTGACACTTCTCTGGGTATAGTAGAAGACACTGTCTGCTCAGAGCTTTCGCTATATGCATCATAATCAGAGAAAGAATCATCCCCTGAATGAGAAATGGAGAGATGTCCAGAGGGATCTTGGAGAAGATTCCTATGACCGACTGTGTCTCGACTTCGAGATCGGGTATGTCGGAATACTCCTTCAGAAGATTCATGGAGTAAATCTAGATATCGTTGACTAGGCTTGCGGGGCTTACCGTGCTTTGAACACTTCCTACCCCTAGTGTCTCGAGAAGCCATATTTATAGAGACGTAGAGCACCTTGTCTTCGTCTTCTGACATTGGTTCAAAAGTTAAACGATCGAAGATAGATCGTTTTTTCGTCTGGCAACAACACTTGATAACCACCTTATGATTACAATGGCATTCCAGTGGTTGGATTGGAGGTGTTGAAGTGTTGTCCCGCTTCTGCTTGAGGTGTTCCCGAAGATCAGGGATATATTCTTTGACGATATTCGAAACATGATTCCGATTCTTCAGATGCTTTGTCCCATGAGTATACAGAGGAGTACTCAACTCGTTGGCATAGGTGTCAGGATTTTTCCTCCTGGAAGTTTGCTTTTGATGCAAGTTCGCCTTCGGCATTGGTTGCTTGCGTTTATTGAGATAAGTACGTAAATCGGCAAATTCACCTCCATGGGCCTCCGTCTGAGACACTAGCAATTTCCCCTGCTTTGAGCGGAATATCCGAAGAGTTGGAAGATCTTGGAAGTGTGCTACTGGAGTAGGCAAGATGCCTCTCTGATCAATATTCTTCTCTTTAGCAGGAAGAGAAGAACTCTTGTTTGAGAGAGTTTTTGTACTGTTTGGTGCCGAGGCATGTTCAGATAGATCTTTCGAGGTAAAAATCGAAGAAGACTGGGAAAAGACCAAAGGGCATTTTCTTTTATTTTGTGAAGAAGGGTTGACCAAAGAGCATTTCCCTCTGTTGTTTTCCAGGTTTCGGACTACGAAAGATTGAAAAAAGACCAAAGGGTCTTTCCGTTTGTTTTGAGACGGAGGTGGAATAGTCAAAAGACTACCCCCTGTGGGTTGTGCAGGAACAGAAGAGGCAACAACTTTCCCTCTGGAGGAGATGACAGATGGCTCCTTAGCCATGGAACCAGCAGGGGGTGTAATCTGTGCTCTGGAAGAAGCAGCAAGTGAAGCCTTGGCTACAGAGGGCTTAAGTTGCGCTGTGGTTGAAGAAGTAGTAGATTGCGCAGGAGGAAAAGAGGCCGCCAACTGCGCCAGAGGGAGAGGAGTCTTGGACTTTACCATAACAGCATAAGTCGTAGATTGCGCTGTGGCAAAAGGAGCAGCGTGCTGCGCTTGGACTGCAGGAGCTTTGGATTGTGCTTTGGCGGAGTGGGTGGTGAACTGTGTAAGAGCAGAAGTTGCTGCTGGTCGCCTGTCAGAAGAAATAGCAGGCTGTGCAGAAGGCTTCGGGGTCCACACTGAATGTCTCTTACTCTTGGCAGAGGTCACAGTGCGACAAGTAGCCCAGAGTTGATCATCGCTTCGTAGGCAGTCTGGTTGACCTTCACAACCAGCGTCTTCTACGTCTTTCCAATAGACGCAATGTCACTTTGAGTTGTCACTTCCTCGTCGGAGGAGAAATTCGTCCCCAGCAGAGTCGCTATTTTGTTTGCAAAAACAAAAGTCTTTTATTTCACAAACTTTAAAGAATCGTACAAAAGTACAATGAATTCTGGGAAAGTACAACTTTAGGAATCAAATCTGAAGACGATCGCTTTATCCCTTGGACTATACGAACTTTGAAGACGATAGCTTCTGAAGAATGCAGCAGCACTTGGACAAGAACTCCTGATCTCTGATGATCTCGAAAATGATCTGATCCCCTTAATGAAGAACTTGAAACTCTTTTTATAAAGTTCTAGAAATAACTGTTTTGTAGTTATTCTGGATTGCACACAATGGACTGCACAGACTGTAAACTGCGTTGGCCTTTGGGCAGTTGCTCGATCGTGGGCTAACTGTATTTAGATGTGTGGCATTGTTCGATTAAAATGCGCTTGGTCGTGTATAGGCGGTTGCCACATGGCGAGCAATTGATGGCATGTAAGCCACGTAATAAATGTCAGTTATCTTCAAAAAGCTTGATGGATCGTGCCACTTGAATAACGCTAGCTTCAGACTGCGCTCAGCTCTAGTCAATGGATCGTGCTGGGATTCGGACAGCTAGACTGCGCTGGGATTTGGACTTGGTCAAACTGCACTAAGGAGGATCTGGCAGACCGCGCTCAGGTTGAACTGGTAGACTGCGCTGGACTATACAGCTGTTCTCGAGCGCCGTGCTGCATGGGATACGAACGGATTCCTCGCTTTTCGGGCTGTCAGTAGATTTGATTTTCTTGTCAGGTAATGATGGCTTTGCCACGTCAGCATAGCGCGCTCGGGCAGTGGCACGGTTCAGTCTAGCGCGGTTGATTTTTGGCGCTGTTCATATTAGCGCTGTTCATTGATGGGTACGCAGTTTGGACTCCTGTGCACTATTTGATGGGTGCAACTTGATTTTTAGGACTTACAATTATCTATGCTGATGAATAGCTCGATAGCATGGAGCGTCTCCTCAGTGCCGCTCGACTTCCTGATGACCTCCAAGTTAAAGCTGTGGGACTCCAGCTGCTAGATGTGGCAAGCACCTGGTATCAGAATGAACCCCGACTCTAGGACATGCAGCTTAACTGGAACACGTTCAAGAGGTTGTTCCGCAGGAAGTTCTTCCCAACATCAGAGTTGCGGGAGATGGAAATACAATTTCAGAATTTGAAGCAAAGGAACATGACGGTTGGTGAATATGCGACAGAGTTTGGTCAACTTAGTCGCTTTGTAAAGAACTTGATTGCTGACCCCGCCGATCGTGCTAAAAGATTCAGGTATGGACTGAGGGAAAAGATTCGCACCCCTGTGATCGCAGGTGGCGCCAAGACGTACGAGAGGATCCTAATATGAGCTCAGGATATAGAGAAGAGTCAGTCTGCTCGTTCAAAAATGGAGTATTCTGGAACTAGCAACTTCCAGAGTAACCAGAAGAGGCCCAACTACAACAATAACAACAGGCCTTCTCACCACCAGCAGCAACACCATCAGGCGAGGACCAATGACAGAGCGCCTCAGAAGATTCCTATCTGTGATTTCTGCAAGAGGCCAGGACATCAGGTGGACATCTGCAGGAAGAGACTATGACACTGCCTAGTTTATGGGTCTGCCACCCACCAAGTTAAGGACTGCCCCACGGCATTCAACCGGACTGGAACAATACCGCTGAAGGCTTCCCTACCCACTCAGCAACAACAGTTTGGGCAACACCAACAAAAGACTGGACGAGCTTTTGTCCTAACAGCAGATGAGCAAGAGCCAGAGCAGGAACCCACCGCTGATGTCATCACAGGTTCTATTTATGTGCATTCACATCCTGCTTTAGCATTATTTGATTCGGGTGTATCACACAGTTTTATAGCAAAAAAATTCATATCTGTACACCACCTAGTTACGGGATTTAGCAAAAAGATATATAGAGTTATGACTGGTGGTGGACCCATACCCATCACTGAGACCTGTAATTGCCCTATAACTATCTCAGGACACAAATTCTTAGCACCCTTACTTGTGATGCCCTTACCTAACTATGATGTAGTCCTAGGAATGGACTGGTTAAGTAAGCAGCATGCGCTGATAGATTGTCACAGAGGATGTGTAGTCTTCAGCCCACCTGGAGAGCCGGAGTTTGAAATCTCTCGAGCTCCGGAAGATATGGAGGTATTACTTACTCTTATATCACCGAAGAACCTGGACCTCCTCATCCTATTGTAGCAGAATTTATGGACGTCTTCCCTGATAGTCTTCCAGGATTGCCCCCGGATCGAGATGTGGAATTCACCATCGACCTAGTTTCCGGCTCTTTCCCTATTTCTCGGGGATGCTACAGAGTCAACCCTAAGGAGGCCAAGAAAATGAAGGACCAGATCAATGAGCTGAAGGCCCTTGGATTTATCAGAGATGGAGCCTCACCCTGGGAAGCACCTGTCTTATTCGTGCCCAAGAAGGACGGTACTGTGCGGATGTGCATTGACTACCGGGCGCTGAACAACATCACTATCAAGAATAAGTACCCTCTGCCCCAGATCGATGACTTATTTGATCAGCTAAGTGGAGCTAAGGTATTCTCGAAGATAGACCTTCGATCTGGATACCATCAAATCAAGGTCAGGAAGAAGGATATTCCAAAGACGGCGTTCAACACCAAATATGGTCAGTATGAATTTTTGGTCATGCCATTTGGATTGACGAATGCCCCTACGGTATTAATGAACCTTATGAACAAGGTCTTCTATGAATATCTGGATCAGTTTGTTGTTGTTTACATCGATGACATCCTGATCTACTCGAAGACCGAAGAAGAGCATAAAGAGCACCCGAGGAAAGTTCTGGGAACCTTAAGGAAGGAGAAGCTCTATGGTAAGCTATCTAAATGTGAATTCTTCATAGACAAAGTAGATTTTCTAGGCCATGTTGTCACAGGAGAAGGAATTTCGGTGGACCCAAAGAAGATAGCTGCTATTGAGAAGTGGAGTACACCAAGTTCAGTTGCTGAAATCAGAAGTTTCTTGGGTTTAGCTGGCTACTACCAAAAATTCGTGAAGGACTTCGCCAGGATTGCTGAGCCGATGATGAAGCTCACAAGGAAGAACGAAGAATTTGTGTGGACTGAAGCTTGTCAGTCAGCATTTGAGAAACTAAAGAAGATACTTACAACGGCACCGATACTTGCGCTACCCGTAGGTACCTGCGGTTTCATAATTTACAGTGATGCTTCTAGTAAAGGATTGGGTTGTGTTCTTCAACAACACGGAAAAGTAATTGCTTACGTATCTAGGCAGTTACAGACTCATGAGAAGAACTATCCCACGCATGATTTGGAGCTTGCAGCAGTTATATTTGTACTGAAGTTGTAGAAGCATTACCTCTATGGAGAGAGAGTGGAAATATTTATAGACCACAAAAGTCTTAAATATGTTTTCACTCAGAAGGAGCTGAACATGCGACCGAGACGATGGCTGGAGCTGATGAAAGATTTCGACATCGACCTGCAGTATCATCCGGGTAAGGCTAATGTTGTTGCAGATACACTTAGTCGATACCCGATGGCAATATTTTTGACCAAGGAGCGGCATTTACTGGAAGACATAGAGAAGCTTGGACTAGAGATTGTACTGTCTGAAGAGGAAATGAAGAAATTGGGAAGAGAAGCAATTGTACCGGGAGCTGATTCATCATTGATGCAGTTACAAGTGCGTTCAAGTCTGATGGACAAAGTCAAGGAGACACAATTCCAAGACGAGACACTTTACAAACTCATAGATCAAGTGCTGGCAGGAACACTTGAAGGATTCTCAATCGCCAGCGATGGAACACTGAGGCATGGTACGAGGCTTTGTGTACCTACTGGTGAACTGAGGAATGAGCTGATGCAAGAAGCGCACCAGTCACAGTATTCCATACATCCAGGAGAAAATAAAATATATCGGGATATGCATGTAAAAACATGGAAAATATCAGAACGATGATCTATGCAGCTCAGAACAGGAGAACCCCATGCGGCTCATACAGGAGCTGTCCCATGCGGTTCAGAGAGACTCTTAGTCTCATGCGGCTCGGACAGGAGAGTCCATGCGGCTTGCATAGGGACAGTCCTGCGGTTCAAAGAGTTCCCTAGCCGCATGTGGTTCAAAAGTACATGCGGCTCACGGAGATATGCGGCTCAAATGCCACGTGTACCCACGAAGACCCCTTCACACAGCTGGCCATCGAGCAGTCTGCCTATTTAATACTCTGTCATGATTTGACAGCTGACGGCTCTGACATAAAGTATCATAATGGCCCTGCCATAATGACAGACTCTTGGAAAATAGGAGAAAATCTCTGACGCGATTCGAGATTGACACGTGGCTACTCCCATGCGGCTCCAGTGAAGAACAGCTTCATGCGGCTGGTAAGGATCGTCTTCCTGCGGCTCACCAAAAAGCCATCCCACGCGGCTCGCAGTTACTACCCTTATGCAGTTCACCAAGGAACCATCTCATGCAGCTCACAAATGCTATACCTATGCGGTTCGCTGAGACGCTGTCTCATGCGGTTCATGGATGTCATGCGGCTTTAGCAGAGTCCATCATCAAGACACGTGGCAGAGATTCAATGACAGCTGGCAGCAAAGATGATTATGAGATACAAAGATTTACCAGATCCCAATGACCATATCCTCATAATTAATGGGATCAGGTCATATCATTCATAATTAAACCAATGGGACACGTGGTGGGAGATCCAAGCTACACAATCAATCATGAAGATTTAAAGCAATCAGTATAATTATTCAAAAGATTTAGTGCTACCCTCATTAGTGGCCCAGATCCTTCATGCTCAAGATTAATGGCCCAGATTGATCATTTACCAGGCCGCCGCCACTTCGAGAATGGGCAATCATCCAAACCCTAATGATGCCCCCACTATTATAAATAGCAAGGTGTCATTCCCTTGTGAGGAGACATTATCAGAGACGCATACACAGAGAGCTTCCCCCTAATAATCAGAGAGAAAATACACACAGAGAGAGAGAGAAGCCAGAAGAGCAACACGAGGAGAACAAGAAGAGCATTTCTTCGTCAACGCCAACCATCTTCTCACAGGAGCCAAGGCTGCATACCGATCGTCCAAGGAGTAAGGCCGGGTTGCCGTCGCCTTCCCGAGCCTCTATCGTCACCCTCCAGAATCTAAAATAAACAATTGTACTTAGACTGCTGTACCTAGGTTTTCGTCCCTAGGCTTTCTTTGTACAAGCGAGTTTGTAACGTGAAGTAAAAGTCCGGTCCTCCGATAATTGTTCTGTTCTTTTATATTTCATGGCAAACACGATGGTGACTCTGCTGGAGACAAACTTTTCTACGGCTGAGGAGTTGGTGACGCAGTCGGATGCAGCCAAACTTGGCTCCACGCAACAAAAGATGGTCGTCCGCTTCGACCAATAGGCGTTCGAAGAGATGCTCTCCGAAGGAAGCGCTGGCCCGGTCCAGAAGCGCACCCGCACGACAAAGGCTCGCAGAGAGTGGAGGCCAAAATCATTTGCTCCTCCCCAAGCCCCCGACGGGATACCCTCTGATGCTCAAGACGGCGAGAAGGACTCTTCTGCGGCCCCACTTCAGACCGTAGACAACTCTGCTGTCCCCAAGTCCGGCAGAAGAAAACACTATGATGCTGGACTTGCAGGGGCAAAGAGGAACTCTACGCGAACCAAGCCGCATAGGGGTGCTAGCCGCATGGAAAAAGCTCATGCGGCCACATCCGCTAGCCGTATGAAGAAAAATTATGCGGTCACATCTGTCAGCCGCATGGCTTATGCGGCTACAGTCGCCAATCACATGGATGAAACACATGCGGCTATGGGAGTCAATCGCTTGCAGAAAACCCATGCGGCCACAATTGCCAACCGCATGCGGCCAGCCTGCACGGTCGTGACTCCTAGCCGCTCAAAAACAACTCATCCAACAGCAGAAGACAACCGCATGCAGACAGCCTGCACGGTACCTAACTCTAGCCGCATATCGTCCGTTCCACGCTTCTCTCGATCAGTCTTCGACCGTCTCTCATACGGTCCTGACCCTGATGGTTCTCTAGATGATAAGCCAGACTCTGTGGCATTCAACTTGGACTCCTCCTATTACGTACCCGCAAGTGCTAAAAGGAGGAAGTCTAGGGCAGCGCGGGCTCATCAGGCCCAGTCAGCTGTCCCAACCTCTGACTATCAGGGCGTCCCGTTGACTATCATACGGGCCTCGGATGGGAAGTTGTATACAACCGCTCGAGTCCAGCCCCCGGCGGCAAACGGACAGAGTGGTTCTTCTGACTCGCGGGAGGCGATCCTCCACAAACGCAAGGAAAGAGGAGGAGTATCGGCATGTAAAGAGTCCTCGCTTGGACATCGCTGTACCCAAATCATCGTCAACTGCTGTTCCAACAACGCAGCAATGATGGAAGATCGGCCATCCGTCTTCCAAAGACTACAACATCCGAGTTCAGAAGATGAGGCACCTCCGGTAGTCTCCTGCAATTCTGCTCAGAAGGTCCCTGCCGAAAGGAGGGAGAAAAAGACAAGCATCTCCAGTCCCAAAATATCAACCACTACAGCTAAGAAACTGTCTTCTAAACGGTTGTCCTCTACCGGTGTATTCCAACACACCCGTTCAAAGACGAAATCTACCGTGATGGGAAATTCATCATCCACGTCACTAGGGGTTGA
Source organism: Iris pallida (assembly GCA_029216955.1). Taxonomy (NCBI): domain Eukaryota; kingdom Viridiplantae; phylum Streptophyta; class Magnoliopsida; order Asparagales; family Iridaceae; genus Iris; species Iris pallida. The sequence goes on along the minus strand of JANAVB010031416.1, from coordinate 8,026,224 downwards.
GGGAACTGGGGGTAGCGCTCCTCCGAACATCCGCAACAATCCGATGTTTCAATGAGCCAAGCCCGGACAAACAACTCTTCCATCAGGTGCAACAGACGCTGATGTCCCCGAGGACATCCGTAACTCTCAAGACGAAGCAAGCTCTGAAGCTGGGGATACCGTTCCCTCTGAGTCCGAGCCCGAAGAAAACATTTCCACCTATCCCGATGACTTCTCGGTGCATGGGTACGACTCGGAGGGCACGTCCTCCACCGTTCCTTCCATCACTCCTCACGTAAGGACGGTGTTTATGACGGACAGCAGTCAAGGTGGTTCCAGTGATCGCCAGCACATTGACAGTCTCGAAGCCATATTACTTGCTTTGGTTAAATCTGTAGACGAGATAAAGCGGCCCTTCCAACTCTGCAAGGAGGGACGCCTGGCCAAACGAGCACGGGTCCCGCGGTCAATGCAGACTCGAACTCGGCGGCACCGAACCCGGGCAACAATCCTCCCGAAATAACAGCCCCTACCGTGACAGATGAGGCCCGAGAAGTAAGGATAGAGGTCCAGGAGCTCCGAGCCATGTTCCATGCCCGAGAAAACGCTCAAGATCTCAGAATACGGCAACCATACCCTGCTGAATGGAGGGATGTTCCATTCCCACCAAAATATAAGCCGTTCAATATCAACCCATATGATGGCAAGACCTCAGCAAGTCGGTACATCACTTACTTCGAGGTCACCACCGACCATCTGCCCCATGATGATGCTATCCTCACACGGTTATTCATTGGGGCGTTGGAAGGAGTCGCCTTCGATTGGTACCGCAATCTGCCGGACAACTGCATCCACTCCTTCACCGGCTTCAAGCGCCTGTTCTTGGAGCGATTCTACGAAGTAGGACAGGACGTCACTATGTCCACTCTCATGGACGTCGTCCAAGGGGAGAAGGAATTGACAAGAAACTACATCGAGCGGTTCCGCCAGACCGCCATGAAGCTGCCTTTCGAAAATCCAGATTCCTCTTTGATTGAAATTTGCCAAAAGAGACTGCTTCCAACGATCAGTCTCTGGATGGGCGAAAGTCAATTCAAAGATTGGAAGGCCTTCATTATCAGCGCCACAAGCGCCGAAGAACGACTGAAGAAGGCTCGCCAACTGGGATTGCACATCTCGGAAGGAGAAAGCAAGGGCAAGCATCCCAACAACGATAACGGGGGTAACCCCTCCAACAATCGGGATAGCAAGGGGATGCAGGCTATGGTGGCCGATACAACACAAAAACCTGAGCCGAAGCCCGCAGACAAACAATGGCCACAAATCGATTACTCCTTCGAAGACGGCCACGTCAAGCCTATTTAGACATGCTCATACAAGGAGATAGAATTCAGCTTCCTCCACCAAGACGGGAGCCTCGGCCGGCTGATCTGGAGAACCCAAAGTTCTGCCATTACCACCGTTATGTACACCACGCCACACACGACTGTTACCAACTAAAACGGTACATCCAAAGCCTCATCGATTCGAACGCTCTGGCCATCGACTTCGAAGAGGTAACCGTAGCAGCCAATATGGTGTCCGTACAATTCGGCAACTTTTCTCCGACGGAAACTCAAGACGGGGTAATCCCCGTCCCTCTGGCGACGATGGAGATTACCAATCTTCCACCTCCCCAGGAACAGGCTGCTGGTCTAGTACCTCTCACCACCTCACGAGGAGAGGTCATGTGGGTCCATCCAGACTTGGTGTCAGAAGTAACTCGGCCCACGCCATCTCCCACCAACAGAAAGAAGAGTGGAAAAATCAGGACCTGCCACACAATCTCAGCAGACAACGAGGAAGCTACAGCCGTCGTCACGCGGTCCGGAGCGCAATCCCAACCTGTGGTTGACAATCCAGCTAAAAATCATCAACCCACTACAACTGATGCTCCGGGACCGGCTCAGCCTTCGACGACCGACAAGCCTAGGCCGAAGGAGAATCGCTTCGACAAATCTCTCCGAAAAGACGCAGCCCAAGGGCTAGAGAGGCCTTACAACTTTGACATCTTAGCACAATTGGCTAACACACCGGCTAAATTGTCATTGTACGAACTCCTAAGGCTCTCCAAGGACGTTCGTATTGCATTGAGCGAAGCACTCCAAAATGCCGATGCCTATCTGGCTCAATCCAACCTCACCGGGGAGGACTCACCCGTGGATCTCCAAGACAGTGCCTGCACGGGAGCAATGCCCAATATCGTCTTCACTCCGCAGGACATGCTCATCAAAACCAACCTACATGATCGCCCGCTATACTACACGGGATACATCGACAACGTGAAGGTGGATCGGATGCACATAGATCCTGGCTCTTCCATAAGCATCATCCCGAAGGGCTTGCTACATCATCTCCGCATCCCAATGCATCGCTTGACGCCCACAAACACCGCCATCAGCGGTTTCAATTCGGACATGAGCTACCATATTGGGAAGATTCGTCTGAAGTGTCAAATTGGCGACCTCCAATCCGAAGTCACCTGCTACGTCATAGATGCAGACACTTCTTACAACATCCTCTTGGGGCGTCCATGGATTTACGATTATATGATCGTGTCTTCCACGCTACACCAGTGATTTAAATATGTCGACAAACACGGCTTCGTGAAGACAGAATTTGCTGATATCGATCCCTTCAAAGGGGTCGAATCCTACTACTCAGACTCCTGCCTATACGAAAAGTCGAAGAGGCACCTTGATGAAGGAGATGCACAAACTTATACCGAGACAGCCACGGGATCAGAAGGACCCCTGACGATCCACCTCCAAGCTCGCAAATCGGGCAAGTCTGCACCCCTTACCGCCACTCTGCGGAAGGACGCAATCAGCCTCTCAGCGCAGGAGGAGCAAATGATAATCCGGCTGCCAAGGTCCGGCCAAGTGTCGAGACCCATAACGGAGCCACTGACAATCAGGCTACCAAGAGTCAGCCAACCACAAGCAGGGAAGCTCAACCCCTCGGACAGGCCCATGACGATACGCCTTCCCAGGAAGGGTCGTCACCCCGATGCAAGGTCTGACACTTCTAGCGAACCAGCCACTCCTCGTCCCACATCAAATGCCAAACTGGGGGTCGCTAGTCTGCCAACAACTCCATGCTCTGCTCCATCAACTGAACCACTGACAATCAAGCTTCCCAGGTCATCCTCTCAGTCTTCGTTCACACAGGGGGTAGCCGAAGAGGAACCGAAGCTAGCCAAGTATGTGGCTGCCCACACTGATGTCCCCTCCGCTGATAATGTAATCTCCCTAGAAAAGATACCTTACTTCATCAATAAAGGGTTATCTTTGAACTACACCGAACTCAATAAGCTATGTACAATGTATACTATGGAACACGGTATAGGCGCTCACCTGCACACACAGGTGACAAATGTGTACACCGCGATCCAGCTTACTCCAGTAGAAGACGCTTACCGAATATTCGAGGGAAGAGATCATCCGATCATCTTCGGCCGGACGAACAACCCGCATCCCCTCACCATAGAAGAAGCCGACCTCGAGTCAGATGCCGGGAGACTGCCTCTGTATCTCTATAGCCCTCAATCCAAATATCTCATACAGAAACAGGGGTATGATCTGGAGACGACGCCAGGATTGAACTACGGCACTGGGCGACGATTACCTTTGAAGCCGCCAGACCCGACGGGCAAACCACGGAACTACTATAACAAAACTCGATGCGGGTTAGGGTATGTAACGCCTACTACGACTCCTGAAAGTTCAGATGAAGAATGCGACTGGCAGTCACATTCAACCGGATCACCAACTTTCGACTCAGATACCAGCATCGGAGAGGTGTTCAGACAAGTCATGTCAGTCAACATGGCATTCGCCGACGCTTACGAGGAAGACGAAGACATCCCCGAAATCCTCGAGCTAGAGCCATAGGCCCAGCAATTAGATACATAATAGGAAAAGCGGTTCGAACTGAGAGAACCTCCTACTGAAGATGAGGTCATACAAGTGGATCTCGGCAGCGAATCTTCTCAAAAACCGATTTTCATCAGTAAAAGCCAAACTGACGAAGAACGGGAGTCGCTGTTAGAACTTGTCAGAGAGTACATTGATGTGTTCGCCTGGAGCTATGAAGACATGCCAGGGTTAAATCCTGACATCGCTCTTCACAAACTCAACATTCGACCAGATGCGAAGCCGGTCAAGCAACAACAGCGACGCTTCCGTCCAGGCATCATGAACGCGATCGAAGCCGAAGTCAACAAACTGATAGCCAGCAGCTTCATCCGTGAGGAGTAACATCCTGATTGGGTCGCCAATATAGTACCCATCCTTAAGAAGAATGGGAAGATTCGAATCTGCATCGACTTCCGCAACCTGAACGAGGCATGCCCCAAAGATGAATTCCCCCTTCCTATCACAGACATCATGATCGACAACACCTGCGGCTTCGAACGCATGTCATTCATGGATGGCTTCTCGGGGTACAACCAAATCAAAATATCTTCTAATGACGAAAAGCATACTTCATTCCGAACACCAATTGGCACGTACTGCTACACAATCATGCCTTTCGGTTTAAAGAATGCCGGTGCCATATATCAAAGAGCCATGAGCATCATCTTCAGAGATCACTTACGCAAGACGGTGGAGTGCTATGTTGACGATATAGCCGTTAAGAGCCGTAGCAAAGGAGACCATCTGCAAGATCTAAGGACGGTGTTCGACCTAATACGAGCGCACAATTTGAAAATAAACCCTACGAAGTCCTTTCTGGGCGTATCCAGCGGGAAGTTCTTAGGCTTCATCATCACTGCAAAGGGTATCCATGTAGACCCTGAGAAGACAAAAGCAATCATGGAGATGGGTCCCCCGAGAAATCTTCGTGAACTCAGAGGCCTTCAAGGGAGGCTAGCTTATATCAGAAGATTCATTTCCAATCTCTCCGGGCGATGCCGACCATTCACGCACCTCATGAAGAAAGGAGTCTCATTCGTATGGGACGAGGAATGCCAGCAGACTTTCGACAGCATCAAAGAATATTTGTCAAATCCTCCAGTTTTGGTGGCCCCGATTCCTGGAAAACCATTCCTGCTCTATGTACGGGCAATGGAACACTCTCTCGGGGCTTTGCTGGCACATAACAACGACGCAGGCCACGAGCAGGCCATATATTACCTCAGCCGAATGATGATTGGGCCAGAGCACCGATACACCGTGTGGAGAAGGAATACCTCGTCCTAGTGTTCGCCATTCAGAAAATGCGGCATTATGTCACCGGACAAACGATAGATGTGATCTCACGAGTCAACCCTCTCAGGGTCCTCATGACTAAACCAGGGGCACTCAGCTCTCGACTCGCCACATGGGCAATATTGTTGTCCCCTTATTATTTGATCTTTGTCCCCCAAAAGCAGTCAAAGGTCAAGCCCTGGCAGAATTTTTAGCAGCCCACCCAGGCTCGGAGTCCTCCAGAATATATGAAGAGATCCCAAACGAGGTCGCCGACTCGCATGCAACCTCTCACGAGGCTATATGGCGAATGTTCTTTGACGGTGCTTCAAGGACCGGACCTAAAGGCAATATAGTCGTCGGAGTCGGGGTAGTGCTGATCTCCCCTTCCGGATTGGTGATTAACCGTACTTATTCCCTCACCGAGCCCTGCTCTAACAATGTGGCCGAGTACAACGCTCTGGTCATTGGCCTCCAACTTGCAAGAGAGCTGGAGGTAGAATACCTTGAAGCATACGGCGATTCCCAACTAATCGCCAATCAGATCCGGGGCTCGTACGAAGTCCGTCACGAAGACATGATTCCTTATCACCAAATAGCGATCGATATCATCTCGTCATTTGAGGGGTTCTTCATCGAGCACGTCCCCAGACTCTGAAATATTGAAGCCGATGCCCTAGCCGGTCTGGCCGCTTCCCTAGCAGTCCCAAATTATGATCGCCAATCAGTGGATGTGATAGGCCACGAACTAGTCTGTCCCAAGAACAATGTGCAATTCGTGGCAAGTTATTCCGCCCAGACGATCGATGATGCCCCAGACTGGAGACAACCATTCATCGACTTCGTCGTCTACGACATCCTGCCCGAGAACCCAAAGGAAGCCACTTCCATCAGATGACGTTCTCTCAGATTCTTCTACGATACAGAGACAAAAATGCTGTATCGCCGCTCCTACGATGGATTACTGCTTCGGTGTCTGTCAAATGCAGAAGCCAAAGAAGTCGTACAAGAAGCTCACGACGGTGTCTGCGGGGCCCACCAGCCCGGCCTAAAACTGCAAGACCGCCTTCGCCGAATGGGCTACTATTGGCCCACGATGGTGGCAGATAAGATAGATTATGCTAAAAAATGCAAAGCCTGCCAAGTCCACGCGAACTTCATTCACCAACCATCCGAATTTCTACATCCGACGGTAGCATCTTGGCCATTCGAAGCATGGAGAATAGATATCATTGGTCCAATCACCCCACCTTCCTCCAGAGGACATCGCTTCATACTTGCGATCACTGATTACTTCTCCAAATGGGCGAAAGCCGTCCCACTCGCAGAAGTCAAGACTTCAAACGTGATCAGCTTCCTTAAGCATCACGTCATCTACCGCTTTGGACTGCCCCGAAGAATCATCTATGATAATGGTCCGCAGTTTGCAAGCCACGTATTCTATCGGTTTTGCGATAAACACTGTATTCAGAATATCGCTTTGACGCCGTACAACCCAGCAGCAAACGGGTTAGCAGAGGCATTCAACAAAACAATCATCAAACTCCTCAAGAAGTTTGTCTCCTCCAACAAACGTGACTGGAACGAGAAGCTCGGCGAATGCTTATGGGCTTATCGCACCACGGTCCGAACAACCACCGGGAATACACCATTCTCCCTGGTATACGGGAGTGAGGCAGTCCTCCCTTGGAGACCCAGATTCCCTTACTACGTGTCGCCCTCACACATCAATTGACAACCGACGACAACCACCAGCGTCGCCTACAGGAATTGGAGGCACTAGATGAAAAGCGCCTCTTAGCTCAGCAACGAATTGAGCTATACCAAGCGCGCATCTCTGGAGCTTTCAACAAGAAGGTCAAAATCAGAACATTCCAGGTGGGCGATCTCGTCTTGGCAGTCCGGAGGCCGATGGTCATGACTCACAAGACCGCCGGCAAATTCCAGCCAAAGTGGGAAGGCCCATTTATCATTGAGACAGTATTCTCCAACGGTGCTTACCGCCTCGCAAAGCAAAACGGAGACTTGCTCATGTTGCCCGTCAACGGCAAGTTCCTGAAGAAATATTATGTCTAAACAACATTCTCTACAAGATCTTCGAGTCATGTACCTGCTGGTACCGCTGAACTCACACCCACAGCATTTTAGATTATCGAGTCATGTACCGGCTGGTGCCGCTGAACTCACCTCCACATTCCCTTCAGATTATCGAGTCATGTACCCGCTGGTGCCACTGAACTCACACTTTCTCAATATTCTAAATTATCGAGTTATGTACCCGCTGGTGCCTCTGAACTCACATTCCGGTCACTCTTTCAGATGGTAAGTCACGTATTATTATACCTCTGAACTTTCTTCTTGGAAGAGATCCTCCCTCATGATCTACTACCCGCACTCCCAGTGCACAAAAAGGGTAATCGATCCGTAAATTTCTGAAACGACCATGTCCTCATTATCTCTGAGTTGTTTTCACTTCCACCAAAAATAAACCACCCCCTCGTACAGAACTTCCACGTTCTCCTACCTCTGAGTCGTTCTGTGTACCCCCTCTTCATTGAGCCCACTCCTGCCATGTCCTCATTACCTCTGAGTGGGAAGGCTCCGTCGAAGAAACCTTCATGCTTGCCATGTCCACATTACCTCTGAGCAAGTATGTCGGTTCCCTTTCAACCTATTATCTGTACCCACAACCGGAGTACGACAAGGATAATAGGTCCACAAATGTCCTCTGTTGACCACAAATGTCTGCTGTGGACCACTAATATCTTCCGTGAAGTCTCCCCTGCCATGTCCTCATTACCTCTGAGCAGGAAGATTCCACGGTAAAACCCTCATGCTTGCCATGTCCTCATAACCTCTGAGCAAATATGTTGGTTTTCCTTTCACCCTATTATCCGTATCCCGAACCAGGGTACGCCAAGAATAATAGGTCCACAAATATCCCTTGCTAAGCTTCTTAGCATAAATCCACCATCTCACCATGCCCCGGGAGCCCAGCTGCTCCACGGCATTCTGTTTGCCTAATACCGAGAGCATCCGTGACCACTTTGCCATGGCTGTTCCGGACATCATGACCAAACTTATTATCCGTACCTAAAACTAAGGTACGCCTAGGGTAACAGGTCCACAAATAATCCCCCAGCAAGTCCAATTCCGCAAACGCCACAAGTACAAGAAAGAGAAGGTGAGTTGAAACATGCTCATTTATTCAAAATTCTAAATACTACATCATTTGGGATCACATCCCTTACAAAAAAAGAAAAAAAAGAGAAGTAAAAGAAAACAGAAACCTGATCACTGCTCCGGGGCACATAACGCCCTAAGACGGTCCGTCAGCAAAGCAACCGACCGCTCAAACCTCTGGGAGGCTCGACGCTCCGCCTCGTGGGTCAGCACCGGCTCGTCCTCCAGATGAGCGTGAGCTTGCCAGTTGTCCTCAAATTTCTTAAAGGCCCGCTCCAGGTTAGCAGAAGATCGGGAAAACTTCTCGGCCTCCCGAACGATTGACTCCTGTTCCGCCTGAGCAGCCTCCAGCTCTGACTCTAAGAAGGCCAATTCCCTCTGGAGTGCGAAGATCCGCTCCTTCGTATCAACGATTCCACGAGAAGCAGACTCTTCTCGAGCACGACAAGCCTGACTCCGACGACCCAGCCGGTCATACGAAGCGGAGAACTTATCAAGGTCTCCCCGTACAACTGGCCCAGCAGTATCTCGGGCAAGCTTGATCCTATCCCGAGCAGCAATGAGGAAGCCCCGCTCTCGCTCAATCGCAGCAGGCAAGCCCGCCTGTCGTATCGCCAGTAGTTGGGTCACAAGCTGATCAGCTTCTGTCAGTTTAGGCTCCAGCAGTGCAGCCAACCCCACCCCGCCAGGAAGGGACTTCAAAGTTGCAACCTGACCCCGAGCGCACCGGAGAGATAGAGAAAAAGGGGTCCCCCGTTCCACAGCAGCGTCTACGCCCCTCTTTAAATGGCGATAGAAGCTGTCAACCACGTCCTGCGTCACCTCGTCCAGAGTCTCCGAGGAAGCCGGTGTCAACGGGAGTGTGGCTGGCAGCACTGAAGAAGACGCAACAGAATCTGCCGCCCCTGCCACAAGAGAAGCAAACTCCGCACGAAAGGACGCTTGAACAGCGGCCAACTCCTCTTCGGCAGCCTGCAGAATTTGAATACTCGGTAGGGTCGAGAGGTCAGTCTCCGGAGTCGTATAATCTGTGGAGGTTGAGGCGGAGACCATCGCCAACTCCATTCCCATCTGCCTGGAGCTGGCGGGAGGTCCCTCGACATGAGACGGCAAAGGAGAGGGAACGCTCCTTTCTTCCAGATCACGGCAGGCCGAGCCTTCCCCAAGAACATCCGCGGTGGGAAGTAAAGGGTCAGGACCTGCAGGACCAAGGCAACCATGAATCGATTTGACCCGGAGGATATGTTGATAGAGCAAATAAGCCCCCTCACTAGTCAATATCTGGCTCATCTTACCAGTTGAGGAGTGTGGAGGCCGAGGTTCGCCTGCAGCCACCGCAGCCTCTTCACCAACAGCCTCCGAGTCAGGTATAATAGACTCCTCCGCCCTTGCATCCTCGGGAGGAGATGCACCGAGATCGGCGTCGCCTTGCTGAAGTTCAGCGATCTCGGAGACAGGCCCAAGGAAACCTTCATCACCCTGGGCCGAGGCTTCAACAACCTGGGAGCTTCCAGCCGCCGCTGAGAGAGCCCCCGCAGAAAGGACCGCAGCACACATGTCGCTAATCAAAGCAGCAAGGACCGGACCAACTTCAGGGGTGGTAGGCGATTCAGGAGAGGACGGTTCATCGGACACCTACAAAGAAAAGGGATTAAGTCATATCTCCGAGAGAAAAGAAAACTACACCAAAGAGATGGCTACGACTTGGTCTTACCTCCGAAATAGCGTCTGTACCTTCACCCCTCTCGGTAATAAGTAATCCACGAGACCTAACGGCAGCTCTCTTCACGGAAAAGGTCGCTCTACTGTCAGAAGACTCGTATCTGACTCGTTTACGCAAGGAACCATACACAGCTGAAGACTGTTCTTCTCTCACTACTTCCTCTTATGTAGTAAGCAACGGATCTTCCGCCGGTTCATCGGGTGTGGAAAGCGGTTGATCCGCTACTTCTTCACCCCCACCAGAAAGGGAGTCTTCGCTATCATGATCATCCTCCTCCTCAGCCGACTCGGAAGGTTCTGATTCAGGGAGGGGAATCTGGAGCGCTAGTTGCTTTCTAGCCGTAGCCCCCTTGGGCTTCTCCTCTAAACTGGTACCCACGATGAAACTGGTACTCGGATCGAAATCAACAGGAGGCTTGTTCGCCATAACTTGATATAGAGCAGCCACGTATAAAATTTCCCTCGGCGCCTTAGCATCGGGGACCGAGAAGCTGGCCCGAGTATGATAAGCGTCGTAATAATTCCATGCCCTGACACCATCAAGAACGCTACCTTCAAAGCCCAAACAAGGGTTGGGACAATCAAGGAATAACTGGCTATAACCAAATTGGCGGGAAAACCTACTAGGTAGGTAAGGCTCCAAGTACACATTATCGCGGTTGCGATAAACCAGATGCGCGGGGCGGATGTTGCGCAACTAGGTAAGCATGTCCGGAGACAGAAAGTGAGAAGGCCCGGTACCATCGAGATGTACCTTCCTCACTTCCTCATCAAAAAAGGGAGGAGCAGACACAAAAAAGTCACACACATCCACCCTCGCCAGCGCCTTCCGACAAGATGGCATGGTGTTGTATTCCCAAGACCGGCGATGGCATTTGAAAAGGAAAGCGTCTTCATCTGTAGCATCTTTCGCTATGCCAGGTCCCATCAAAGACTTGTAGTGCATTGCCAACCACCCCATCAAATAGTGGAAAGGCAGTTCTATGCGCTCAAATTCCAACGTCTTCTTGCACGCAATGACCTTGGACGAAAAGGTTCGGAGACCATGGTGTATGCTACACACCATAGCAGGAAGAAGGGCCAGTCTAACTCCAAATACCAGTTTAACGGCAGGAAGAATGAAATGACGACCGATCCTCTCAATAGAACCCGCTCCTCCCGAGACTACGCAATTTCGCAGCCATATCATTAAAAATCCAGCCAGGAGCGCCTTCTCTGACATCTTTGTGGTCCCGTAATAAAAATAGCTAAGAGAGTCAGTTTGACTCCCGAATATGTCGCTCTTGGATCGCGACTTCTTGACGCTTGACATCAGATCCCTTATCTCTCCATGCGTTCGAGGGGTTCGAGGAGTAACTTCGCCTGAAGGGTCAACTTTAAAAAGATAATTAATCCAGGATGTGGTGTGGAGAGCGGTCCCCTCGGAGCTATCCACCATTTTTATAGCCATCTGATGATAAGCACTATGGTGGCACAGCAACTCCCGATACACCGCAAGAACCTGGGAGTCATCGGTCCAAGTCCTCAAACTCCTCATTCTACGGGGTATACACCTCGAAAGGCTCATTCCCCCACAGAAGTTTGGAGACAGTATACATCTCATGGAGAGCAAGCCCCAACTCCCCTCCGGGTGCAAAGAACGTCCCCGTTCGCTGGCTATACATCTCCAAGAGTACCACGAACAGTGGCTTATTGATAGGAAGCCCATGACAAGTGCCCCGAATGGCCTGGTAAAGTCCTACCTCCCGCAAGAATGTTCCGTAGGTCTGCAGAACCCAAGTGGTCAACTGGGCCCACGTAGAAGTAGGGTTTATCCAGTTCGGCAGTGCCAGCCTACCAACGGGATAAGACTTCTTGCGAACAAGCCGATTCAGGAAGGTATCAGCTTGAGTAAGTGTGAAGTTGGGACCGTATACATTCATGAAAGAGCCCGGGGCCAGACCCATCATGTACCGGAGGACGGAATCCTTACCCGCATACGCTGACCGCATGTTCGGATTATAATGGATGTTGTCCATCAACATCCCTGATTGAGTAGGAGTTAAGTTACACACCATTTTCCTGTCCAGCAACACCATGTTGAACCACGACAAAGGATAATGACGTTCCATGAGCGGAATATGGATTGCCACCCCATCCAAAGAAAAATCCCAGTTCTCGAAAATCTCTAAAACTCGGGGATTCTTGATGATTAAAGCATCTCCAAAAAGGAACGAAGGCTTCAGGTATTTTCCATCCAGCTTCCCAGTATTCATCATGGAACGGAGGTAATGGAGGGTCTGATTCTCGATGGTGTTCAACCTCTCCGAAGGCTCATCAGCAGGGAATTGATTCAACACATGCTTAATTAAGTCATCAAGACGCACGCCCAGGGCGAATTGATTTGAACCCACTATAAGTTCTCCCGTAGGATTTACTGGCAGATTTACTGAAGAAAAAAACAAAAGAAACAAGTCAAAAAGATAGCTGAAACACAAAACTACATCATGCTTATGCGGCTCAGTATAGCCCTATGCGGCTCGGTTTAAAAGAGTTCATACAGGTCAGTCCAAATGAGCTTATGCGGCTCAATTTGAAAGAGCCCATGCGGTTCAGTTCGAATAAGCTTATGCGGTTCGGCTCGAAAGGAACTTATGCGGCTCAGTGCGGATGAGCTTATGCGGTTCGAAAGGAGCATATGCGGATATGGTCCGATTCGAATAAGCTTATATAATTTGGCTCGAAAAAGCTTATGCGGTCCAGCGAGGATGAGCTTATGCGGTCCAGTTCAAATAACCTTATGCGGTTCAGTTCGAAATATGCTTATGCGACTTAGTTCGAAAGAGCTCATGCGGCCCTGATGATGAAGTAGTTATGCAAACAACTTTCATGCGGCTCAGGCCTGGGTCGTATCCTATGCGGTCCGAATATGAGTCGGACACACAGCATACTTGGGAATATAGGCCCGCGCATAAAATATGCGGCGTAGCCATGGCAGTTCATATTGATGGTCCTACCAGCAATAGGCGGGTGAACGTCGGAGTGAAAAACAGGCACGCCAGCCGTCGGAGGAGCCGCCACGTTCGCTGCCGCAGTCGATGAAGACGCGGCCTTCTTGCCCTTCACCGCCGCAGAAGACGATGCGGCCTTTTGCCCGTAGTAGCAGCAATCTTCTTGGGAGCCATTGCCGATCGCTGAGAGGAGAAGACGAAGAGGAAGTCTGCAACGAAGAAGTTCGAGCAAAAGAGAGAAGGTAAATAAACCCTCAAAGAATAAACTTATTCCTACTTATAGGCGAAGGAGGCTCGAAAAAAATAACAAAACAAATGCCTCGATCTACGTGCCGCCTAAAAGAATAAACCGTTTCGGTCAAAATAAAACTGACCCTTGGGATCCTCCCCCAAGAGGCGACGAATCAAGGGCATTTAATGCAGAAGATTTGCACACGTGGCTAAGACACGTGGCAAAAAGCTTATGCGGTCTCACAGCTCATACGGCCAGATAAATCCATGTGGCTGTACCATCTATGCGGTCAACAAAGGCCATGCTTCTTATTCAAAGTATTTCAATTTTGCAAATTGAAAACTTTGAAGGGGGTCTTATAGAAGCATGGAAAATATCAGAATGATGATCTATGCGGCTCAGAACAGGAGAACCCCATGCGGCTCATACAGGAGCAGTCCCATGCGGTTCAGAAAGACTCTTAGTCTCATGCGGCTCGGACATGAGAGTCCATGCGGCTTGCATAGGGACAGTCCTGCGGTTCAAAGAGTTCTCTAGCCGCATGTGGTTCAAAAGTACATGCGGATCACGGAGATATGTGGCTCAAATGCCACGTGTACCTACGAAGACCCCTTCACACAGCTGGCCATCGAGCAGTCTGCCTATTTAATGCTCTGTCATGATTTGACAGCTGACGGCTCTGACATAAAGTATTATAATGGCCCTGCCATAATGACAGACTCTTGGGAAATAGGAGAAAATCTCTGACGCGATTCGAGATTGACACGTGGCTACTCCCATGCGGCTCCAGTGAAGAACAGCTTCATGCGGCTGGCAAGGATCATCTTCCTGTGTGTCACCAAAAAGCCATCCCACGCGGCTCGCAGTTACTACCCTTATGCGGTTCACCAAGGAACCATCTCATGCGGCTCACAAATGCTATACCTATGCGGTTCACTGAGACGCTGTCTCATGCGGTTCATGGATGTCATGCGGCTTTGGCAGAGTCCATCATCAAGACACGTGGCAGAGATTCAATGACAGCTGGCAGCAAAGATGATTATGAGATGCAAAGATTTACCATATCCCATTGACCATATCCTTATAATTAATGGGATCAGGTCATATCATTCATAATCAAACCAATGGGACACGTGGTGGGAGATCCAAGCTACACAATCAATCATGAAGATTTAAAGCAATCAGCATTAATTATTCAAAAGATTTAGTGCTACCCTCATTAGTGGCCCAGATCCTTCATGCTCAAGATTAATGGCCCAGATTGATCATTTACCAGGCCGCCACCACTTCGAGAGTGGGCAATCATCCAAACCCTAATGATGCCTCCACTATTATAAATAGCAAGGTGCCATTCCCTTGTGAGGAGACATTATCAGAGACGCATACACAGAGAGCTTCCCCCTAATAATCAGAGAGAAAATACACAGAGAGAGGGAGAAGCCAGAAGAGCAACACGAGGAGAGCAAGAAGAGCATTTCTTCGTCAACGCCAACCATCTTCTCACAGGAGCCAAGGCTGCATACCGATCGTCCAAAGAGTAAGGCAGGGCTGCCGTCGCCTTTCCGAGCCTCTATCGTCACCCCCCAGAATCTAAAATAAACAATTGTACTTAGACTGCTGTACCTAGGTTTTCGTCCCTAGGCTTTCTTTGTACAAGCGAGTTTGTAACATGAAGTAAAAGTCCGGTCCTCCGATAATTGTTCTGTTCTTTTATATTTCATGGCAAACAATACGTACTGTAGTATGGTGGTACGGAATAAAAAAGGACGCATCCAGGTATGTGGCTAGATACTTAATTTGTCAACAAGTGAAAGCTAGCAGACAAAGACCAGCAGGACTGTTGCAGCCGCTAGACATCCCGGAGTAGAAATGGGAACATATAACGATGGACTTTGTGTCAGGATTGCCTCGATCCCAAGGAGGGAAGGACGCCATTTAGGTTATTGTGGACCGACTGACAAAGTCAACTCACTTTATCCCCTTCAAGGTTGGTCTATCCACTGAGAAGTTGGCAGCACTGTACATGCAGCATATCTACCGGATTCATAGAGTTTCGGTAAGTATCGTATCTGACAGAGATACCAAATTCACCTCTCATTTCTGGAAGAGCTTGTACGACAGTCTGGGAGCACAATTGAAGTTCAGCACCGCTTACCATCCCCAGACTGACGAATAATCGGAGAGAACCATTCAGACACTAGAAGATATGCTAAGATCTTGCGTCTTAGAATTTGGAGGGTCTTGGGAAGACCACTTGCACTTGGTAGAGTTCTCCTACAACAACAACTACCAAGCTAGCATCGGTATGACTCCGTTCGAGGCACTCTATGGACGTCGTTGCCGCACTCCACTTGCTTGGGACGACGTAGGAGAAAGAGTATTGCTAGGACCTGAAATGATGATCGATGTAGCAGAGAAGGTAAAGGTGATTAGAGACAAGCTCAGGATTGCTCAGGACAGACATAAGCATTGGGCTGATAGCAGTCGTCGACCACTGGAGTTCGAAGCAGGAGATAGTAATTTTGTCAAGATTTCCCCTACCAGAGGAACTATCAGATTTGGCAGAGTAGGAAAGCTGAGCCCCACGTACATCGGCCCATTCGAAGTTTTGAGCCGAGTCGGAGAAGTAGCGTACCGATTAGCTCTACCAGCTAATCTTGAGGATGTGCACAGGTCTTCCACGTTTCACAGCTCAGACGCTACATCCCGGATTCGAGCCACATATTAGACCATTCGGAGCTGGAGATTGGACCCAGCCTCACAGTACCAGAGAAGCCAGTGGCGATATTAGACAAAGGAGAGAAAAAACCAGGAAGTCTGTGACGTCGATAGTCAGAGTGATATGGCGGCACAACTTTCCAGGCGAGTCTACCTGGAAGCAAGAAGATGAGATGCGGGAACAGTATCCGTATCTATTTGAGACCTGAGGTAACTCCTAACCCTATCCTTAATTTCGAGGACAAAATTTTCTAAGGAGGGAAGGTTATGAAACCCGTAAATTTTGGTTAATTAATTAGATAATTTTATTAGCTAAATTATTATTAAAATCATTATTAAATTGTTAATTTAGGAAAGTCGTTTAAAAAAATTATTATTCATGGAATTTTTAGTGTTTGGTCTGACCGTCCCGAACCCGTCTCAAACCCAATTTTGGTTTTTTTTCTGAAACAAATATTTAAGTCCCTTAGTATATATATATATATATTTTTTTTTTCCTTAGTATATATATATATATATATATATATATATATATATATATATATATATATATATATAAATTCTATTTAAAAGAAAAGAATTCTTTTCCTTTCCTTTAACTCTCTCTCTCTCACTACCCTAACACCAGCAAACCTTTTCTTTTACCCTTCCTGTACCCGACCAAACGTCGACTGTCACGCCCCAATCCCGCAGTATCCTTTCGTCCTCGCTTCGGGCTATTTGAGACCGTTCGTCCTCGCTAAGGCGTGATGCCGTGCAAGCCTAAGTTGCGCTTGCACAAGGCCAAGACCTGAAGCAAGACAAGATTGACAATACGCAGCGGAACATATCGCAGATAATTGAAGCAGCAGCAGGCATATTTCAGAATACATGCATTGAAAACAATGGTAATAAGAAACAATTCTCTTTATTGATTTCATTTGAACAGATTACAATGCTCTCGATTCTCTCTGATACAATGTTACAATCTCTCAGAACTTTATAGATTACAATGATCCCGTTCCCATACATTACATCCCTTTATATACAAAACCAAACTCTTGTAACGGATGTTATCTCTTGGCATCCCTTCTAATTTCTGGCTCCTGAGGATGAGGCTCGGGCTATCGCTTTGGACTATCCTTCTTGATGCATAGTGTACCTGCATACAGACTGATGGTGGATCAGTATATCAGCATACTGGTGAATTGTGAACAAAGGAGCTACATTCTTCTGAAACGATCACTGTTCATTTAGTGAGAAAACATTTTCTTGTGATGTGATCTTGCTAGTTTTACCTATGTTCATTCCATGCATACAGGGTCAGTTTACATTTATTTTGAAAACATCTTTGAAAAGCCAACATAACATTTCCATCTTAGCCGCTGTGCCTCCCACGGGTTCAGCTCGTCGCTAACCGCTGTGACTCGCATGGGTTCAGCTCGTTGCTAGCCGCTGTGACTCTCTTGGGTTCAGCTCATCGTTAACCGCTGTGACTCGCATGGGTTCAGCTCGTCGCTAGCCGCTGTGACTCTCTAGGGTTTAGCTCGTCACTAAGTGGATACCCCAATGCACATGCAATATCAAATGAAACCATCATGCATCAATCGAGCAATTCATAAATAATTCCATCTTCTTTTCAAACAGGAAATATTTCTCTTTCTTAGCAGACAGGGTGCAGATTCTCTTATAAGCATACTCAAGATTTCTGTCTTGTTATTAGCAATACATTTATTCAAAAGCTCAGATTCTTATTAGACGCAAGCGAATCATAAAATGAGACTTCGTCCACTCACCCAGAATAATCATCTTCTATTGTAGAGCCAGCAATACGATCATTCTGATTATCTAGTGCCTTCGCGGAGCGGGGCACTACATCGACCCCCTCGGCTCCCTTCCGAAATTGTCGACGACCACTCTTTTTTCCTCTCTGTAACCCCTATAAAACCCTCAACTTCTTTTCCACTCTCCATCCTTCATTCCCAAGCCCTAGCCCCAAATTCCTTAAACCCAAACATTTTTCGGCGATCCCGACCTGAGCCCAGGCGAGCCCCACCTCCAGCGGCCTTCCGCCGCCATTCTGCGCCAGCCTCTCGCCGTCGGCCCTAACCCAATGCCGATCCTAACCCGAGCGGCCTCCGCCGCTGTCCCCGAGCCGCCCGCGGTCGGACCGACCGCCGGCCACCGGCCGACCGCCCTTTGCGCGCGCCCCTCCGGCCGAGCCCTGTCCCCGCGGCTGTCCGGTGCCCCGTCCCACTGTCTACAGTGTTTTGCGGGTTCTGATCTGCTGTTTCCGTGGCCGCGCCCCGCTGTCCGCGTGTTCTAGATTATTTCGAGTTCGCAGGATTTCGATTTCTTCCCTAATTTTCACCTGAGAGCTCTAGCCGAGCATCCGTAGTATATTTTTCGTGCCCTGTGTCCCTTCCGTAGAGTCGATGATGACTCAGGTCTCGAACCCGCTATGGGATTCGATTGTTGCATATTTAGTTCTGATTTCTAAGTCAAAATTTGTTCGTTGGGTTTTCCGATTTTAAATTCGGAATGTTTGCTGTGAATTTGGGTTTCGTATTCCGATTCCTATTCGGATTTAGTCTGTTATTTCCAACTTCGATTTGGAATAGTTCGTTCTGAAAATCGGTTTTCGATTTTGAGTCTGATAGATTATGAGTTCGGATTCTCGGATTTTGGGTTCTGTTGTTACTTGGAACACATGTATAGGTGGCTTAAGCTCTGTTGATTCATTCTTGTATATATATATATATATATATATATATATATATATATATATATATATATATATATATATATATATATATATATATATATATGGCTTTGAGATGGATTTTGGTTGATTTTTCCCAGTTATGTATTTTGGTGTTGGCGTTATTCCTGGTTTGGAATATTTTGGTTGTTATCTTCCCATTATTGGGTTATCCCGATTACAAAGGAGATGCTGCCCGATTTTTTCTAAAATATTTTGAAAAACTTTTTGGTTATTTCTCCAGTTCAGTTCTTAAAATTTGACGACTTTTGGGTTGGTTGATTTTCGGATATCACTTTTGGGCGACGACCATATCGGTCCATGGGCCCTAGCAAAATGCAAACGAAACCAGAATTTTCGGACATTGAGGCATAAGCTAGGATGCAACATGACACTTTGACCAAGTCTGAGACGCCTATTTTTATAAGTAATAATTAAATTATTATTTAGAGCGTATTACTGGCCAATAGTATTTTGAGTACAGGACCTCGGCCTGTTGAATGGACCGCTTCCCGGCGTTCAGAGCTCACCAGCAATTTAATTACTTTAATTAATGTAATTTATGTAAAGTGTTGTAAGGACATAAGTCAGTCTTTATTTCTTTCTCTGTGGTTTTGTAATTGCGTAATATAGTTTTGGTTTCTTTTGTTTTTTCTGGTTTCGTTAGTTATCGATAAACGCGTAGAATAACAAATTGAATATTTATTTTATATAGAAAATTAAATAATTTTCCACATTTAGTAAATAATAAAATATAAGTTTGTATTATTTAAACAAATTCACGTTTTTCTCATTTAAAGAAAAACCTAGTTTTAGATATATATTACAAAATTCAAAGTTTTGCCAAATAATCAAAAAATGCGAATTTTTTCAATAAATGTTAACTTGACTTTTATTTCGTTAAATTAATGATTTTAAATCACATCGATAAACGTGTTATGATAAAATAACACAAAACTTTACTAGGATCAATTTTAGAGATTGTAACTATCACACCTAGATATGGTTCAATAATGTTGGTTCTAAGTCAGAACTTCTCAACTGTAGGATTTCGAGGACGAGTCTGATTTCTTTCCCAGTACCGACTTCCAATTTCGGCATAAATCAAGGCAAGTATGATTATGTTTAATTTTCAATTTAATTAGTAATTGTAATTGCTACAAGATTAAACCACATTGCTACACGGAACTCTCTCCTAGAGTATTGATTGTTATTGATTGTGGGATATTGGGAGAGTAGTGTAGTGTTCTATGACCAATACCTTCATATTGCATAATTGTGCGAGCTTACTCCTTTTCACACGGGGATAAGCCGTATCGTATCACTAGGATACTATTTTACAACCCAAGCTGGTCATAAGCATTACATACTCAAAACACATTGTTCTCAATTATGAAAAATATTGTTCAAGTATTTCAAACTGTTTAAAATTGCAAATTTTTAATTATTAGTTGAATTGTTGAATTTTCATAATTGTACTTTGCTCCTTTCCTGACTGGATTCCCCACCCCCAATAGGTTCCCTTGATGAAACTGAGCTATTGATTAATAGCTATTACGATCCTGAGCTTTACTCAGCTGTGCTGCCAGAGTCCCAATCGGACGATGTTGATCTCGGGGCTGATGAGGCAACTTTCTAGATGATGACATTTCCTTGCTAGTTTTTATGTTTGAATTTAAAAACAGTTTTATATTATCAGATGTATCAGATAAAACTTTTTGTTGGACAAAGTTTTAATATTCGTAATTTTAGAAGTTGTGACAAATATATATTGTGTTGTTGAGATTACCTGCAAATGGATACAGCTTACTGCCGCCGTCTCACAACGATGCAGGCTGGGCATGATCCGATTCGACCCAACAATTTGGGACTGGGTCGTGACAATGAATTTGGGTTGCATGGGGCTTGGTGTGGGGAGAAAGGGGATGGGTTGCATAGCTAAAAAAGCATATGGCTGAATACTTTCTCAATGTTGATAAAAGTGGGATTGGGTGATGGAAAAATGGTATTGTGTGTATTTTAGAGATGGGATGGGTGTATAGTATTGTGTTTGAGTTATTGGGTATTCATGAGGTTTTGGGTTTGGTGTTGGAATGGGTTTGAGGGTGGACTAGTATTGGGTGCCAAGTATGACTAAAAATTGTGTCATTGTTTTTATTGTCGTGTAGTTAAAATGTGAGAGTTCATTTGAATGTGATGCAAACGTCACGAATATTATTTTTTTGTATAAGTCATGAGTATATAATTTGTTGAAGGGATGAGTTGGTACCGTATCTTCAAATTCAAGTGCAACGACGATAGGCACTTATATTGGTTTTAGGAGAAAATAAATGTCGTGTATGTTGTATAATTAGAATAGAGTATAAAAAGTGTATTTTTGAGCGACGATGATGTCAGGAGCGTAGACTTGATCGTCTAGGTCCAGAAAGTAAAATTTGTTAGGAGAAAATGCTATTGTAGCGCTCAAAATATTGAAGCAATTGTAAAGGGTATCAAATAATGAGATGAGAAATTATGCTGATAACCACATATATATTCATCATTAAACCCTATCAACTCTAATCTCTCCTTTAATCCAAGTAAAACTCTAAAATTATTTGAGAGGGTTTACACTGCTGTATACATTGCACATTTATAGATGAATAAATACTAGCTGTAATTGAAGCATGATAAAGTATAATCATAGCAAATAAGCACACATCAATATAATACTTCCATAAGTTGTATGTGATATGTATCAAGCATTCTATGTCTACTTCTCTTTTTATCTTGACTCATTTTACTATTATGGTATTGTTGATCGGAACATGCAACAATAGAGTCAATTGTTAAGTGTGAAGAGTTGGTAAGGAGGATCAATGTTATAGGCACTCACTTGTTAGTGAACGTGCTGAGAGAAAGGAAGTTCCTTTTAGTTTTTAGTACATGTCACCTACTTGATTACCTGCATTTGGCACAAACAAACTATCAATATGCCTTCTCCTCAATCCGCTGAAGTTCAATATGAAATGCGAAGTCCGAAGATGCAATAATAAAATCTATTTAAAGCATTTTTTCAAAATCAACACGAAAGTAGCAAAGCGGCATCGAAAGCATGCAATGTAAGCTGGTGCACCAGAGGTCCCTCATGATTCTGTCACTAAATCCTTCCTCGAGACACAATCCGTTGAATATGAGACTGT
Source organism: Iris pallida (assembly GCA_029216955.1). Classification (NCBI taxonomy): domain Eukaryota; kingdom Viridiplantae; phylum Streptophyta; class Magnoliopsida; order Asparagales; family Iridaceae; genus Iris; species Iris pallida. Next base: position 8,004,247 of record JANAVB010031416.1, on the reverse strand, counting down.
TCTGAATAAATTAATCCATAACAAGGAAATGATCTTGATTCAATATGTCCTGATCAACTGATACCGATAGTGTTCCTTAGCCGTGCTTTCCGTGCGGGAGCATGGCACTATATGGAGTTCGCTTGGATATGTTGAGGCAGTGAAGCATGCTTTGGCATCTTGGATGTGTGGCTCCTGTAGTGTCCCATTCCGTTGCGGAGCGGGACGTGGACTAGCAGTCAGAATGACCGAGTTGTTGGTTCCATATGGGGAAACTTTGCTTATATCGATTGATCGAAACAAATGAGCATGGGATCCTTTCTTGTCATGGAATCGAGGCCTTAGGAGTTATGCCCAAGATGTAGTGCATTGTGTCTTGCAGAGTGAACTTTATATAAGGGTCTAAGCCTCAAGAACAGTGCATTGTCAATTTTCAATGTGATTTTGCTGTTGGTTTTGTGATTGCATTTTCGTGAATATTTTCGATAATTATTTTCATTGCATTCTTTCACTATCTTGCATTTATATCAAATACCTGAGAAGAGGTAACAAAAGTATTGAATCGATGTCGGTGCAATACAGGTGAGCCAGTGAGCGAAGCCTAGTACCAAAGAATATTTCCCTTTTCTCAGCGATTTGCCAACAAGTGAGTGAATTCGATCCTTTAATGAATCCTTTGAATCTTCATGCCTAACAAAAAGATCAATAATACTTAGCAAAGAACCGAGAAAGATAAGAAAGATAAAGAATCACAATTGTAGGAACTGACATGGTTACCGAAATATGGTGTTATCAAAGTCCCGGGATCAGACGATAAGTATGGCAAACTGCAGTTCGACGAAAATAAAAAATTATGGCATAAATCATCAAGTTAGCCTATATTTGTATATTATGTTTCTTCTATCAATAAAGTTGCGTCATATACATGATCATTAGACAACTTGTTGTTATGCCCTAAATTCAATTTTTCTTTTTGAATAAATAATAATAATAATAATAATAATTATAGTCATGTTAATTTAAATATACAAATTTTCTTATGTAAATATACAATATATATACAACTTTGCATTTTAAATCCTAAGGAAAATTATGCAATTGCAAAACACACTCACCAACTTAAATGGTGAGGTGTCACTCCAAGAGGACATGTGGCATTGCTAAATGCCATATGGTCCCCTACATGAAGAGATAGTCTCATCTCTTGCCACCTCACACCCCTCTCTTTAAACTATTCATCTCCTTCATCTATAATAAACCCCCTTTCTTATTTACACACCACCCACACATACTCACACCCGACACTCACCCCCTCTCTCTACTACTGTGCTGCTATTGCGCGCTGCTGCCAAGCCACCGTCGGCCACCCGCTGCCCCGCCGAGTGCCGAGCCCATGACCTCCGGCCACCCGCGCGCCCGTCGCCGACCATGACCCCCTTCCAGTACTTCCTTCTTCTCCTCCTCCTCTTCCACAACACAAAAACCCTAGGTAATCCCCTTATTTTCTTCCTTTCCTTTCAATTTCGAAATTTAGGTCAAGGAATTGGGTTTATATATATATGTGAATGCATATATACTTAACAAAAATTTTGATTTGGGTATTATGCTAGGAGAAGTTGGGAAGACCAAATCTAAACCATCATCAACCCAAGTCAAGTCCTCCCTCTCTTCATTTAAAAAAAAAGTTATACAACGAAAATTCATAAAATTATTTTTATCAAATTTATATGTTTATTTTCATTTTTGGAATTTAGAAAAATATATGACAAATTCAAGTTTTGTGAGAACCAAGTTTGGAAACAAGTAGTAGAGTAATTATAGATTTCGATTATGGATAAAATGCTATACGTACATAAATGAACAAATGGACACTTGAACGAATGTTTAGGACACAATGTAAACAGACATTTGAATAAATGTGTAGAACACCATACAACCTGGACACAACATGGTCTGAATGCAAATATATATAATGGACACAATACATATATATGTATTAGACACAATACAAATATATGTATTAGACACAATACAAATATATGTCTATTGGTCATAAATCAATATTATTCAGTTTCATTTTCTGAAATTTATGAAATGCATGGCCAATCCAATTTTTATGAGGTTGTAATAATGACATGGACACAAAAATTAGAAACACACCTATGGACACAATTAATGCATGTATGCATGACTTGGACACGATATGAAATAAAGGACACAAAACGTTAGTATAAGGATTCTATTTTGATTAGAATTTGATTTTTACTTTGCCATGTATATATATATGAATATGTATAGTTAGCATTACTAATATATTAAATTGTGTCAGATAACCATGAATGTATATGCTCTCTAAATGAAAATATTTCTAAGTGAGTATAGTAATAGTTTTGACCTTATATGTCATAAAAATAGTAGCTTCTAGTACCACCTATTAGTTTATCATAAATGTCATAGCTTAGACTATGTGAAATATAAGAACACTAGCAAATTTTATAGTATTTTGCATATATTGAATTCTGTCCAAAAATTGATATCTAGTAGATTAAGCACAATTTTTTTTTACTACTAATAGCTAAAGTAAACAAATATGGATACCGGATATATAGGTGACTATAGCATCGGACTTTAAATTGATATAAACTATTTTGATCCTCAATGATAGAATTTATTTTATAATTGACACAACTAATATAATAAGTATTATAAATCACCTACACTTGAGCTTAAGAAAATAAACCACAGAGAATTAAGAGAAGGAAATACTCAATCCACCAAATCTAGGTTGATTTTAGACCAAATTTTAGAGAACTTGTAGTTCTGTACGTATATATATAAATACCTCACCTTCTATTTAATTATCACAAGTAAACAAAATTACTTAGCATGTGATAACATTTGAGAAATTTATATCTTGGTATCATTGTGTTACTAACAATTGTATTTATTGAGTTTTGATTAGCATTTTAGATTAAAAAAAATTGCCGTAATTAAAAAAATTGAAAGGCTTGCTTGCTTGCCTACAATGGTAAGAAAGTTTTATTAAATCGCTTACCAAGGTAAGAAAACTTTAAAAACTGCACTTTTATTTTATTTTGTGAGGTTCCGGTGTTGAGGGTTGCTCTACCGAAGGGGTCGACGAACCCGAAATATTAACTGCGTGGTTCCGGTGTTGAGAGTTGCTCCACTGAAGGGGTCGGCGAACCCGGGTTTTAATTTATATATATATATATATATATATATATATATATATATATATATATATATATATATATATATATATATATATATATATTGTCTCTTGTAAATTTTCGGAGTCTCAAAATACAAAGGAGACTCTGCCGAAAATTTCGAAAATTTCAAGAGTTAGCCAAATTCTTAGAATTATAGAGAAATCGGTTTATTTTTATAAACCTAGAAGTTCTCAGGAAAATCCTCGAAAAATTTATTTAAAGCATTTGGGAGGGGAAGAACAACCTGAATATCCCTAAAAGTCCCGCAACATAACATAACTAAAAAACTGATCAGTATTTTTATTTACTCATTAGTAGGGCCATACGAATCGAGTATGTGAGGCTTAGCTCACTTATGTCCAAGGGAGGCAAAATTTAATTTTGTCCAAGGGAGGCAAAATTTATGGTAAGCTCAAGGGAAGCTCGAAATTTTTTACATCTACATCAACAGTAACATCGGGTAGATGAATTTTTGTAATCCCAAGGGAGGTGCAGGGCCGGAATCTAAGCACCGTGCCACCTAAATCACAGCCTGATCCCAGGTATACGAGATTGTTGATGGGAAGCTATTTAGATGAATATTCAGGGGTTGTTCTCTAAATTGTATTGCATTGTAGGTTTATTCCTTCAAATTTTATCTCATTCTAGAAAAAAATTATCCCATTTTAAATAAAGCCAAAAAGGTCGTTTATACTACTTAAATGAATGAAAACTATAACAATATAAAATTGCAAATCCTATTCTTTTAATAGAAAATCTTTATGTCTCATTCCTTATTATATTTTCCTTAACCGTTTTTGGCCGAGGACTTGCTTGTCGTTCTAAACAACCTAGTATTTGTTTACTAGGGGAAGATGACGTACCTGCATAAATGATATCTCTGGGTGACGAGGACAACATCGAGGAGTAGACTATTTGGAGAATCTCAACTAGTATTTGTAGTATTCCATAATGTTGTAAAAGTCGTTTGTTGTAATAACTTAAGCAGTTGTACTCTTTGAAATAGTTGGATGTTAATTAAAGAATGTAATGTATTTTGTAATTCTTTGTATTTTCCATTCTGATATTTTACGGGCGACAATCGCGAATTCGGCGCGTAGCCTGGGGATGATTTATGACGTCACCGTTGAATCTGAGATGCGGGACGTGACACGTCTTTTAATGGTGGCCCATACATGTCCGCAAAGAATAGAAAATCTAGGACAAGTATAGATCTAGGATTATAAAAAAGTATCAAATAGGGTATATAGGTAGAAAACCCGATTATACCCTAGAAGTTCTTAGGATTATTCTAAGGAAGGTAGTACCGATAATTAGCACATTTCCCAAATGAATATTTCTACTATCTAACCATTTATTTAGAAGAATACTAACCTAAAAGTATCTTGATGTAGATCATGTCCCGATTTGTGCCATTCGCTCGTTTGGGAAATGACAGCCATAGCTTGGATGAATATTATGAATTCATAAGAAAGATGTGGAGAGTAGCTCCAAGGCAGATGATAGAAGTTTATGGCGTACACTATGAAATAAAATATCCAGTAGTCACGGATATTATTGATGAAAGAAAGGAGTACTACAATACGGTGAATTACTATATACTCATCAAGGCACAACCATCCGAAGATCCAACATCCAAACACAATGGCACACTAGAAGAATGGATACTGACATATCCAGAAGCAAAAAATCCTTAATATAAGGAAAATATGGATATGAGTCACTAGTATGTAAAGATGTATGTATGTAAATAGTAAGAACTGACTAGTGGCGTCTGAATATTTGTATCACCTGTATCCATCAATAAAATATGTATGTTCCATACCTTATTATTCATATTAGTATTTACTTATTTAAAAATATTATGAATGTAGGTGTGGATCTGTTTATGCCTAGCCTAGAATGGGACAGCAGTGATTATTGTATCTGTACCAGCGGTATGCTAGGAGAATGTAGAATGCATCTGACTGGTATGACCTACACGTCTACAAAGTATTTTATGAGGTCCGGTACCCTATCATCCGGGACATCAAAGATGGCGCCGAAGTGTACTTCGAAAACAAACATATTGTCTTTATGTCCGAGAACCAAACCGCGTATACACCGCAATAGAAGGGTATGAGGGAACAATAGAAGACTTCAAAAGACTTCATCCAGAAGCCAAAATCCTTGCCGAAGATATGGTCTTTATTGAGGCAGTAGGATAGAAGTCTTAACCTACAAATAGTAAGGAAGGAATTCTTTTGTCGGCTGTGTTGTATTTTGGTAATCAGCAGATGTAAATAAATGTATAAATAACTAAGAGTAGCATAGGCTACCAGGTCACATTTTGGGAAATGGGTGGCATGAGTAGTCTAGAAAGAATGATGTAACCAAGTGTAAAATGGGAATAGGAATGTCATTATGTATTACTCTCGTCTTAGTAACAAAATATATATAGTTGTTGCTTTATACCTTTGATTTTAAGAGAACATTGTCAATCAAATTGTTCTTAAGAATTGTATCTTTCAATTTTCAGGACATAGACAACCAGGAACAACCAAACATTCCGCCATCTCAAGTATTAACGAAACCATCTGTGGCCGACATGTTCCGCTTATTCCAACAAATACTGGAAACTAATAGCCAATACGCCAACACCGCTCATGTTACCAATTCTAAAATATTGAAGCAAATGCGGAATTCTGGCAACACGAAGGAAGGAAACCTAAAAGATTTTAGGGACCTCAGGCCACCTAAGTTCAAGGGAACTGAAAATGCTATGGAAGTAAGCTAATGGCTGAAGACCATTGAAGGCCTGATACGGGCTGCAAAGCTGCCACCAGAAGACATGGTGCCGGTGATCCGTATTTAGTTGGAAGATATTGCTGGGTATTGATGGAGTGCCGAATACCCAGAAGATTCTGACAATGACATGTCTTGGGCTAAATTCAAGAAAAGGTTCGAAGAAAGATTCTATCCTAAGTCGGCAAGGATAGAATTAGAACGACAATTCAACTACCTTAAACAAGGGAGACGTACAGTGGATGAATACGTCGCGAAATTCTCCAGGCTCAGTCGGTTTGCCCCTAGTATGGTAGCCAAGGAAGAAACAAAGATATCCAGATTCCTAGAAGGGCTGGGGACCCAATTGAAAAGCAGGGTCGCATCTTACCGGTGCCAGACCTTTTCTGAAGTGACATAAGCCGCTCGAGACCAGGAGAGGATACTAAAGGAAGAGCAACCTTTCCGATCGCAACAAACAAAAAGAACCTTTGAGGAAGGGGCACCATCCAACAAAAATCACTGGCAGGGACCTTCCAAGCGTCCACGGACTAATAACTCAGATAGGCCAATTATCTGCAATTATTACCAGAAGCCAGGACATAAACAGAATGTCTGTAGAAAGTTGTTGGGGCTCTGCCTAAAGTGTGGAGCAAAAAATCATTCAACCAATCAGTGCCCTCGGCTGCCTACAATCAAAGCAACGACGCAAAGCTCCCATCAAGGATATTGACCTCCAGTTCATGGGAATCAACCTCGACCTATGATACAGGCACCAACATCACAAGCTGTCATGGCTTATGGGAATCAACAAAGGCCGCCCTATGCACCATAGGCGTATCAATTTCAACAAGCACAAAGGGCGGGTCAAGCTCAAAACCTTAACAAGAAAAGAAAGAGACAAGGGCAAGCATTTGTAATGAGTACTGAAGATGCAAATATCCCTGGAGAAGTAGTCTCAGGTACTATTCTAGTTTCTGTATATCCAATATCTGTATTATTTGATTCCGGGGCTACTCATTCATTTATAGCACCGTCTTTTATATCACAACGTGACATAGAATCCCAACCTCTGCCTAAACCACTAAAAATTCTTACGAGTAATGGAGTAGTTGAAGTTAGTCGGATAAGTAAAAAGTGCCCATAAAGTTAGGTAGAGGAGCCTTTCGAACTCGGTTACTTGTTTTCCCAACAAGCAACTATGATGTAATATTGGGAATGGATTGGCTGTCCACAACGTTAGCCAATATAGATTGTGGTCAGGGGAAAGTTTCATTTCAACTCTCTGAAGGAAAATCTCATGAATTTGTCCGAGACCAAAAAGAGTTTAATATAGAGGAACTCGAGAAATTTGAATTACCAATCCAAGTAATATTGCAAGGATTGGAAGCGCAATCATTCCCAAGGGTAGTGGAAGAATTCAAGGATGTATTTCCGGAAGAATTGCCAGGGTTACCCCCAGATAGAGCTGTAGAATTCTCTATAGATCTAATACCAGGAGCAGCTCCCATAGCCAAGAAAATATACCAATGAACAAAAAGGAATTAGCTAAGTTGAATAAACAAATAAAAGAATTATTAGCAAAAGGGTTTATTCAACCCAGCGCTTCGTCATGGGGTGCACCGGTATTGTTTGTAAAGAAGAAGGATGGTACCTTACGACTAGTAATTGATTATAGGGCTCTGAATGAGGTAACCATCAAGAATAAGTATCCCTTACCTAGAATTGTTCAATTATTTGATCAGTTAGGAGAGGCAAGGGTATTCTCAAAAATTGATTTAAGGTCCGGATATCATCAAGTAAAAGTAAAGAAGGAAGATATTCCAAAGACTGCATTTAGGACTCGATATGGGAATTACGAATTCTTAGTTATGCCATTCGGGTTGACAAATGCCCCGCCATATTTATGGACCTAATGAATCGAGTATTTTATCAATATCTGGATAAATTTATAATTGTATTCATCGATGATATCCTCATATACTCAAAAAGTATAGAAGAACATGAGCAGCACTTGAGGATAGTACTGCAAATTTTACGGGAGGAACAATTATATGCCAAACTTAGCAAATTTGAATTTTGGCTAGACCAGATACCTTTTCTAGGGCATATTATTAGCGGAGAAGGCATTTCGGTAGATCCGAAGAAGGTGGAGGCAGTCAAGTCTTGGCCAACGCCTAAATCCGTAGCAAAAATCAGAAGCTTTCTAGGACTGGCAGGTTATTACCGAAGATTTATAGAAAAAATTTCAAGAATTGCAGAACCTTTAACCCGTCTTACCCAAAAGAAAGAAAAATTTAATTGGACGAAAGATTGTCAAATAGCCTTCGATGAATTGAAGGAAAGATTAATTGCAGCCCCTGTACTTGCTTTACCCTCAGGTTCTGGTGGATATGAGATATATAGTGATGCATCAGGTAAGGGTCTGGGATGTGTATTGATGCAGCATGGAAGAGTCATTGTCATGACCCGTACCCGCTTTTCGGATACAAGACATGTCCAAGCCCAACCTACGCCACAGTATCAACGGTAGAACGCTGTCTAATATACATAAGTCATAATCTATTTCTCATCCACAGAATAATAATGAATCCACCAAGATCAATGAAATACCAAAGAAAACTGAATAATATAACTGAATGTATCCAAGATTCAATGTCATGTCCGGTGGACACAAATCTACTTCCAATGGACGGAAAGAGAAATAAATACATAAAATATACTATCTGAATACAACCTGCTAATCGAGACAACTTCTACTGCAAGGCACTGCGGTCTGATGCTGACTTAACCCTCTCGTCTACTCCTGACTCAAACTCGGCTAACCTGAAGAGATCATCAGGTCCTCAGAAGACTAGCAAGATACATAAAAACGAGCATTTCTAACAGTTTATCATGCATGGAGAAAAATCCAGAATAAACAAGTAAAACTAAGCAATGATAAAACACGAATCTGTACATTGACTACGCATAAGTGAACTGCTGAACTAGGACTAGAGAACTCATGTCAAGATGTCACTGGATACAAATCGAATATTCAAACCCTCGCCCCTAGTGTGGACTCGCAGGTTAGCTTCAGAAAATCACCCTCGCCTCTAGTGTGGACTCGCAGGTGCGGACAGATATCTACTAACCCTCGCCCCTAGTGTGGACTCGCAGGTTAGCTTCAGAAATCACCCTCGTCCCTAATGTGGACTCGCAGGTGTGGACCAATAACTACTAACCCTCGCCCCTAATGTGGACTCGCAGGTTAGCTTTAAGATTTCAAGGCAATGAGGTATAGCAGTTCAATTTATGACTTCTCGACCCATGACACGACTCAATCAAGACTCAAGTGAACACGTCCAATAAGACACAAGGCTAGGTGTGAACATGGCCTATATAGCAATGATAAAAATATACAAGCAGGATATGAAAAGTACATAATAATGAAAGACAGTGCATGTAAATAAAGCTGTGTAGAAAGGCAATGTATACTTGCCTGTGGCCCTGAGCTGTTGGCACGGGTCAAGTCCGTATCTCGGTCCAAGTAACCTATTTATACCATATACATGATGTCAATACTCAATTAGCCTATTTATTTATTGGTTAGGTTTCTAGGTCATGTTACTCTATTCCCTTTCCTAATAGGCTTCTAGATATATTATGCCATATAAGTAGGATTTAAATCAGTTACCACCATACTTGTGTTATTGCTTATTGACACCCCATGTTAGGACTATGTTGTAGCAGTAGTTACTACTGTTGCTCCTAATCCTGTAAACACAGCCTAGATACTCTCCTCTATAGGCTTGTACCTGTATCCTGGTTCTCGACTTAGGTTGCCAGTGTATCCTAATGCTTGGTTGATTCTCGGTTGCCACTTAAAAACCATTTCCTTTGTACTAAATTCACAATATGCCCTCGTACCACCCATATCAGTCTACTCTATACATCCTCTATTAAAACTTGTATGTAACTTGTACTGAAATGTGTCTAGAAGGGAATCCAACAGCTGCCCCTAAAGTGGGATAAAGGCTTTGTCTAGCAGTATTTTCAAATCACTAACTAAAGAAGACAATCCTTAGCATTTCTTTGAAGAGAGGAGCACAAAATCAATCTTCTCAGAATTTTAATACTAGGAATGGTTGTTCAAAAAATCAAAGGATCAGAAGTAGGAACCAAGATATGCACACATAATATCCAGATCGATATCATGCATATTAAAAATATATGGAGAGAAGCAGAGCTATGGTTTAGCTATATTCCCGATATTCAGGTAACAAAGTCGAGGTCCTATCAGATGTGATGAAAATTTAATCATATGAAGTGAATGCACTTGCAACCATGATCATATGACCAGTAATTATCAGGAGTGCAGGAATATGATTCTCAATTCAGATGTTGTCAAAAAGGATACAGGTGATCAGTGAAGCTTGCTTAATGAGTCAGTACATGGGGTGAAAGCAAACTGAAAGAGGAGGTTTGAGGTGTAGATAGCTGACACTCAGTTAGCTAGACTGCCTGAGGCTGAGTTGTTGGCAGTAAAGAAGACCTATAGATCAAATCTAAATAATCATAAGACAAAGAGCTATATCAGTGTTTCCATGTTCTACTACTAGGTTGCGTTTAGATTCCAAAGGACTGAACCTACCATTAGTACTGACTGAGTAGTTTGTTTTAAGAGGGACTGGATGGGTACCTGTCAATCAACTCTGAGTAATTCTGAGGACAACTCTGATTGTACCTGAGTGTTCAGGATGTTCGAGTAGAGGTTCAGGATGTTCCTATCGACTATCAACATCAAGTATACAAGTGACTGTTACCAAAATCCCTATATTGGTATCTACACTAGCAGCTAGGATGTCACATGGTCCAAGTATTTGTCCCTAATCCCTTGCCTGCAGTCCTATGGGTTTAATCTCCAAATAAGACTGTGCATCTGAAGGTAAATGGGACAACTACTTGGCAAGGCAGGGCTGGCTGTGAACAACATAGATTATTCATGACTGACATTCCTGAATCATCCAAAAATTCCCCAACCCGAGTCTCCAGCTATCACAGATACCTTCATGGTCTTCCATTAGGTATGGCATGAGATGGTGTCACCAGAGGCAAATGTCAAGGCACACTATCCTGATATCTGGAATAATTGCTCTTAGGTTTTGACTTGTGCAAATATCTATGATAAACTATATGTCCTACTGTTATCCCTCAACCTAGGCCTGTGTAATCAGTTGACCCCATGTATTCCAGGATACTCGATACATCCCTACAACCTCAAGGCGTGACAACCAGTTCTGAACAGTCTTGAACAGACCTTACATCCCTATAGATACATCCTTGCATACCCAGTCCCTAGGAAACCATAGATGTCCACAGGTGTCCTGTCCTAACATCTAGGCTACTTTTCATGGTCCTGTATTGACAGGACATTGTACCCTCCTCTATAAGTTCTATATGAGCAACTCATGGCTACAGTATGGGTAGGACTCTAGATGGCTGGTACAAGAAAACCCCTTAAACAAGATTCCCTGTGGTTGTCCCTATGAACCCTAGGATTTCCTCTGTTCTGATACTCACTACATAATCCTCACTGTACCTAAACTCTTAGATATGGTTACACAAGTTACATCCACATCAGTCTGATACTAAGGGTTGGTATCGAAGTTCTAATGACAGTACCTAGTGTCCCATGTCTCTCATAATTCCATACCATACATCATCCTACCTGTGTACCCAAGTAACAGGGCATGGCCTACTACTTCTATACATACCCAGAGTTAATACCTTAGTTTTTTGTTCTTGCTAACATACCCGAGCCTCCAGAACCTTTGATTTGAAACACGATAGCCTCTAACAAATCAGTAACAATTCGATACAAGATGGGATCTAACATATTGGATACCTACATACACCTCATGAATAGAGGCTCATAGTTAGCTACTACCTGCCCTACCTACGTCTATTCCTGGAAATCCTTAATCAGTCATGTATGTGTCAAACTATATACATCCATATCTTATTTAGTTCCTACTAGGCATTTTCCCGAATATCTAATATTCCATTAGGGACATGATCAAGGTTAACTAGTTTGAGGAAGTCAATTGATGCGATTAGAGGATTACCTGTAAAGCCTCTGCGTGATGACTACTTCGAGCTTTCCTGAACTTGGGGGAAAAGAGAGGTTGCGGCAGGTTTTCTAGGGTTTGGGAGATCCGATGGATCGATTGCTAACTCCCAAATATATATACATCTAAATTGATAAACTAGAAGTGATGAAGAGATTGGATGAACAAATTTGTGTTGATCTGCTCTTTGAATTCAAATCGATTTCATATCCTGCAGTTGTGGTTTCGATTGAAAAAGTAATATTTGAATTAAGGCTAATTTGCACCAAGGTCCCTATCTCCTTGGGCCTTTATAGAACCCCTTATAGAATTCAAATTTTGAATATTGCTCCTTAGCCCCTCCACTTTCAGGTCCTTGCATGAAGTATTTTCTTTTATGTTGGGGTGTGACAAAGTCCACCCTGTTTATAGCCTGCATAGCTTATTATAATGTTACATGAAAAAAAAATAGTGGAATAACTGAATAAGGATGAATAAGAAAAAAAGTCATAAATAAAAGGAAGGGTAAAATTCAGTCCAAGGACTCACAGTCATAGCCTATGCATCCCGATAGTTAAAACCACATAAAAAATTTATCCAACTCATGATCTCGAACTTGCAGCTGTGGTATTCGTGCTCAAGTTATGGAGGCATTAACTATACGGAGAAAGAATTAAAATATATACGAAACACAAAAGTTTAAAATATGTTTTCACCCAAAAAGAGATCTATATAAGACAAAGAAGATGGCTGGAACTACTAAAAGACTTCGATATGGAGTTGGATTCACCAGACAAAGCTAATAAGGTGGCTGATGCTCTAAGTAGGAGACCCGAAGCCTTCTTTATGAATACACCTAAGAAGATTTTGAAGGATTTAAGAAAAATGGGAATTGAAGTGATACGCCCGACAGCCGAAGGAGTTTGGAAGAACTTACAAGTGCAATCCTCTTTAATAGATAGAATAAAAGAAGCTCAACAAGGAGACTCAAAACTTCAAAAAATTTGGGGGCAGACGGAAGAAGGGCTTCAAACAGGAATAAGAAAGCATTAAGATGGATCATTGAGATTTGGGAATCGATTGTGCGTGTCAAGTGGAGATTTAAGAACAGAGGTTATGTCAGAAGCCCATAACTCACAATATTCCGTTCACCCGGCGTAACCCCACCTTCTATTTTATTTTTTGAAATATACAATAATTTTCTCTAGGTTATCCTCCTTGATTTAATTTTTAATACCATTTATGCAAATGGTATTTCCTCATTTACTATTTTCCTTCCGTTTTGCTAATTGAGTTGGTATGGCCCAACTCAGTAGGCCTATACTCATGATTTGCTGAATTCTGAATGAAGGAACAACAATGTTCCCATGATTCAACAAACTTTCAAATCCCTCCACTACTTCCCTAACCGTTTCCCTGTCGCTCTATTACCAATTTTCCCTCCAAATTCACTCGACAAATCTCCTATTTAAATCTCAGCCAATTCTAGATCTACATCTCACTATTCTTCTTCATCCTTCGAAATTCCTCAACCCTAGTTTCTGGGTGATCTCTTCGAATTGGCAATGGCAAGGATCGTGGCAGAGGCACTGCACTTCGAAGACTGAGGTGATCATTTCCAGTGGTGGCGATGACTCCATCTGTAGCAGTGTTCGACCAGAATTGCAGGAGCCACCGAGGTGAGGAATTATCATGGATTGCCAGCATTGTAAATTCCTTGATCATTTCAGTAAATCTGTTCTCGATGAATTCTAGATCGAAGTTGATCGAGCCAACATCTGATCAATATTGTGAAGACTCGTCTTCGAATTGGAAATGAGTTCCTGAAGGCCTTCAAGTTTCGATCAGATCTTCAACTATTTGCTAATTGATTTGATCTAATTGGTGAGTATTGATTCTCTAATTTAAATTCTTAAACTGTGAATGGACTCTCTGATCCTAGTATTGATCAGTTGGCCTTCATGATTATTGGTTTTGTTAGGAACGATCAGTTGAGGCATCAATCAAATATTTTGAGTAAGTATTTTGTAACTCTTACTTCATGTTCTTCGACCTTGGGATTCATTGTTGGAATGTGGATTTTGATCTTGAATTGACCAGATCCCTTGAGTCCCTGTTAATTGGTAGTTTAGATTTTCGATCCTTGAGTTTGAACTAAGTCCTTGCACGCCTAGGTTTCGAAAGAAACAGAGGAAGGCTGGATTTGTGGATCATGGTTTTTCTGAAATCAACTGTTTGATGAAATGTTTAATAGGATTGCATCGAAATTCGAGTTCGTGAGAGCTGTGTCCGACGCCTGGACTAACACTTGTCCTAGTAGTCAGTACTTCCAGGTAATTTTCTCATTAAAGTCTGTAGGGACTGTAACCTATTTTTTGGAAGAGTCACCCTAAGTATATGGATTTTCCATAATTGGTATCTCTTGTATTTTGGACCAAATAACTGTGGAATTTATGCATTAGCTTATGAACTATAGTTCTATAGTCTTGATTTGATCCCACGATTTGGACAGTGGTAGTGGTTAGCATTAAAGGTTAGGATTCACTCTATTTGATAGATGGAATAGTGTTCTGTTCTTAGAGTTGAATTATGGAAAGTTTCTAAATGAAGACTGGAATTAAGTATTAAGTAGGGATGGGTTTTGACAATACAGTAGCAGCAAGTTTGGTTGATGATTAGATGTTTTGCTTTCTTACTATGTAGTAGACTTTCTGAATCTACAGGAAGTTGTGGATAACTAGAGTGGTTGTGACTTAAGTCCGATCGGGAGTACGAGACGGCAAGCATTTAGCATTGAATTTTTACCTGTCAGCTTTGTTCCAATTTTCTACAACTGGACTTGGCTAAATTACATATATCTTTGGGATGCCTTGAATATGTGTAGGACCCAAACCAAGTTGTAATATAAATTCAGATTGAGTTGCAGGAAAGACTGAAAGTTAATGAAAGCTTGTACGAGTGTTTGAAACGGTACGACGATAGTTGGACGAGATCGTGAAACGATCTAGAAGTTTTCTTTCTATTGCAGAATGGTCACACCGAGTAAGACCGCGGATCAGCCTGGAGTTGCAGAAAGTTCGGGACAGTCTGCATCAAACGTTCCAGTTTGAGCAGCTTCCGCCACCGCCTCCTATCTTTCCTCCTTTGTCCTTGATGATGATGTCGGCCGGCACTCAGGTGATGGCTATGTTCCAGCAGTTCCTGGAGGCTCAGAACCACCAGGCTGTACAGTTTCGGGCGACAGTCGTGGATGCGATCAGGACTCGAGAGCCGGCAGCATCAGCACCGGTAGTACCTCCAGCACCAGCAGCACCGAGACCAGGGACTGCCAGAGATTACCAGAACCTCTGTCCGATGGATTTCTGGGATCATGAGGGGATCGTATATGCGATGAGTGGCGGGAAAATACGGAGCGGACGCTGAAGATGGCACGGATCCCGAATGACTTGAAGGTAGAAGTTGCGAGCATGCGACTTTTCGACCTTGCCAGATCTTGGTACCGCGAGGAGCCCCAGTTAGCAGCACCCCAGGTTCTTTGGGCAGATTTCAAAACTCTTTTCAAGGAGAAGTTCTTCCCCGACATTGAGCGAGACGAGCTTTGGATGCAGTTCGAGGCCTTGCAGCAGGGGACCATGACAGTGGCAGAGTATACGTCAGAGTTCACCCGACTCAGCAGGTTCGCAGAGAACCTAGTCGGCACGCCAGAGGAGAGGGCTTGGAGGTTCAAGATGGGCCTCACTAGAGAGCTGCGGCATGCAGTGGCGATCAGCCAGGCGACGACTTATTCGAGCATCCTCAAGATTGCTCAGGATGTGGAGAAGAAGATGGACCCGAGGCCCAAGAGGGATAGGAACACCGACAGTAGCAGCTATCAGGCACCGGCGAAGAGGACCCAGATTCATACTCAGACGAGGCCACCACAGCCGACAGCAGTTCAGCATCATTTTGCCAGTGTTCCAGCAGTTCAGCATCAGAGACAACCGGGGGTCACTTGCACATATTGTCATCGGCCAGGACACTACGTGGATGTCTGTCACAAGAGGCTCGAACTTTGGCTATTCTGCGGATCAGACGCTCATCAGATGAGAGATTACCAGCAGGCCACAGCCAGACTAGCGAGAGGACCCCAAGGAGCTGGAGACCACCCCCTGTACCACCCAGAGCACTGCCTGCTGTATCCCAGAGAGGAGGACCAGCTCTACCACCTCAGCAGCAGAGATTTGCAAAGCACCAACAGCAGCAGAGGGGAGGACCATAATAGGGATGTGCTTACATCATGGCTGCAGTTAAGGAGGAGGAGACAGCTCCAGATGTTATCACAGGTTCTATTAACATATATTCATTTCCTGCCATTGCTTTGTTTGATTATGGAGCCACACATAGCTTTGTACCATATGAGTTTTTGCATAGACACGGCTTCACACCTAAGCCCACTAGGAGGAACTGTCGGATTATAACAAGAGGAGGGGTAGTGCTAGTTAGTGAGATGCCTATCACTATAGCTGGGAGGTAGCTTAGGGCTCGACTTCTAGTGATGCTATTGCCCGGATTTGATGTAGTCCTCGACATCGACTAGATGAGTGAGCAGTTTATTGTAATACACTGCCATGAAGGGAATGTTACTTTCAGCCCGCCTGGAGTTCCTCTATTCGAGGTCAGAAGACAGATCGCAGAGAGGCCAGAGGGAGTCGACTTCGGAGCAGTTGTAGAAGATCAGGAGTTACCTCATCCGCTGATTACAGAGTTTCTTGACGTCTTCCCCGAGCAGTTACCAGGATTGCCGCCAGATCGAGATATGGAGTTCAGTGTTGACTTAGTGCCCGGATCAGCGCCGACGTCCCAACATTGCTACAAGATCAACCCGAAGGAAGCTGCAGAGTTGAAGGCCCAGATTGTTGAGTTGGAAGGCAAAGGTTTTATTCGGTCCAGTGCTTCACCCTGGGGATCACCGGTACTCTTCGTACCGAAGAAGGATGGGACTGTTAGGATGTGTATCGATTACCATCAAGAATAAATACCCGTTGCCACGGATTGATGAGCTGGTTGATCAGCTGAGTGGAGCGAAGGTCTTTTCCAAGATTGACCTTCGGTCGGGGTATCATCAGATGAAGGTTCGGGAGCAGGATATTCCGAAGACAGCTTTCAACACCCATTACGGCCAGTATGAATTTTTGATGATGTCATTCAGACTCACCAATTGTAACACCCCAGTCTCAAAATACTTAGGACTAGGTACGTATCCATGCCAGCTGCATACATACGAATTATACTCCAATGTATGGAAACCTCGTATGAATACAAAAGCTGTAAAATACAGTAAACTAAATCTAATCTCATCCACAAATGAAGAATAAAAGATATCATATAATCAACTGTAATAAGTCTTCGTACAATACGTTGGGCGGAGACAAATCCACTACCAACAAGTAAGGAAACATATACATGAAAATGATTTGGTGGGAGTAGAAAAGAAAGACCCAAGACACGTCATCTCCGAATGAATAGAGAAGATCACGACCTCGGCTAGAACACCTGCAATATCACAGAAGTACACACCTGGAGAGATAACCAGGTCCTCAAAGGGACGTAACAAGATACATAAAGAACATGCCACATAACTGAATATATATACCATATCATAAATCACAAGTAAAGTAAATAGTCTCACTCGTAACAAGATCCAATACCTCATCATCAAAATAGTGGACTACCCCTACAACCAAACAAGGACAAGGGGTGGCACACTATGCCGCGATGAGACATTGTCCCAAGCTACTAATGGGACGGGGTGATATGACATTTGACGAGGGTTACCTGACCATTCTAATGTGTTTATGCAATAAGAATAAACCTTCAACGCATGGGCACTCTGGCTCAGTAGCAGTAATCTCAGGTATAGTTCCATCAGGATACCAGGGACCTCAAAGCATAACATTCATCGAATGTCAGAGGCCAGCAGTAAATCAGGTATCAAGATCCAGGACCGTATCTCCCGCGGAGATAACCGACAATAGGGAAGTGCATACTTGGGCCATACGTTAAGGAACTGTTCTTTCCACCCAATGCCTAACAGAGTCACATCCATGACTCATATACCTCTACTAACTGCTAAGTATCCTAACATGCCTCTATTAGCAGTTATCCCTAATGCATGCGCATGGAGATCAGCCACACGCAAGAACCTCTACATGCTACTCATCTCACACATCCTCGTGGTATAACTGTGTCAAGGTATATGCAATACACTACAAATGGTAGTCTTTTAACTCTAAATCCACATGCAATCAAAGGATAATAACAAAGTATATCTAATATCACTGAGCAGACAATAAATCAAGAACGGTAAGAACTGGAAATAAATGAACAGTGATATGTAATAAAATGCAAACTGAATATAAACAGTATAATGGTAAGGTATCTTGCCTGAGGTTTGTACAAAAGAGAATAATCCAGTAGCTCGAACAAACAAATAAACGAAGCAAAAAAAGCCAAATTCCGCAGATGACTCTGGATGCTACAACAAACATCATGAACGAGTTTGGAATATAAGATATGCCTAGGAAACGCCTGTCCAAAAGTTAAATTCTGGAATAGGAGCAAAATCATAATTTTGGGTCATAACGATATCCGTCGTTGGACCCGCTTTGCACCGAAATGCGTACCAATATCTACGGTCTCTAAATTCGTCAAACTATATTTCTACGAATTTGTTTTGATGAGACGAACCCAACGGTATGTCCAATTTTGGATTCCGGTGGGCCGTGCACAAAATCGTCCGTTGAGTGGGATTGTGGGCCCGCTAAAATGGTGTCTCGATCAATCTTCTCAGAATTGAACCAAACTTGGCTCACAAGACCAGAAAAATATTTTGAGTCCAATGGCGTAAGTTTCGTCGCGATTTGATGAGTGTACACGAAGTTGTGACTTAATTTGCAAAAGGTCGATACGGGGTATCTCGACGGATACGCACTGATTTCATCGCACACATGCAACGAAATCGGGTTCCGTCAGTTCCCACACGTCGGCAACATCCATACGTGCCTTTCGATGCATATAGTGCACTACCACGTCGCCCGGTTTGTCGGGACGGACGTCGTATCGGGGTATTTTTCTAATTTTTGAAAACAGAATTTAAAATTTTTTGTAAAACTTTAACAGCGTGTAACTTTTTACACACTAGATACAAAGTGAATCCAGAAGGTGCGTTACAATCTCGGTTATGTTGTCTTTGACTGTCTTTAATTAGTTTCTACAAAATCCTATTGTACAGAAAGAAAAGTGGCCGACAAGTTGGTGTTTTAAAATAGTTTTTAATATTTCAGAAAAGTGGTTTTTCTCCAACTTCGTCTCGATTTTTCGAGCAAGTTGGATAGCCATGTCGAAATCCACCTGGGGGATCTCGAAGAGGGTCATGTGGGCTTTCTACAAGAATTTACGGATCGAAATCGGAGTAGAATTGACAGAGAAATTGATCGGGGAAGTGGGATACCTTAAAGTGGGAATCTGTTGTTTTATTGTTGTTGTTGTTGTCGCCGTGACGATTGGGAGGCGGAGATGCTGTCGCTCCGGCGAGGCTGGCACGCACACCGAGGAGTGGATGGAGGAGAGAGGAATTTGATTAGGGTTTAGTTCATATATATATATATATATATATATATATATATATAAGGTTGGGGGGGTCGGCCTATTGTAAGTGCTGCTAATGTTGCTAGTTCTTTGTAAAGGAGGGGGGGGGGGGGCGCCACAATGGGCTGCTGCTAGCTAATTAGTCGTGGTCGGTTCCCACTTTGGTGGGGCCGACCACATAGCCTTTTTTTATTTTTTATTTCTCTTTTCTTTTTCTTTCAAATCTTTTTAACCCTTTTCTATATATTTATAACCATGTATATATATGCATATATCCATAAATTTCCGCCATAAATCTTATTTAAAAATTTAAATACCAAATTAAATATTATCTACCCAATTATTTAATATATTTAAACATATCTACATATATATAAAATTCAAATCACAATAAATCAACTAAAAATAATAATAATATCTCTATAGAATAATCATGTTTATTAAATCTTCACAAAATAAATTTTAATAATAATAAATTAATAAAATCTTTCTAATGGGTGAACTTATATCGCACACCCTTATCCGGATCCAAAAAATTGTACAAATATTGCACGATATTATTTAATAATAAAATACCAATAATAGTACGAATAATTAAATAATTAGAAATTGCACATAAAATTTTAAAGTAATTTAGAAAATATTTGTATATACATAAAATGTGCCTACATGGCCACATTTGGTCACACTACATGCTTACATGGGCTTAAATTGGTTCGGGCTCAATTCGGACTGGTTTGGACAAACCGGGTCATCTAAAAAATCAATATATAAAATAATATCTAAATAAAATATTTTAAATGCGTTATTTCACAACTCGGCCTAGTTTTTCTAGTTCGGACTGAACTATGGCTAAGCCTTCCACGACATGGCTAATATACTGGTCAAAGCACACTGCTACATCTGTCGTGCCAAAATTCATGGTCGCCTTTTGCTCAAAACACAACAATAGCTAAGGTCATTTTTAATAATTAATAAAAACCATAAATTGTATAAATTAAATTTGAAGTCTAATAAAATAATAAAAAATAATTTTAAAAAATAGGGTCTTTACATCCTACCCAGCTTACAAGAATTTCGTCCTCGAAATTTAGGATTAATAGGGTAGATAGGGTTGAGGGATAGGAAGAGTTCGTCAATACCAAAATGCAATTAAATTTTTGGAGGAGGCGATAAAACGGCGTTCAACACCACCATGCAATAGAAAATTGTGGAGTCGATATATACAAAAATATATCATGGTTATGGAATTGAATAAGGGTTTCTAATGAAGGTAGCAAAATTTTGAATATCCAATTTTAGAGAACAGTAAGGAATTGAGTAGGCCAAAGAGAATAAATTAGACATTTAGGAGATGTGATTCCTTAAGGGAGAACTGGATACTAATCGTCTTGGTCGATGGTTTGATTTAGTGATGATTAGAATCACTCTCGTGCGTTCAAGAGGGGGTGGAAGGGCACAATGAAATTTCTAGGATTGGGGAGAAGAAGAGTTTAAGGTGAGGATATAGCCACATGAGTGGGTCGGTGGCTATCTAAATTCGTGTTAAAATAACTGATAGAAAAACGAAAGGTGATATCTTGCATCTATCTATCATGCACAGTGCTTGGTCTTTCTAATATAAGTAAAGTAAAAACAATAAAGAGTTCAAGGACGATGCAATCGAGTACGAATACGTGGTTCATAGGCGACGGAAATAATTCAAATAAAAGTTGTCAATGCTGTCGCGGATGAGACTCTATGGCAAGTTTACTATGTCTCCACCCACGTAGAATAATATGTGATAAGCGAACCAAAGTGCAATAGGTTGATCAGACCATCATGCACCGGTTCTGATTAGACAATATGTTAGTGGGTGCACCCAATAAAATATGTCATGGTCAAGCTTGATAACGAAATAAGCTTGCAAAACTGAAGCTACATTAGCAGCATGAGATAGTCAAAATATGAGCACGGGAGGTACTGATGAAGGAATTTTAAATAGTCCAAGATCTTTTAAAATCAAGGCTCGCCCGAAGTTTGGGCCTATACAGTTGTCTTGGTTGACTAGCTAAGTTAGGGTCCTCTGAACTTATAGTCTAAGCAAACTTATCAACATGGGTCACAAGGACAAAGGCTTTGTTGGGCCGTGAGGTATTCCACCCAACTTACAAGGGTTAAACAAGTAATGGGATGGGACAATGGGTTAAGCAATCAAGATAAAGCACAAATTTAAGCATTTAAGTAACTAAGTTGTCACGCCCCAGAACCAGAATACTGGAGAGCGGGGGTGGACATAGCCAGCTACGTATAATAAAATGGAATCCATCTCACTATACGGTCACGGCTGTCTAGAAATATGAGGGTTTATCTACAAGCCATCAGTCTCTTAAGGTCATAAATTATCCTATTGTCTCAATCTCAACCAACTAATAATAATTACAAGATATCAGACCACCAAATATACAATTGTAAGGCGTCCCAAACATTACATATCCAGATGATCATGAAGCTAGTCGTATAAAATATAAGGACTAGCAAGAGTTAGGTCATACATGATCAACCTCGAGTTACCAATCATGTTTACAGCCCGTATACAGACAGAAAGTAAAGTGCATCGAGCTAACAGGTGCTCGTCGGCTAAATGCCTCAAAAGAATAATGTACAATTACAGTGGGAGAACAAAAGAAACCCACTCGTTGCCAGGATTCCCTCTAGTGGTCACCATCTGGCTGGAAAGCAGGTAGATCCTTTGCTGCTGCTCTGGTATCTGGCCATACAAAACCAGCTGGGTCAGACCCCAGAAAGAGCAAGTGCCACAAAGGAGGCTTCACTTAGGAACCCAAAACCAGCAATTAGCACAAAAATAATAAGGTAATAAAGACAGGAATTAAGGAAAAACATAACAGGAGATATACGATGAGATAACCATGGGACTATTCAGATAGCCAGGTTACAACCCGTAAACCAAACAAGGACCGGGGTTGTAACCCTTCGTCTGAACGAAACTTGGATTCTCCCACCATTTATCGGCAAAATATAAGAAAATCATGACAGGTAGCAATTCTTATGCAGGAATCAAGACAAGACTAGACAGGTTATTCACATACGATCAATCACGGCCAAGCAATAAGTACGGCTTGCTACTTTAACTAACTAGGGTTATCACAGGCCTAGTTACTAGCAAGATGCAATGAGAATTCCAAGTCCGGTTACCTGTTTGTTACTACCTGAGTGATCCCAGCAAGAAAAGGAAAAGATAGCAGGATATAGCAGACACACTGTAGTAAGATACATGTGTCCTAAGGTACCACACTCGACGGCGGATTGGAAGTGCACTCATCTCGACGGATAGCAACAAATCCTAAGTATATATATATATATAAGGCCGGGACCAAAGGGGCAACAGGTAACTGGGAAATTCTTCATGAACTATTTGATCAATCTAATCATTAATCCTAGCCATATTCAGTATGAATTCCTGACCGTGGAAAACCAGGGATTCATGTCCTAGACATGATGCAAGACAAGACAAGTTCATTTGTACAAAATACATTCACCCACGGTGTCCAGGCCATTTATTCTAGTCAAGTCGTGTTAGCCGTCGCAACAGCATTAAGTTATCAAGTCATGTTATAAGTTACAAGTTACAAGTCAAGTCAAGTCAAGTCAAGTCAAGAGTGCGCCGCCACGGGCCACTATCAAGTTATCCAGTCACAAGGATTAATTACAAGTTGCAAGTTAGGTGTGCACCCCACTGGGTCACTAGCAAGGAGAGCAGAGAATACCAAAATCATAATCCACAAAAGAATCCCGAGAATCGTACTAGTCATAAACAATTACTTGAAAATCGTGTCAGGCCGTGTCGGGTCAAGATAGTAGTGCTGTGTTGAACAGATCTCAGGAAAAACCAAATCCACAAAAGAGAAACCAAGTCAGGAAAATAAAACCAATACTCCAAGAGCCAATGGGTTAAGCAAGGGGTTCAGGGTGCAGCGTACGCACAAGACACGCACGCAGGAGAGCTGCATACGTAAAAAGTCACGCACGTAGGAGAGCTGCATACGTGAAAAGTCACGCACGCAGGAGAGGAAAAGTCACGCACGCAAGAGAGCTGCGTACGTGAAAAGTCACGTACGCCAGAGAGCAGCGTACGCGAAAAGTCACGCACGCAAGAGAGCAGTGTACGCGAAAAGTCACGCACGCCAGAGAGCAGCGTACGAGAAAAGTCATGCACGCCAGAGAGCAGTGTACGCGAAAAATCACGCACGCCAGAGAGCTGCATACGTGCAAAAGCACGCAAGCAGAGAGCTGCATACGTGCAAAAGCACGCAAGCAGAGAGCTGCATACGTGCAAATGCACGCAAGCAGAGAGCTGCATACGTGCAAAAGCACGCAAGCAGAGAGCTGCATACGTGCAAAAGCACGCAAGCAGAGAGCTGCGTACGCGTAAAAACACGCACGCAGGGTCTGGGTCTTCTTCTCCATGGCTGAGAAGAAGCTCCAATGGCTCTAAAACTTCAAGGCATCACAACTTGGCCATCCGAACTCCAAATCCAGATTTCCAAAGTTCCTACCAGGGTGGAATTGAACTCTCTTCCACATGGAAACATCAAAACCCATAAAAATCCAACTTAAATAGATCAAAATCATGTAAAATCGAAAATAGGGAAAACTTAGATCTAGAAAAATGGAGACTCCAAATCACAAAATACCAAGTTCTAATATTGATCACCATGTCCTAAACTAGCAAATGGACAAATAAAATAGGGTTCTCATGTGATGGCAAGGTGCACTTGCCTATGGGTGGGTGTAGAGGAAGGAGAAGAGTGTTGTGTTGAGGAAGGAGAAGAAGAAATTAATGGAGGTTATGAGGAGAGAGAAAAGGTTGGTAGAGTTTTAAAGAGGGTGGGATGTGGTGTGTTGAGGGTGAAGCATAGGCTAAGGTGTTCCAATACACATTAAACCAAACCAAACCAACCCAAACCAATTAAAAACGAGCCATGACAAAAACCAAAATACGAGAAATACCGAAATTCCATCAGTTGAGAAAAATAAAAAAATACATGCCAAAATCCAGATACGAGTATAAATACGAAATACGGGAAATACGAGAAATGAGGGTGACAACTCTACCCACCTTAAAAGAATTCCGTCCTCAGAATTTAATCAAGGAGCTAGAGATTGCCACGACAAGTTACACTAAGCACAGGCACGCTATACTAAGCAGTTCAATCATACAATCATACAATGCAAGCAAGAAAGGAAAAACGTAAGGCATAAGAAAGACATTATACCTCACGAGTCAAACAGGTAGGGATAACGTGATCGGATATCATCCTCACGCTCCCACGTTTGACTCTCCCAAGGAGCGATGAACTCAAGCAACATGAGATAAACTGATAGTCTTGCGCTTGAGGTCTCTCTCTTTGGTCAAACAGGGACACGGGCCTTTCCTCATACGAAATGGTTAAAGGCTATTGGTACCAACCTTTTCGAATAATCTAGGAAATGGCTCGGGCCCGGGATATACCGTTGTAATTAGGATACGTGAAACATGACATGTGTCCCGCATAACGACGGTGGAAAGCAAGACAATAGGACACAGATACCTCTCTGCCGATTCTGGATCTGGGCCTGGGCCAGGGCGAACTGTTGTGGCCTCTGTTGCTGGAAGGCCTGGGCTTGAGACGGCAATGGACCCAGGAACGAGAGCTGCTGTGGTTGGTGAACTGGAGCTGATTCTGGTGCTGGTGCTGGTGCTGGTCCCATAACCGAGGGACTAGTTACTGTCGATGATGATCTGTTTCTGAATGGACAAGATCCTATCATATGGTCCGGCGAACCACAAACCAAGCACAATCCCTGTGCTCTGCGGCACTCAGTAACAACATGCCCCGGCTTCCCGCAATGAGAACAACCCGTTGCGAAAGGCCGTTTCTGCTTCTGCTGCTGGGGATAGGTCGGGGCAGAATGCTGTAAGGAGGTAACCGAATCTGTCCTTGTAGCTCCAATGGTCAGGGCCCTAGCTGCTGGGGCCGGTGCTGAGGATTGGTTCATCTGGTCATGAGACCGCTTCCGACCTCCGGTCCGGTCCGCTATCCTTCGGGAAGTGTACTCATGCCTCCTCGCTGCTCGCAAGACGGCATCAAAAGTTCTGTGCTCGAACTGCTCTACTGCCAATATGATCTCCAAGTAGAGCCCCTGCTAAAATCGCTGTGCTCTGTCTAGCTCGGTTGCCACCAAGGTGGGAGCAAACCGACTCAACCTTGAAAACTCGGCCGCATATCCGTCGACCGTCCTGTTCATCTGCCTGAGGTTACTAAACCTGGTCTGTAGGTCATATCTAGCCACTGCGTCAAAGTACTTGGTCTGAAATATATCACTGAATACCGCCCACAAGACAGGCGTACCTAAACTTGCTGCTTGTACAGCCCACCAGCTGCGGGCTAGGTCTAGTAACTGCAGGCGCACCACCGCCACCTTCTTTGCTTCACGAGTCCAGGCTGCCTCTAAGATAACTTCAATGTCCTGTAGCCAGGCATCTGCAGCAATAGCATCCTCGCTGCCATCGAAGAAGGGAGGGTTCAGGCGCTTGAAATTGTTGACCGCACTGTTTCCTCGAGGACCAATTCATCTCATAGCATCATGTACTACTTGCTGCAAGGCATCACCTCGACGGTCCTGAGATACAAGCAACTCACGGATGAGCCCTATCAAGACCCCATCCTCTGACCCTGCTGGCTGAACTGGCTGGACTGGGGCATTGGTTCTCCAGAAGGCATGGTTTCGGAGGCGGCTGTGGAGGACTGATCTTGATCTTCTTGTTGTTGCTGGTCTGCCGGCCGAACTTCTTCTGGCTGATCAACAGGAATGATGCCACTAAAGCAATGATGTCAGGAATATTAAGGAAGGACCAGGATAGAACAATAATACAAGCATGTTATCAAGTCAGGGATCCAAGGAGATAAGAAGATACGAGTGGAGATCAAAGGCGAGTACAGATTGAGACATATATCCGGTAAACCCTCACATTTCTTGATTGACAAGACCTGCATGGGCCACCACTTAAACCATGTCACGCCCCAGAACCAGAATACTGGAGAGCGGGGGCGGACATAGCCAGCTACATATAATGAAATGGAATCCATCTCACTGTACGGTCACGGCTGTCTAGAAATATGAGGGTTTATCTACAAGCCATCAGTCTCTTAAGGTCATAAATTATCATATTGTCTCAATCTCAACCAACTAATAATAATTACAAGATATCAGACCACCAAATATACAATTGTACGGCGTCCCAAACATTACATATCCAGATGATCATGAAGCTAGTCGTACAAAATATAAGGACTAGCAAGAGTTAGGTCATACATGATCAACCTTGAGTTGTCAATCATGTTTACAGCCCGTAGGCAGACAGAAAGTAAAGTGCATCGAGCTAACAGGTGCTCGTCGGCTAAATGCCTTAAAAGAATAATGTACAATTACAGTGGGAGAACAAAAGAAACCCACTCGTTGCCAGGATTCCCTCTTGTAGTCACCATCTGGCTGGAAAGCAGGTAGATCCTTTGCTGCTGCTCCGGTATCTGGCCATACAAAACCAGCTGGGTCAGACCCCAGAAAGAGCAAGTGCCACAAAGGAGGCTTCACTTAGGAACCCAAAACCAGCAATTAGCACAAAAATAATAAGGTAATAAAGACAGGAATTAAGGAAAAACATAACAGGAGATATACGATGAGATAACCATGGAACTATTCAGATAGCCAGGTTACAACCCGTAAACCAAACAAGGACCGGGGTTGTAACCCTTTGTCTGAACGGAACTTGGATTCTCCCACCATTTATCGGCAAAATATAAGAAAATCATGACAGGTAGCAATTCTTATACAGGAATCAAGACAAGACTAGACAGGTTATTCACATACGATCAATCACGGCCAAGCAATAAGTACGGCTTGCTACTTTAACTAACTAGGGTTATAACAGGCCTATTTACTAGCAAGATGCAATGAGAATTCCAAGTCCGGTTACCTGTTTGTTACTACCTGAGTGATCCCAGCAAGAAAAGAAAAAGATAGCAGGATATAGCAGACACACTGTAGTAAGATACATGTGTCCTAAGGTACCACACTCGACGGCGGGCTGGAAGTGCGCTCATCTCGACAGATAGCAACAAATCCCAAGTATATATATATATATATATATATATATATATATATATATATATATATAAGGCCGGGACCAAAGGGGCAACAGGTAACTGGGAAATTCTCCATGAACTATTTGATCAATCTAGTCATTAATCCTAGCCATATTCAGTATGAATCCCTGACCGTGGGAAACCAGGGATTCATGTCCTAGACATGATGCAAGACAAGACAGGTTCATTTGTACAAAATACATTCACCCACGGTGTCCAGGCCATTTATTCTTGTCAAGTCGTATTAGCCGTCGCAACAGTATTAAGTTATCAAGTCATGTTATAAGTTACAAGTTACAAGTCAAGTCAAGTCAAGTCAAGTCAAGTCAAGAGTGCGCCGCCACGGGCCACTATCAAGTTATCCAGTCACAAGGATTAATTACAAGTTGCAAGTTAGGTGTGCACCCCACTGGGTCACTAGCAAGGAGAGCAGAGAATACCAAAATCATAATCCACAAAAGAATCTCGAGAATCGTACTAGTCATAAACAATTACTTGAAAACTATGTCAGGCCGTATCGGGTCAAGATAGTAGTGCTGTGTTGAACAGATCTCAGGAAAAACCAAATCCACAAAAGAGAAACCAAGTCAGGAAAATAAAACCAATACTCCAAGAGCCAGTTGGTTAAGCAAGGGGTTCAGGGTGCAGCGTATGCACAAGACACGCACGCATGAGAGCTGCATACGTGAAAAGTTACGCACGCAGGAGAGCTGCATACGTGAAAAGTCACACACGCAGGAGAGGAAAAGTCACGCACGCAAGAGAGCTGCGTACGTGAAAAGTCACGCACGCCAGAGAGCAGCGTACGCGAAAAGTCACGCACGCAAGAGAGCAGCGTACGCGAAAAGTCACGCACGCCAGAGAGCAGCGTACGCGAAAAGTCACGCACGCAAGAGAGCAGCGTACGTGAAAAGTCACGCACGCCAGAGAGCAACGTACGCGAAAAGTCACGCACGCCAGAGAGCAGTGTACGCGAAAAGTCACGCACGCCAGAGAGCTGCATACGTACAAAAGCACGCAAGCAGAGAGCTGCATACGTGCAAAAGCACGCAAGCAGAGAGCTGCATACGTGCAAAAGCACGCAAGCAGAGAGCTGCGTACGCGTAAAAACACGCACGCAGGGTCTGGGTCTTCTTCTCCATGGCTGAGAAGAAGCTCCAATGGCTCCAAAACTTCAAGGCATCACAACTTGGCCATCCGAACTCCAAATCCAGATTTCCAAAGTTCCTACCAGGGTGGAATTGAACTCTCTTCCACATGGAAACATCAAAACCCATAAAAATCCAACTTAAATAGATCAAAACCATGTAAAACCGAAAATAAGGAAAACTTAGATCTAGAAAAATGGAGACTCTAAATCACAAAATACCAAGTTCTAATATTGATCACCATGTCCTAAACTAGCGAATGGACAAATAAAATAGGGTTCTCATGTGATGGCAAGGTGCACTTGCCTATGGGTGGGTGTAGAGGAAGGAGAAGAGTGTTGTGTAGAGGAAGGAAAAGAAGAAATTAATGGAGGTTATGAGGAGAGAGAAAAGGTTGGTGGAGTTTTAAAGAGGGTGGGATGTGGTGTGTTGAGGGTGGAGCATAGGCTAAGGTGTTCCAATACACATTAAACCAAACCAAACCAACCCAAACCTATTAAAACCGAGCCATGACAAAACCTAAAATACGAGAAATATCGAAATTCCATCAGTTGAGAAAAATAAAAAAATACATGCCAAAATCCAGATACGAGTATAAATACGAAATACAGGAAATACGGGAAATGAGGGTGACAACTCTACCCACCTTAAAAGAATTCCATCCTCGGAATTTAAAAAAAAGATTTTCCTAGTTAGGACAGTCCTATGGCTCGGCATTCCCCTACCATGGCTAAACACTAGTCAAAGCACGATACTGCACTATCCGTACCATGATTTCTAGTCGTCTGGTACTTCAAAACTCAACCATGGCTAAAATTATCTATCGTAAAAATTAACTAAATAATTATTTATAAAAATTCTAAAATCACTATTTAAATCAAATAAATAATAATAATAAATATTTTAAAAATTTCGGGAAGGGAAGCTACACAATCAAAAAGTGTACTTGCCTGGGGTCCTTAGCTGGTGAATCGATACTCTCGTTGGGTCCAAGTTAGTCTGATTAGCCAAGGGTTGATGTAAAGTAATCAGAATCAAAAGAAATAGGAACATATGATTATGTTGGTTAAATAAGCCAAAAAGGAGAATGCTTAAGGAATCTTAGTTGAACATTAAACTAACTAACTTAATAGGAAGGCGATTAGTCGTGATTAACTATATTTAGAAAGTATTTATGGTAAATATGAAAACTATATTTTCATTAGGTAGAATAAATTTAGATAATTATATAAAATATAAAAAATCATGTTTTTAGTCAAACTATAATTTAATCAAATAGGCAGTACTATAATGATATTTTTAGGTTTGAAAATGGTATTTAAGATACCGTATAAAATATAAGTATATATTGTAGATGATATCAATAATATCGATAGGAAAATAATGGCAATAATATCAATGATAATATTATTATTAATAATGGTAATAATTTAGCAAGAATAATAATACATGCTCATATCCATGTATTTATACTAATACTATACTACACAAATCTTATAAACTCTTCTTGTAAAATCTGGCCCAAGTCTACATTATATAACTGTACATATAAGCCCACTTAACAGACGATGTGAAGCCCATATTATTCCTTAATGCCAAAAATAGTTCATATATATGTATATATGTATCCCAATAAATAAAGCCCATTTAAATAAATCCTTGATAAAGGATAATAATGATACTTTATAAAATACTCTTAAAGCCCAAATAATTTATTCTAATTAAAAGCCCATATAATACTAAACCCCAAAACATTATTCCTATGACAATTTTTTAAATCTGATTTTAAGCCCAATTGGCCCAAGACTATGTCCACAAAATAATTCCTATTTGGTACTTTCTATTTATTTTTCCAAAGCTCATAAAGCCAATAGTCCACAGCTCATACTTTACTAAGGGGCTGTTTGGATCGCGGAGAGTGGAGTGAAAGTGGCACTTTCACATGAAAGTGATCGATCAGTTTGGCACTTGCAGCGTTTGGTTCGTCGCAACAACTGAGCGGTAAGTGTCACATCGCGGAAGGTGGGCAGTAACTCCTCTTTGGTTTTTTCCAAAGATCAGTTGCAGCCAAAAATGGGTGAAAGTGAGAGGGAAGTGGGCTGCAAGTGGAGGCAGCGGGAGGAGGAGGAGGAGGCGGCGGTAGAGGAGGAGGCGGAGGAGGAGGCGGTGGAGGCAGCGGGAGGAAGGGGAGGAGGCGGTGGAGGCAGCGGAGTGGGAGGAGGAGGCGGAGGAGGAGGAGGAGGCGGCGGTGGAGGAGGAGGCGGAGGAGGAGGCGGTGGAGGCAGCGGGAGGAAGGGGAGGAGGCGGTGGAGGCAGCGGAGTGGGAGGAGGAGGAGGAGGCGGTGGAGGAGGAGGAGGAGGAGAAGGCAGTGGAGGAGGAGGAGGAGGCAGTGGAGGTGGTGGTGTAGGAGGAGGAGGAGGCGGTGGAGGAGGAGGAGGCAGCGGTGGAGGAGGAGGAGGAGGAGGCAGTGGAGGTGGTGGTGGAGGAGGAGGAGGCGGCGGTGGAGGAGGCGGTGGAGGAGGAGGAGGAGGCAGCGGTGGAGGAGGAGGAGGAGGAGGCCACTTTAATTTGTGGTAAAAAAAAAAAAATCTGTGTTAAGAAGAGAGAGAGAGAGAGAGGGGGGGGGGGGGGGGGGGATATATATTGGTTTATTTTAGAATTAATTAATTTGTGGTATTTTTTTTTTGTTTAATTATGATAAATAATTTAATTATTGGGGGGTAACCATACCTAGGTTTACCACATCTCCAAAAAAACTTTCACTTTCTACTTACATAACTATCCAAACACCAAACCAATTTTTTTCCCACTTGCAGCAGACAAAAAATATTCTATCCAAACACATTTTGGAAAGTGCCACTTGCTGCAAGTCCACGAAAACTCAACTTGCTGCAAGTGCCACTTTCACACTTTCAAAGAGTTACATCTATCCAAACAGCTCCTAAGTGAAGAAAATAATACTAACTACAAAAGTCCACCCAATATACTCTACTGTTCCCACCAATAAGTAATTAATAAAAAATAAGAAATAACAGTAATAAAAGTGGTGGCAGACATTAGGGAGAGAGAGAAAGAGAGATGGGAAAGGGGACTTACAGAGGAGAGGAGCGGAGAGGAGAAGGTGAACCCTCACTTAGGGGTTCGGCGGAGCGGCCCGAGTGTGCCGGTCGGGCAAGGCGAGATCGGAGGATCCGATGGTTGGCGGTCTGGAGGTCCGAAGTTTGGCACGAGGCAGCGACGGTCCGATCGTAGGGAGCGGCGGACTGTCAACGTCCGACGCGGCCGAGAGGCGTAGGCGCGGAGGGGTTCCTGGAGGTGCTAGCGGTCCGTGTCTCCTCGACAGAGTCCACGCTGCTCATCGGAGCCCTGGTGCGGAGCGGAGATCGGCCACGACGGCATTTCAGGAGGTGGTGGCTCGCGCGTGCGCGGAGCACGGAGGGCGGAGGAGTTCGGGAGAGTGGCTCTCTTCGCGACGCTGTCGGTGTGGGGTCCCGGCGGTGCTCACCGCGGGGTGGCACTCGGGATCGTGGTGTAGGGCGACCACAGGCTCGGACGACCACCGGCACCGCGGTGGGGAGAGGATCAAGACCGGCTAGTGCGTCGAGAAGGCTCGTCGGACTGTCCGTCGGTTGCAAGGAAGAGCAAAGGCAGTGTCGCGAATGAAAAAGGTTCGAGTCTCCTTCCCTTTCCTTCTTGTGTTATGGTGGTGGTGTTGGGGATTCTGGGATAAGGTGTCCGGAGTTGTCGGACACGGAGTTGAACATGTATTTGTAATATGATGGAATAAGATGGATTGGACACGGACGCACGGGTCCGGACACGATGATTTCTGTGGTGGTTGTGTTGATGATGAAGTTGGTCCTGGTTGCTAGTGGACCGGTGCCTGCTTGGGTGAAATGGAGTCGCGCGTATGATGTTGCCTGTTGGTGCCAGAGGTCGGGTAGCTTCGGCGAGGATTAGCCGGACTAGGTCGAGATCGACACAGTGGTTGGTTGGGATCAGGGGTGATGTCAGGGCGTGGATTTGGGATTGCTGTAGAGGCAAAGAAAAGGGTTGGGCTGCTACTCCTTATATACAGTATTTGGTCACAAGAAAGGAGATAATGAGGAAGGAGATAAGTGGTTGATTTTAATTCAGATTTGAGTAGACCATTAAGGGGATTATGAGTAATCTCCTAACGATTTTGAGAGTTGACCTGGGAATAGAATTTGGATTGGAATTTCTTTCTAAACCATTTGACAAATGGGTTTTTGCAAAATCTCTTTCCCTAAAATAATATATTTTAAAACTAAAATTAATCTAATCTACTAATGACAATAATCTAATCGTAATCTAAATGCGGAATAATCTAATCGTAATTTAAATCGAACATAATTTAAATGCGGAATAATCTAATCGTAATATAAATGATTTGAAATAATATTTTAAGATATTATTCTATATTATCCGATGATTCAAATTGTATGAATTTAAATCCCAATCGAATAATGGATCAAAATAATAATACTATTTATCGCATAACATATCTTTCAATTAAATTAGAAACGATAATGTAACTAGTATTCGATGTCATTGAATGATTTGAAACATATTTTACTAATTCAAAACTCTACAAATATTTACCATTTTCAAAACCCATTTTAAAATATATTTTGACAACCAATTTTTTTATTCAAAATATAAGAATTTCCTTCATACTATTTAACATAAAATATATCTTCAAAATGTAATATTTTAAATTAAGTCAAAACAAGTAAAATTTTAAAAATACGATAACGGGGGTTACAGTCATCTACAGCGATGCATCAGGGAAAGGCTTGGGATGTGTGCTTGAGCAGAACAAGAGGGTTATTGCTTATGCTTCTAGACAGTTGAGGTACACATGACTTGGAGCTTGCAGCAGTCATTTTTGCCTTGAAACTGTGGAAGCACTATTTGTATGGAGAGAGAGTGGACATCTTTACGGACCATAAAAGCCTGAAGTATGTCTTCACTCGGAAGGAACTGAATATGAGGCAGCGAAGGTGGCTGGAACTCATGAAGGATTTCAACATCAATCTGCATTACCATCCTAGAAAGGCGAATGTGGTAGCAGATACTCTCAGTCGATATCCTGTTGCTATGTTTCTCACTATGGACCGGCATATACTAGAGGATCTCGAGAGTCTGGGGATCGAGATTGTTCTTTCGGGAGTTGGAGGGCAGCTGATGCACATGCAGATACAGTCAGGACTGATAGAGAAGATCAAGGAGGCCCAGTTTCCAAATGAGGGACTCCGATGTCTTAAAGGCCAGGCAAAGGTAGGATTGCTCGACGACTTTACTATTGCAGATGATGGATCCCTGAGGCACGAAAATCAGTTGTGTGTGCCCAAGGATTTGCGGGAAGAGGTTATGCAGGAAGTCCATCAGTCGCAGTATTCTATTCATCCTCCATCTACCAAGATGTATAAGGATATGTGGGAGTATGTTTGGTGGTATGGGATGAAACGAGAGGTTGCCAGATTTATTTCCAGATGACTTGTGTGCCAGCAAGTTAAGGCAGAGCACCAGAGACCAGCAGGATTACTCCAGCCTTTGCCTATTCCGGAATGGAAGTGGGAACACATCACCATAGATTTCATTGCTGGTTTACCGCGTACGCCCGGTGACAAGGATGCTATTTGGGTCATCGTGGACAGACTGACGAAATCTGTTCACTTCATTCCGTTCAAGGTAGGGCTGTCGACCGAGAACCTTGCAGATCTCTACATGCGACAGATTGTGCGGATTCACGGAGTGCCAGTTATAGAAACATAAAAAATATAGAGTTCATGCGGATTACAAATTGCCGCATAGATGCTTCGTGCCAAACAGGTCCACATGAAGGAAAGCCGCATGGCTTTTCAAAGACATATGCGGCCCAGCGACGAACAGTTGTAGAAGGAAATATGTGACCAAGGAGGAGCAGTTCGACTGATAAAGCTGACAAGCCCTGGCAAAATATGACAGTTCTGACACTTCGATAAGAAAGATAAGACGTAGAGACGTCGCCCAAAAGCAGGGTTCGTACGTCCCCATGCGGTCAAAAGAGCGTCATCCAAGTCGCATGAACTTCATGCGGCCAAGCTTATACGGCCCCAGAGTTTCCAAGCTTCATGTAACTGTGATCCGAGCCGCATGAGTCTCATGCGACCCCATATGATCAAAGACTGAGGATACCATACGCAACGGAACGCATGGCAATCTAACTAATTCCTTAACCACCCAGATTTGCTGCAACAAAATCCCAACAAACCGACAGATGGCAGCCCGAGAGCGGGTCTTTGTGTGCCAATCAGCCACATGGCCGCACACCGACCATGCGGCTCAAAATTAATCCTATTATAAATAGCAGGGTGCCATACCCCTGCAATGGCTGGCAACCTTCACGAGAAAAGCAATATCTTCACGAGCTAGAGACTGTATCAGATAGTCCACGGAGTAAGACAGAGTTTATAGCACTTTCCCGAACCTCCACAGTCACCCCCCAGAATCAAAACTAAACAATTATACTTAGATTATTTCCTAGACTTTCTTTCTAGGCTCTTCTTTGTACAAGCGAGTTTGTAATTAAATCCAGTGTTCTATAATACCTGTTGTTGATTTTATTATAGCAAACATGATGGCGACTCTACTGGGGACTTCCTTCTCTTCCGATGAGAAGTTGGTGATGTAATCTGACGCGTCCAAGCTCGGCTCTATACAGCAGATGCTTGTGGTCCGCTTCAACCAACAAGCCTTCGAAGGATTGCTCTCTGAAGGGAGCGCCAGCCCGTCTCAGAAGCGAGCCAACCCGAAGAGGACTCGCAAGACGTCGGTGCGCAAAACTGTTGCCCCCGACCGAGTTCTCGAAGAAGCTCCTTCTGCACCCCAAGACGGTGATCAGAACTCTTCTGTGGCTCAGTTTTCGACTGCAGAGGACCCTACTGTCCCTAAATCCAGCAGAGGAAAACACTACGATGTTGAGTTTTTGGGGGCACAAGGGAACTCCATACGAACAAAGAGGAGGCCACAGAGAGGAGATGGACAGTCTGCCCATGCAACAGCCAACTCTGGTCGCAGGTAGACAACTCATGCGGCAACCAATTCTCGTCGTAGGAAGATGATCCATGCGGCAGCCAGCTCTAGCCTCAAGAAGATGGCCCATGCGACGACCAATCTTGGCTTTAAACAGGACATCTCATACGGGCCCGATGCTATGCGGCCTATTAAAGAAGCGGGATGTACCAGTCTGGACTCTTTTTACTATGCACCTTCGGGCGCTAAGTCAGAAAGGTCTAGGGCAGTGCAGGCTCAACCAGCCCAGACAACTGTCCAAGTTGTTGATTGTCAGTAGGCCCCGTTGACTGTCAAACGGGCTCTTAAAGGAAAATTATATAGAATCACTCGCGTCCAGTCCCCCACGGCCAACGGACAGGGTTGGTCTTCAAAGTCTCCCTCTAAAGATCCAGAGCAAGTGCTTTTACTAGCCACGGATCAGGGAGCAAACATGATGCCTAAGCACTCGTACGCTCGGGATCCCCGAGTTCACAAGTTTGGTACAAAGGCAGAGCAGCTTCCTACTGACTTACATGACGTGATTACTCACAAGCGCAAGACGGCAGCGTCAGCATGCAATGAGTCCCTCTCAGGGCGTCATTGCACCTAAGTCTTCTTCAAATGAAGTTGCAACAAATCAGCAGCACCTGAAGATCAGTAGTCAGTTTTCCAGCGACTACAGCAGCCAGCACCTGTCCGACAGGTGCAAATTTCAGGGGACAAAGAGCTTCCTTTCGCCTCCTGTAATTTAACTCAAAAAGTTTCTCCTGGCAAGGGAGGAAAGAAGACAAGCTCTTCCAGCTCGGCCATCTCGGCCAATATTACAAGGAGACCCTCATCTGGGGGTTCCTATCAACTACAGGGGGTGTCTATTTAGTCACTCGATCCAAGAAGAAGCTTCCGGCACTCGGGGGTGCACCTTCAGCCTCCTTGAGAGTAGATAAAGCTGGAGGTAGCAGCCCCCTCAATGTATGCGACAACCCGGCGTACCAAGAGCACACGCAGGGGGTAGAGATCCCCTAGAACTCTGCAAGAGAATCAAATTTCCCTGAGGGCCGTCACCCTCGCCAAGACGATGCGGCTTCCCGTACAGGGGTAGCACCCCTTCCGAGTCTGACGAAGATGATATTCTCTATACAAGGGTACGGCACCGAGAGTACCTCTGCCACAATCCCTTCCACCTCTACCTACGTGAGAACAGTCTTTATGACTGACGACGATCATGAAGCACCTTTCGATCGACAACGGCTAGAAGCGCTCGAAGCCATGCTCCTGTCCTTAGTCAAGTCGGTGGACGAGATCAAAGCCGCCTTGCCAGGTCAAACAGCAAGGATGCCCGGACACACAAGTTTGGGACCTGCAGTCAACGCGGACTCGAATATGACCACCCCTCCTTTGGGTGATGATCCCGTAGCACCATCCGTTCCTTCAGCTGCAGAGGAAGCCAAGGAGGCAAGGAGGAAAGTCCAGGAGCTTCGGGCAATGTTCAATGCCCGAGACTCCTCTTGAGATCTCAGAATACGACAACCATATCCCGTCGTATAGAGGGACGTACCTTTTCTACCACGGTATAAGTCGTTTCATATCGATTGTTATGATGGAAAGACCTCTGCTAGTCGGTACATGACTTACTTTGAAGTCACCACCGACCACTTGCCGTACAGTAACGCCATCCTCATGCGATTATTCCTCAGAGCACTGGAGGGGATCGCGTTCGACTGGTACCGCAACCTTCTCGACAACTGCATTCACTCTTTTGACGGCTTCAAGCACATGTTCCTGGAGAGATTCTACGAAGTGGGGCATGATGTGACGATGTCATCTCTCATGGACGACGTCCAGGGAGAGAGGGAGCTGACAATAAACTATATCGAGCAGTTCCGCCAAACCTCAATAAGATTGCCCCAAGGCAATCCCGAGAGCTCCTTGATTAAAATATGCCAAAAGAAGCTGCTCCCTGCAATTAGCCTCTGGATGGGAGACGATCAGTTCAGAGACTGAACGACTTTCATCATAAGTGCTACCAACGCGAAGGCAAAATTGAAGAAGGCTCGCCAGCTGGGGTTACACATCCCAGATGGAGAAGACAAGGGCAGACGTCCTGGTCCCACCTCCAGTAACAACAACAGTGGCACCACCACCAATCAGGACAACAAGGACAAGCAGGCCATGGTTACTGATGTGACTCAGAAGCTTGAACAAAAACAGGCGGAAGGTCAGTGGCCCAAGATCAATTATTCGTTCGAAGATAGTTATGTCAAACCTATCTTCGATATGCTCTTGCAATGGGGTAGGATCCAGCTCCCGCCACCAAGGCGCGAGCCTCGAGTAGCAGAAATGGAGAACCCAAAGTACTTCTACCGCTATGTCCATCACGCCACCCAGGATTGCTTCTAATTGAAGCGGTACATCCAGAGTCATATCGACTCCAAAGCTCTATCGATAGACTTTGAAGAGGTAACTGTGGAAGCGAACATGGTATCTATTCAGTTCGGCGATTTTCCTCCAACAAGCACTCCAGACGGGGTAGTACCTGTTCTCCGGGCAACGATGGAGGTTACTAATCTTCCATCCGCACGGAGCCAGACATCTGGATTGGTACCCCTCACCAAATCGTGAGAAGAGATCATGTGGGTGCATCCAGACTTGGTGCCCGAAGTTACCCAGGGGGTGTCATCTCCTCCTAACAAGAAGAAGGGCAGTAAGTCTAGAGCCTGCCATACAATTTCAGCCGAAGCTGAAAAAGCCGCAGATGTTGTTACCCAGTTTGGAGCACAAGTCCAGCCTGCACGGGATAGTCCAGCTGAAGATCCTCAGCCAGCAACGTTGCCTCCTCCTGATGTTCCGACGCCATTTCAGCCTCCGCTGACGGATAAGTCCAAGACAAAGAAAACCTGCTTCGATAGGCCACTCCACAATGATGCACCGTAGGGATTGGAGCGAACTTACAACTTCGACATATTAGCACAATTGGCTAATATGCCAGCAAAGTTGTCGCTATACAAGCTCCTAAGGCTCTCCAAGGATCTTCGTGTCGTATTAAGCGAAGCACTCAAAAATGCTGATGCCTATTTAGCTCAGGTCAAGCCTCCAGGGGAAGATCCGCCAGCAGATCTACAGGACGGTGGTAGCACAGATGCAATGCCCAACATCGTATTTACTCCGCAGGATATATTGATTAAGACCAACTTACATGATCGCCCCTTGTACTACACTGGATACATAGACGACATCAAGGTAGATAGGATGCATATTGACCCGGGATCGTCAATAAGCATCATCCCGAAAAGCCTGCTCCAACTTCTTGGCATCCCTATACACCGGCTAGCAGCAACCAACACTACTATCAGTGGGTTTAACTCAGGGAGAAGCTATCCCCTAGGGAAGATCCGGTTGAAGTGCCAGATTGGTGATTTGAAGACAGAAGTTACCTGCTACGTCATAGAAATAGACACACCTTATAATATCCTCATGGGGCGCCAATAGATACATGACTATATGATCGTGTCATCCACCCTCCACAAGTGCTTCAAGTATGTCAATAGACATGGCTTCGTGAGGACTGAATTCGCCAACATCGACCCCTTTAAGGGGATTCAGTCCTATTCTTCGGAGGCTTGTTTGTACGAAGAATCCAAGAAGTACATCACCAACAAACTGGAGACCATCACAGGGCAAGAGAAACCCTCGATAATTCATCTCTAGACTCGTAAACGTGACAAAGCCGCACCCCTTGTTGCAACCATGCATGAAGAGGTGCCTAGTTCTCTCATTCAAGCTGTGCAGTCGGAACCAACGGTCATCCGATTTCTAAATTCAAAAGTCAAAGCCCATCATAGGGCCGATGGTGATCCAATTACCAAAATCCATCCGAAGACCATCAGAGGACACAGAATTCCTTGTCGAGCTAATTGTCACCCGTCTTCCCAAGACGAGTCGGAAACTAAATTCCGATCCGACATACTTAAGCAAGCAAATGCCCAAGACGGCATCCCAACCTTTGGGATCGCAGGGGGTAGCCGAAGAGGACGTAGAACTCGCCGAATACCTGGTGGCACAGGTGGATGGTACCTCTCCTGATGTTCCTTATCTTATCAATAAGAGGCTGCCGATAAAAAAAAAAGAAAAAAAAAGAGAGAATATATATGCACCTAGAGTGTCGAGTTATGTACATCAGGTACCTCTGAACTTACACTCTGTTCTTCCTCCTCCGAGGGGACTCACATTGCACCTCTACGAGTGACAAGTCACGTATATTGATACCTCTGAACTTTCGCTTTAATGTTTTGACCACCATTTATCACACCCATACCTACCCTGTTGGGCTTCGTTTCAAATCTATTACCCGCACCACCAGTGCGCAGAAGGGTAATAGGTCCATAAAACTTATCCTAATCTATTACTCGCACCATTAGTGCACAAAAAGGGTAATAGGTCCACACAATTTCCTGAACGAAAAAACAACCATGTCCATATTACCTCTGAGTTATTTTCCCATCCATCACTGACAAATCACCCAATACATAGAACTTCCATGTTGATAGCACCTCTGATTTGTTCTGTGTATCTCTATTTGGCCTACTTCTACCACGTCCTCATTACCTTTGAGTAGGAAGGCTATGCTTCAGACCCATATTTACCACGTCCTCATTACCTCTGAGTAAATATGCCAATCTTCTCTTCACTTGTTATCAGTACTCGCCTCGCCAGTATACAAAAAATGGTAATGAGTCCCCAAAAACTATCCTAATCTATTACTCGCACCATCGGTGTATCAAAAGATTAATAAGTCCACAAAATATCTTGTCAAATCTATTTGCTCGCATTTTCAAAAAAAATGCACCCAAGGGCAATAGGTCCACAAAAAAGTCCCCCCCGGGGATATTCTTCAATCAAAATGTCATTACAAGCTCATCGGAGCGGAGTGAATCTATTCTGCTCTGTCAAAAAAAAGATGGAGAGTAAAGTCCACTACTCATCAGCGACACACAACTTGTTAAGGGTGTCCTCCAGCTTTGCAGTTGAGCGCTCAATTCTCAGTTTGACTCGGCGTTCAGCTTCCTGGGATAACCTCTCGGCGTCCTCCAGATGCGCATGAGCTTGCCAATTTTCTTCCAGCCTCTTCATTGCCCTCTCTAAAGCAGCAGAGGTTCGGGTGACTTCATCAGTCTCCTTCCAGATCTTTCCACCTTCTTGACGGGTGACTTTGAGCTCAGTCTCCAGAGACGTTAACTTAGCGTGGAGCTGGAGGAGCTGCTCGTTAGTTTCAGCCATAGCTCGGGTAATGGTCTCCTCACGAGTCAAGAAAATATCTCCCTTCCGGCTCTGCTTTGCATACTTGAGAGACAGCTCCTGCAGGTCCTTCTCCAAGGAGGGCCTGGTCGCCTCTCGGATAGTATTCATCTTTTCCAAGGCAGATACAAGGAAAGCTCGTTCCTGCTCCACCACGGCAGACATATCAGCTTGCCGCAGTTTCTGCAACTGGATTAGGCACTGATTAGCCTCTGCTAGCTTGTGCTCCAAAAGGGCAGCCACCTCTTCCCCTCCCGAAAGCATCTTCAATAGGACAATCTAGCCTTGGGCGCAGTGGTGGGCCATGGCAAATGGTGTCCCTCTCTTTAAAGCAGCCTCGACCCCCCTGTTTCAAGTGACGATAAAAGCTCTCGACTATGTCCCTTGACGATTCGTCTAAGTTCTCCAAGGAGGACGGTGTCGAAGGGATAGCACCTAAGGAAGTGGAAGGCATCTGAGAAGTAGGCACACTTGAGCTTGATGACCCAGTCAAAAAGGAAATAAATTTTGAGCAGTAAGACTCTCGCACAGCAGCGATCTCCTCTTCCGTAACCCGAAGAAGTTGGAGACTAGGCAGAGCGACAAGATCAGTCTCTGGGGAAGAGGCAGCTTCAAACAACCTTGTGCCCACCAATGCTGGTATAGGAACCACCATCTCACTGTCGGTGGTGGAAGAGGCTCAGAACTCAGCTCAGTCGGGTTCTTTTCGATTTGGAGGAGGGGAGGTCGTTTCTTTCTCTTCGGTAGAAGGTCATCCCCAACGTCGTCTACTATTCCCTCCTCCGCGGTCATATCTACTATCGTTAGCGGAGAGGCAAGGCATGTAGGTCCTGAACAACCAGCCATCAACTTGACTCGAAGAATATGAAGAAGGAGCGAATGAACCTCCTCGTCGGTAAGAACATGACATAGCTTACCAGGGGAGGGCGGAGGAATTCGCAACTCGCTCTGGACAGTCATGATTCTTTCCAATGCCCCCGTATCCCCTTCAATAGCAACAGCCGAATCACCAACATTTATGGTTCCAGTCCCGGTCAATCCAAAGGGAGGTGTAATTGAGTCGATTACGATCAATCGTGACCTCACAGCCTCGACATTCGATTTTGGAAAACTAGTGCGCCCTTCGACCAGAGTATTCATAACTAGAGACGTCTCGAACGCAGCCTTGGGCACCAGAAGATCTATGTCTTCAACAGTCTGCACGAAAGAAAGAGAAACAATCAGATAAGATACCTGAAGTAACGTGGTAGTCGGCCGGATTGAAACTTACCTCTGGGAGGGCTTCGGTATCACTGCCCTCTCCCGCATGATCAGAACCTCGAGTCTTAATCGCGACCCGCTTCTGAGAACGAGGCCAGTTAGCAACGGATGGACCGTGCTTACTTCGTTTAGGCGAAGGGCTCGGCACAGGGGAAGGCAGGCGCGTCACCAGAGTAGTCGCAGGAGGCAACAGATCGTTGTACTCATCCTCCTCTTCTGTATCGATAGAAGCAGAATCAGAGATTGCAACGGCCTTCATCTTCCCCGCCCTGTTCTACTTTTTGGACCCCTCACGCTTTTTCGCCAGCCTAGTACCGGTTATAAAACTTGTACTCGCATCGAAATTATGGAGAGGCCCATTCACGGAGACGTGGTAGAGGGCTGTCATGTACGAGATGCGCACTACATCCCTGGTATCAGGAAGAGAGAAGATGGTCTGGGTACAGACAGCACTGTAATAATGCCAGGCCCGAATACCATCTAGGACGCCGCCCTCATAACATAAGGAAGGACTCGGGTTGTCTAAAAAAATTGACAATACCCGAATTGTCTAGAAAACTGGCTGGGCAAATAAGGTTCCAAAAAGGCAACGTTACGATTGCGGTACACGAGATGCGCAGGACGAATATTCTGCAACCAACGGAACATCCTCTCAGATAAAACCTGGGTGTGACACTGCCATCAAGATGAAGACGCCTCGTTTCCTCATCAGTAAAAGGTGAGACCAACATAAAGAAGGAATAGCTATCTACCCGTGCGAGCATAATACGGCATTCGAGCATAGTCGAACAGATCCAAGGCATATCATGATATTGATAAATGAATGCGTCATGAATCGTCGCATTCCCTTTAGGGCCAGGTTGCATCAGAGAAGGGCAGTACATTAACAGCCATCCCATCAGATAATAATATGGTAGCTCAATTCAATAGAAATTCTTTGTAACATCACGAGCTATTGTTCTGGTCACAAAGAGATGAAGCCCCCGGTGGACACTATACACCATGGCCGGGAGTAGAGCTAACCTGCCTCCGAAAACTAACTTGATAGCAGGAATGATCAGATTGCGGCTGATTCTCTCAATCGAACCAGCACCTCCCGAAACCACACAAATCCTCAGCCATATCATCAGAAATCCGTCCAAGACGGCTTTACGGGACAAGGGTTGGGTATCCTGATAGAAGTAGCTGAATGTGTCGGACTGACTTCCGAATCTGTCACCAAAGGCTTTGGTCCTCTTAGCGCTTTGCACCTGAGAGTCCACTTCCGCATGGGTCTGGGGACTCCGAAGGACAACCTGGTCTGAGGCACCATGGTTGAACAAGTAACTGACCCAGGCCTTTGTATGAGGAAGGGTCCCCTCAGAACTCTCATCCTTCTTCTTTGACATTTGTTGACAAGTGCTATGATGACATAACACCTCCCGGTAAATGGCAGAAAACCCGGGAAACCGTCGCTCTAATTCATCAAACTCCTCATTCATGGGAGTATACTCCTCATAAACTTTATTCCCCCAGGGCAACTTGGAGACGTCATGCATCTCGTGAAGGGCGAGCCCCATCTCCCTAACAGGTGTGCAAAAGGTCCCCGTACGACAATTGTACATCTCGAGGAGCGCTATGAACAGCTTGGCGTTCACAGGAAGACCATAGAAAGTGCCCCTTATGGCATAATAGAGCCCGAGCTGCTGTAAAATATCCCCATAAGTCGATAGGATCCAAAGCGTCAAGTTGACCCATGGAGGGGAGCAACTCATCCAATTCTGCAACGACAGTCTGCCCGTGGGATATAATCCTTTATGGGCAATTTGGTTCAGGAAGGTGTCAGCCTCAGTGAGTCTATTATTGGGCCTCAGATCGTTTATAAAACTACCAGGGGCGAGCCCGACGACGGAACAACTGATCGATTCCCTGGTCGCGACTGCCGACCGCACTCGTCTATTATAGTGGGTATTCCTACGAAGATGGCTTGCCGGTCCTGCAAAAAAACTTTCCCTAATTCACTAATTCGTGCGAAGATAGTAAACTTTTGGATTTGAAAACGGTTTCAGAAAGTATCTCT
The DNA here is from genome assembly GCA_029216955.1 of Iris pallida. Lineage (NCBI taxonomy): Eukaryota > Viridiplantae > Streptophyta > Magnoliopsida > Asparagales > Iridaceae > Iris > Iris pallida. The sequence continues at coordinate 7,959,552 of JANAVB010031416.1, read as the reverse complement.
GAAGTAGATGGTGATTGATAGAGTAATCCTTGATCGTAATTTCCAGTATGAATGCTCATATTGACTCTTTCTCGTCCAATAAGAGTTTCCGAGAGTGACTTTCTAAAAATTCTCTCCTTTCCAAAGCTCCACAAGGCAGGAAAAAATAAAGAGTAATAGGACAACAAGCAACGTTGCTTTCATTCTCGTTCTTTCTTTGTTGACACTCTGTCTATTCTTTTGTCCGTCAAATAGCCCGTCTCCCCGCCTTCTCAGGTCCTTGTCTCTCGTCAACATAATATCTTTCGCTTTGACAAAAGCTTTTGGACCTAGCAAAAAGGACTCTAAGCCTTCGCACAAGCAAGCGCGAGAGAAGCAAGCAAAGTAGAAGCTTTGCCAGAAGCAATACGAGGAAGCGGAGCTGTCGTAGAAGTGATGGGGTTCGCCATTCGCCTTTCGATATGCACCATGTTAAAACTTGACAGAGAGAAGTGGCGTTCCATCTGAGGAAGATGGATCGATAGCTCATTGGTAAGAAAATCCTAGTTCTCAAAAAGCTCCAGGGCACGAGGATTTGAGACAACTATAGCACCTCCGAACAAGAAAGAGGGCTTCAGATGAAGGCCACCTAGCTTCCCGGAATTCATCATACTGAGCAAGTAAAAGAACGACTGGTTCCAGATCTCCCTTAACCTGTCTTCATGCTGATTTTGGTTAATCTGAGTCGACACACGATCGACTATTTGGTCAAATATTACGCAGATTGGGCATGTCCTATCAAGAGTTCCCTCGAGGGAGCTAAAGGCAAGTCCACTACAAAAGACAGAGAAGAAATAAAAGTTAGAAGTTCATCAGATCCAGCGAAAACGAATACTTCTACGGCATGAGACACTTGCGATCAGGCCGCATGCTTATGCGGTATAGTCGGGGGATACTTAGGCCGCCCGAAACAAAAAGGGTGCTCATGTGACTCAGTCATGAGACACTTATGCGGCCCAGTTACAAAGTATTCACGTAACTCAGTAATAAGGCACCGAAGCGGCTTGAAGCGCTCCTGAGGCTCGAGACATGAAACTCCCATACGTTCCAGTCAGGACATACTTATGCGACACAACTATGCAGCATTGATGAAGATCAATCCTGAGTCATTTGTGCAGCACTTATGCGACTCAGCTTATACGGCACTATCATACAGAACACATGTGGTTCAGCTGAGATAGGGCACGCATCGACCAAAGCTTATTGCACAGAAAGCAATATAGCACGACATAGCCATCGTCTCCCTACTGTCCTTACCTTTGATGGGAGGATGCACGTCGGAGTGAGTGGAAGAAGAGTCCACCACCCTCGATGGAGAAGCAAGCCCCTTTCCTTTAGCCGCAGTCGACTTGGAAGCTTTGGAAGCCATTGAAGACAGGAAGACGAAGATGAAAGAGAAGGAAGTAAAAAGAGAAAAATTTCTCTTCAAAATTACTCATATTTATAGAGTTTCCAGAGAGGGTGCCGCTTCGATTCTCGAGATCATTAAAGATAATGATGATGCTTAGGGATTTTATCCCTAGTAACCGTCAGCTTTATCTCAAAAAAAGAGAAACCAAATCCGAAATTGAATCAAGAGCATAAAATACAGCAGTGACAGCTGGCAGACTCTCTGCGGCACAAGGCGTCCCTGCGACTCAAGATTTGTTCTGCGACTCAGGATCCTCCGGCGGCTCAGTATTTCTCTGCGACTCAAGTTCGAAAACCACTTCTTGCAACTTGAAGACTCCCTACGGCTTGGCATATTTTTCATGCTTCTTATTCAAAGTATTCCAAATTTGCAATTTGGAAACTTTGAAGGGGGTCTTGTAGAAACATAAAAAATATGGAGTTTATGCGGATTACAAATTGCCGCATAGATGCTTCGGGCCAAACAGGTCCGCATAAAGGAAAGCCAAATGACTGTTCAAAGACATGTGCGGCCCTGCGACGAATAGTTGTAGAAGGAAATATGCGACCAAGGAGGAGCAGTTCGATTGATAAAGCTGACAAGTCCCGAAAAAACATGACAGTTCTGACACTTCGACAAGAAAGATAAGACGTAGAGACGTCGCCCAAAAGCAGGGTTCGTACGACCCCATACGGCCAAAAGAGCATCATCCAAGCCGCATGAACTTCATGCGGCCCAGCTTATACGGCCCCTGAGTTTCCAAGATTCATGTAACTGTGATCCGAGCCGCATGAGTCTAATGTGACCCCATATGATCAAAGATTGAAGACACCATATGCAACGGGACGCGTGGCAATCTGTCCAATTTCTTAACCACCTAGATTTGCTGCAACAAAATCCTAACAAGCCGACAGATGGCAGCCTGAGAGCGGGTCTTTGCGTGCCAATCAGCCACGTGGCTGCACACCGACCATGCGGCTCAAAATTCATCCTATTATAAATAGCAGGGTGCCACACCCCTGTAATGGCTGGCAACCTTCAAGAGAAAAGCAATATCTTCACGAGCTAGAGACTGCATCAGATAGTCCATAGAGTAAGACAGAGTTTATAGCACTTTCTCTAGCCTCCACCGTCACCCCCAGAATTAAAACTAAACAATTATACTTAGTTTATTTCCTTCGGCTTTCTTTCTAGGCTCTTTTTTGTACAAACGAGTTTGCAATCAATTCCAGCGTTCTATAATACCTGTTATTGATTTTTTTATGGCAAACACCAGTGAGCATCATTTCAGACAGGGATAGCCGCTTCACATCATAATTCTGGAGGAGTCTACAGCTGAGCTTGGGTTCACAGTTGAAATTCAGCACCACCTATCATCCACAGACAGACGGGCAGTCCGAGAGGACCATTCAGACACTGGAGGACATGCTACAGGTTTGTGCACTCGATTTCGACCGTTCGTGGGAGGATCATTTGTATTTTATGGAGTTTGCCTATAACAACAGTTACCAGGCTAGCATCGAGATGACCCCGTTCGAGGCACTGTCTGGGCGGAGATGTCGCACACCTTTATCTTGGGACGACATTGGCGAGAGGGCTTTGCTTGGGCCAGAGATAGTGGTAAATTCGGCCGAGAAGATCAGACTGACCAGGGAGCGTCTAAGAGTTGCACAGGATCGACAAAAGCACTGGGCGGACAGCAACAGACGGCCACTGGAATTTGCAGTTGGGAATAGAGTGTTCCTGAAGATCTCGCCGACCAGAGGCACCATTCGTTTTAGCAAAGGCAGAAAGCTCAGTCCGAGGTACATCGGGCCCTTCGATGTGATGGCACTGATTGGCGAGGTGGCATATCGACTAGCTCTTCTAGCCAGCTTAGAAGGAGTGCTTGACTTCTTTCACGTGTCCCAGCTTCGATGCTACATTTCAGATCCGAGCTATGTCGTCGACTATTCCGAGTTGGAGGTTGTCACGACCCGCATCCTCTTTTCGGACGCGAGCTCGTGAGCAAGCCAGCTACGTATCGAACGGACTCCAGCCCGATTCGAGTACGTATAAGCTGTCCAGAGTAGGGTATCATGTCTAATCTAAACTATGTCTCAATCCACAAGAATTAAATAAAACAAGAATGAACAATTATGGGTCATGGTCTGCAGCCCATTAGCATATTGTTCGATTAGACTCCAAGAATGATGTGAGTCTATAAAATAAGCAGAATATAACATGGTACGGAATATAAAAGCACGAGAAGATAATAAAGAAATATCACAAGCAAATACCTGTATCATACATCGTAATCCTCTACTATCCCGTTCTGCTAACTAACTCCATGCATTCGCTAAACCTGAAGAGATCATCAGGTCCTCAGAGGACTAGCAAGATACATAATATACAAGCCAACATGTAACAGTACAAATATACAAAGAAGTAAGGAACAATCAAGGTTACCCAACGAGACAAATGAACTAAGACACAAGATCTAAATACAAGGATCCTAAGACACTGGCATGCCATACTAGAAATGGCTAATAGGTCTGCAGTCAAGGCAAGTACTCACAATCTATAGTGTCTCAATCGCAGTCAAGGCAAGTACTCACAACCAAGACGGTAGCCAATCCTAGTATAAAATCCTATAGACCGTAGTCAAGGTAAGTACTCACAATCTATAGAATGTCAAAGTCAAGTCTTACTCAAGTCATGTCAAGTCAAGTCAAGTTATAATCAAGTCGAGGGAATCGTGGGATAGGACTAGACAACTCTATCAAGGAATACATATGAAACTAACACAGTGTAACAGATAGAAATATCATAACAGAAAGGAACGAGAATGTGCAAGCAACTAGAAACATATAAAGTAAAACTATAACAGGATGAGTGTACTAGACATAGAATAAAGTAATCACGAATGTAAGAAAAAGAACAGCAGCGAGATAATAAACATGCATATAAATTGTATTGTACAAGTTGGCAAGGTATAGTTGCCTGGGGGTTACACGGAGAACCAACAATGTATCGCCAATCAACAAGTCAGAAAGTCCAAATCATCCTAACTGTCTCCGAAAGCTGAAATAAACGTTACCAACGTTCTCAGAATAGTCAAATTAGCTAGGATTGCCTGTCCTTAAGTCCAATTCTGAACACAGGAGCAAAACGATAATTTTGGGCAAAAATGGTGTCCGCCGTTGGACCCGCTTTGCACCAAAAATTGTGCCAGAATTAATGGTCTCTAAAGTCATCAAACTATATGTTAACATGTTCGGTTTTCTGATACGAACCCAACTGTATGTCCAAAGTTGGATTTCGGCGGGCCATGCACAAAATTACCCGTTGAGTCAGACCGTGGGGCCAACAAACGACGTTCTGATTCGACTGTCTCAGAATTGGACCAAACTTGGCATACAGGACCAGAAAAATGATACGGTCCTTTTGGCTAAGTTTCGTCTCGATCTGACAAGTGTGCACAAAGTAATTGGAGAATTTACAAAGTGACCAATACGGTGAATTTCGACGGATACGGATCAAATTCGTTGCGCACACGCGACCAATTTGAATTCCGCCAAAGTCCACACGACCACGAAACGGTTACGCACCTTTCGATGCTTTCGGTTCACGACCACGTCGTCCGGATTGGCGGGACGTACGTCGTATCGAAAGATTTTTCTATTTTCTAAAGTTTTAAAAA